>VXBW01007666.1:843500-978238 GCA_013400375.1 Thinocorus orbignyianus
TTTTTGCTTAATTAGAAGGAAAACACATCTACCTTTTCAACAGTATGAATAAAAATCACTGCTCTCAGCTAATACTTTATTCCCTACTCCTTCTGCTTTGATAAACCTACCAGCTGGCCACAGAGTCTTCCAAGGTAAACACAGCCTTAATTTTTACTGTACAAGGCCAAAAAAATATTCCATCTTTCCTCTACATGCTGTAGAGAAATAAAAGGGGACAGTGTTGCTGTTTCACTTTCCTGTGCAGGGCATCCTTTCATGAAATAGAACTGCTCACAGAAGCACCTTCAAGGCTCAAACAGACCAGTTTTCTGCAGAAAACTGCTTTCCACCTTCCTCTAGCTTGACAGGTTAGGTAAGGATAGATTTGCTATTACTCTGCTTATTCCATTAGGGAATACAAATTTTGATGCCTTGTGGGCTGTCACTTCCCCCAGAAATGGTGGCAATTCTTACACACTGCATTAATAGTATGGGTAAAATAATCCCTTAGATTGGGCAGCTGCTATGTAAATATAAAATACTATATAGTCAACCCATGACATTCAGAAGCAACACTTAACTGGAGCCTCAAATAGATTCCGAGGAGAAAAGTTCACATTGCAGTTTGGGAGTGGACATCCAGCAGAGCTCGTAAGCATTTACATCAAAGATTGGGTTTTGCACAGTCCTTATTAAACAGAACCTGCCTTCACTGAACTCACCAGCTCTTACTGCAGCCAAACTTTTGCCATGGATATTTTAAAGCAAAGTATTTCAACACAGAAACTGCAGCTTCCAAACAATGTCTGTTTTAATGAATGCCCACTAGCCTCCGAACGAGTGCTGTGTTTCTTCCAGCCATAATGTATGTACAACTATATTAGAATTAACCAGGGCCAGTTTCTGCTTGCTTTTGCCATCAGAATATATTGTGCTTGAGGTCCAATACATTTCACATGGAGCCAAATTAATTCCAGAATAGGCTGATATTTAGTTGCAGCAGACATGTGCCTGGCCCCCTTTGCAGAAGCAGAACGAAGCAGCTCTAGAGAGAGCAGAGGAAAGTGATTGATTATAAGCACCTCAAGAATTTAGCATGTATACAACCTGTCCTGACAGAGCCCTGCAGTACACAACAAAGAATTAGTTGAAGAAACGCTGCTTACAGTCCCCTAATGATAATTTAAAGTGTAGCAGCCAGCTTTTTTTATATAGAGGACTGTTTCCCAGACTTGCCCAACCTTAACCAATTACTCTCACAATAGCATTGAATAGGATATTTAGGCTGTCAGCCCAATTGTTCTAACTTGCCCCCTCTGCCATGCCCCAATTTTTGACAGGTTTGTTCCTCTATTGCTATAGTGACTGCCATCCCTAATGCTTGTGATCAAAGTCCTGTTTTAGAGGTCACCTCCATTTGAAACAAGGGACATTTGTGTGAGGAGAGAGAGAGAGAGACAAGGGACTGTGTGATAAAGGAGATTCCCTCTTTTCTCAGGGTTGTAATAGTCCCCCTGAATCCTTTCCTACAAGAACCACAATTACCTTAAACAGATCATCCAACTACAACAAAATTTTTCTCATGTGTAACTTTCAGTCCCTGCAGCCTCTCTGGTGGAAGGTACAGTGCAGAGAAAGCTCAGCACGCTCAGGTGTTTATACTGTTGCCTAAGACAGTTGAAATAACGTTCCAGAGAGTAAAGGGTTTGCCTGCAAGAGACACATCAGTATCCCACTGTCATTATTATACTGTGATAGCCCTCTCACCTTCATTTTAACCAGTTGCTTCTGAACAGGAGAGTGTTCACACACTGCAACTCAAAAATGTCTTTAATCAGCTACTGGGGCTTCAGTCATACATACTCTAAAATAAATCATAACCATAAATTCCGGTATTCCAGTGTTTGCTTCAGTAAGCTTGAAAATCAATCATGCACAGGCAAAAGAGAGAACATTTCTCTTTAAAATCAAATAGAATTTGGCAAGATTGCTTCAATCACCAGGAAAAGGATCCAGCATCACATTCCTGCCAGAAATATGTTCTACCAAGCATTGACAGCACATAAACACCTACCTTGGGATGCCCATGCAGTTCTTCACTGTTCGAGAGGGTAGCATTGAAAGGCTCCGTGTACTGATTAGGTTCCTTCTTCATCTTTCGCTCTCTCTTTGCTGCCATAACCCTGAAGAGGCAGAACTGCTGACAGAGTAAAGTTGCCACAAACACCCAGATGCACCCCTTCATTTTGCAAAGGGAGGGGCCAAGTCAGGAAGGGCACTCTCCAAGCACAAAAACCTTCACCACCAATAACAGGAATAGACACAGACTTCTCTCTAAAGTAATAATAATAATAATAAAAGAAAAAAAAAAAAAGGTTAGGACTATTAAAGTTGATCTTCTGGGCTATGCAATGTCAAATGAGCAGCATGCACAGATGCGCTGGTTGCTGGAGAGATCTCCGTTCAAACAGGACACATGGAAATGGTATAGATAAACTTGTTTGAAAATCTGGATTCACTCGAAGAAAGAGGTAAGTCCATTCAGCCTCTTGAAGCTTACATAAATACAAGGGGCCCTGGAAAGTCCTGCCACCCACCTTGAAGTGTTGCTTTCCCCCCCCACCTCCCCAACAATAAGTCTTCAGACTCGTTTAAAATTCACTCAACGATGAAACCTGGAGAAATCAAATTTCTCAGGGAAACTGTTGCTCAGGCCAGAGCTGACAACACAGGCTCACTAGGGGAGTTGTTGGGTTGTTCCTCTTCAACAGAAGATTTCACTTTCTGTCATTTGCAGCATGGTGTGCAGTTCAAAGCAGGCTTGTATATGTTCCATCCATTCTCTCTTGAATGATGCTTCCCTTCCCTCAGTGACAAGTCCTCATCCTTTCCTTTCAAGATGCTGGGGAACTGCAACCCAAGGTTGCTACAGTCACTGCTCTTCTGAAGGGGCTGGAAGCATCTCAGCTCAGGCAAGTGCTCAGCCTTCTAAGGAAAAAATAAATCTCTCATATCATACAAGTTAGAACAGGGAGAAGCAAAGAATCTGAAGATGTAGCTAGGTCCATTAGGAGCAGATAAAGTTTTCCCAGGTCTAGCTTCTCTCCCTCTTTAGCTGGGTTTGTCTTCCCTTTTCTTTAATGAGACGATGCGGAGCGAGTCCCGATGCCAGAAGCAGCTGTCAGGATGTAGAATCTCTTGTCTTTTTCATCCTCATCTGCCCTCACACTAGGCAAGATTTCAGGTACCTCTGAGGGTAGATCCCATCTGATTTTTCTTGCTGCTTCTTTCCCCAGCTGCACACTGGCAAAGCCCTCCTCAGCTTTTGCTTTACCTCAGCAAATAAGTACTTCTTTCCTGAATGAGTTTCCATCAACTTCAAGAAAGGGGAAAAAAAGAAAAAAAAAGAAAAAGAAAAAGAAAAAAAGAAAGGAGGAGGGATCACATTCTAATGAGCTGTCAAGCCTATTCTCTTCACATTCCTATTAGACTCACTGATAAGTGGAGCTGGCCCGTGTGCCAGGCAGATTTAAATCAATGCCCGTTCCCTGCTCCCTCCCCTCAGCCCTATTCTGTACCTCCCCTTCATTATCTCAGAGAAATCACCATTTTTCTGGGAAGTTTGCAAAACTCTACACGAGTGTGTGGTGGAGCTAAAAATATGTGGCTTGGAATAGGCACCACACACTGATAGATCAGAACCCCAGCTTTACACTCGGTAGCTGTGTGCCACAACTTTTTCCCCTAACTCTCATCACAGGCTGGCTCAGTGGGGGTTTTCTGTTTTCTTTACAGCTGTTTATTAAAAATAACAGAAAAACCAAAGGTTACACATCTCCTCCAAGCATTTCGGAAAGGAGACCTTGAATTACTTGGACAACCTGCAAATCTTGTCAGTTCTCCACCACCTAGAACAAATATTCCTACTCTTTCTACAAATAGGGAGTAATGCAAAAAATTTATCTGAGACTATACCATGAGAAAGTCCAAGAATGATGAAAGGTTGAAGATCACATAATTTCAAGTCCCTTATGCAGCCAGTAAGTGACAGATTTGCTTTCTTTTAACAATTCCATGCCTTCTGTCATCCAAATAATTAAGCCAGCACAGCCCTTCATTGGACTCCAAAGGGTGGATCAGGAGCAACACCTTGATTACCTACAGCTCAGGGAAACTGAGGCACAAAGAATCTGAGCATGAAATCAAGCAGCAGAATAGAGATGCTATTATTCTTTTTTTTAAAGCATCCTTTGAGAGAAACAGGGTTTGGGAAAGAGAAGAGAGTAAGAAGGGAAGTTCCACAGAAGCTAAATAGTTAACAGCATATCACCCCTCCCCCAACGAGCTCACATTCCATCAAAACTACGTGGCAGACTTTATTTGTTAATAATATTTAACTTTCTTTGGCGCCTTCTCATACTTAAGCCTCTTTTTTCAGGTTAGTTGTAGACAAGCCATGAATTTGTAAAAGTGCACTTGATGACACATTAATAGGACAATCTGTCATATTGCAGCTAAACAGCCTGACAGATCCACACACCATGGCAAGAAATGACATTCACGGCTGGAATGGGGCAATTGCTTTTTTGGTCTGCTGTCTGCCTGCAACATCTCCTTTCCCATCCCAGGAGCCAAATCCCAAGACTATAACCTCAGATTTTGGGGAAATGAATCCTAACTACGTTTGCAAGCACAAGACGAAGTTGCTTGATGGTCCATTAGGACAAACAGACTGTGCTAACTCCTGACTGTATATTTTTACCTATTTTGGGCTGAAACAAGTGTCAGCACAGTTGTTACCTCTCCTCCAATCTTTAATTCACCATTTCTATTATCTCTGGAAAATAGCACACTTTGCTGCTGCTGTTCTCACATCCTCATTGCAGCAGTTCCAAAAGCACCCGAGTCCTCCCAATGCATGAACAATATTCAACTCTGTTTGCAAAAATAACCCAAAAAATAGGAATAGGCCAATGTTGCACTTAAAGCACAACAAACTAAGGATCTCCAAGTGACTGAAAAGACAAACAGTTTCCTCTCTGAGCTCAACACCCTGATGGGAATAGTTAAGGATATAACACTACCAATTCCATGTGAGCAAAGTTGTGAAGTAGGGAAGATAGTACAAGCAGCCCCATTTACATTTCAAAATTGTGGGCAAGAACCCAAACAGAGTGTTTGCAAACACTGCAACAAGTGTGTGTAAAGCTGGAGAGGAAACTGAATAGATCTTTCCATCTCTACTTATGCAAGTCACCTTTTACTCAAGGTAGACCTTACCTAACTGTGCTAAGAGTAACATCCCAAGGGCAAAAGTTCAAAAGCCAGGATTTTCCCAGAGTTATCCATTGTAAATATATTGGACAACTAAGCCTTGGTGCAAAGACAGTGATTTTCTTTTAAGCTGACACAGAAGGTGGCACATCACCATCCCCTGACATACACCCTGCTGTGTCAGGAGGATAAAGGTCTAGAGTATTCCTAGGATAGATCCCTTCAATTTAAATCTATCCTTTATCGGTGATAATCCATATAAACTCAAGCTTGTTGCCTGGGTTAATACACCAGAGCAAACCCAAACACACCAGCAGATAAAAGAGCAGCTTTGGGGAGAGACCAAGAGCTTGTGGCCACTTCAGTTGCCTTCTGCAAACCGCCTGTGTCCCAGGTTTCTGGAGCTTCTTTCCCCGCATTCCCGAGGGCCCAGGCGGGATCGCGACGCCATCTCCTGGCAAACCCATGGAAACGTTGGGAAAAACTGGGAAACCTTTTACTGCTAATAAAAGATCGCCAGTAAAGCCCAATAAATCATCCTCATCCACTGCCCAGAAAAGTCTTTTCAATAACAGGAGATATGAATGTTTTGGGATCATTTTCGATAGCCCTGTGTGTGTGTGTTTGTAGGTGATTTTTCTACAGATAACAAGACTTTTCTGCTTTAACAAGTAAAATCAGGCCTTTGTTGGGCAGCAAAAAAGGTATCATCCTGTATACCACTTACATCACAAGCCAGTCACAGAAAGACAAGCCACCAAAAGCAATAAATTAGGAGCATATGTTATTCAGAGACATTAAAAATACACCCTTTCAAGCACAAGACTTCAAATAATAATTCCAATTAGAAATTATGACCTCACTCTTCTGAAGAAAAGACAGCCTGTCACTTGCTGCCTGCTTACACATTTAAGGCAAGTTGGTGAGTCTGTGAGACGGGCAAAAGGCATCTCATTTCTCCGGCCTTCTGTGGATGGGAGAGCTTCCCACTTAATACTGGGCTAGATAGATACTATCAACATCCATGACCAGTTTCAAATCCAAGTCCCTGTGCAAACACAATAGGAGGGATGGTTTTTTTCCTACAGAATTTGTCTAGGGTAAAAGCAAAATGCCTGTCCTCACAGCAAGAATCCTATGACTACATGGATCCAAAATACAGCCATAAAGCTACTGTCATCTGAGCAGCTCCTTACCAGCACAAGCACTAAACAAACCTGAAAGAGAGCAACGGGTAAAACTAAAAGCACTAAATTGGAGCCATGGAGTGCAAAAGATCTCCAGGCACATGACCTGTTCTGAAAGAGAATAAAGAAAAAAGGTGGAAATAGTAGCATTCTTAAGGAAAATGCATCGTTTTGTAAAACAAATTAGGACAGAGCTTAGTCCTGGCAGGTATCAGGCAAGTAAAAAAAAACCACCTCACTTCCATAAGGTTATAAAGAAATTGCAATTAGAAACAAGTAGTTCTTGGATGCACACACATAGCTGGAATGCCAGCCCAAAATCAAATTCTAAGAGTCAAAAGGCAGCCTCTGAGTAACACTTACTGCCCTACAACAGAACTGCAACTGTCTAGGTATCATAGAAGTAGCTACCTGGATGTGAAGGGAATGGCAGCAGGGTTGAGTCAAACCATACTCGAACAGCAACTGCTGCATTTGTAGCAAGGTTTAAATCTACCTCCTCCTTCAGACACATCATCACTGTTGGTAAAAACAGTGCAACAGCATCTTAGAGTGGTTCCATGTCTTGGAGAAGGTATGAAAACAGGCACTGCATTGTCAAACAAAAGATCTAAAAGAAGTTACTACCTGTAGGTCCTTCTGTCACAGATGTAAGGGATTCTAAACTAACTTGAAGGAAAAAGAATAGCTGGAGGTGAGAGATGCAGCTTCATCATAGTTTATATTTTATAGTCCCCATTTATCCAGTTTTTCCCCTGTGATTCCTTTCCCAAAAACAATCCCACAGAAAGTATCAATTTTATCATGAATGTTTATTATGAACAAACAACTTTACAATGCAGTCACTTCTACTCCTCAGTACATGCTTGCAGGAAGGTAACTTCCATGACCTTGAAATCTTAGGGGGAGAAAAAAGTAACAACTACAAAGAAATCCAGAATTTAAAAAAAAAAATAATAAATCAAGAGATCTTTAAAGGCAACCACTGAGATGTCTTGAGTCAGGCTGCAAAAACTCCCTACTGACTGCGTGCAACGATCCTACAGAAATCCATGAAATTGCAGCAAGAAAGTAAAGGGCCAGACATTTGTTCCAGTATCATTTACTGAGGGACAGCTCTTTGATCACACTAATTAATGCAATTAATGCACTGCTTCAGGGCATGAAAGTATTTTTGCATGGCAAAGAATGGTGTACTCCATCTAATGACTTTGGTAACAAAAAGATCAGATACTGCATACAATTATAAATGCTTTTAAAACCCACAAACCAGTAAAACCTACACAAAAGGGAATAAATCTTCCGTTACCAAAGGCAAGGAGATGCATTAAAAACTTGTAAGCCATAGGTGCAAGGGTTCAGTCAGCTACTGCTCCTAGAAATGACTCTGAAGTCTTTCTCTGAATCCAGAACACTGAAGGGAAACTGCAACTGGAAGTTTTGGTTTTTTAAATACAACCAATCCTCAGAAAGAAAAGATGCAGCATGTCCAGGGTTTAACCAAAGTTTTTATTGTTTCCAATTGTGGCACTTACTAAAAAGAAGACACCCGCCTTCAAATACTTGGGTGTAGCTTAAGGCCAACTTGTTGTCACGGAATAAAACACCTTTTATTCAACATCTCTGGATTTTACTGGTTCTTTAACCTTGGCAAGGTCCATTTCACAGAAGATGCAAACACACCATGCCCAAGGTCTCCTTGCCTTTGTCTTCATCTATGTGGACAAGAGAACTTTCAGAAGAAGATAAACACAGATAACCAATTATAAGCTTCTCGCTGTAGGCGATGTCAATGGTAATAAAAGGCATTGGGAGAACACAAACATGTTTGAATGACACCAAGATCTGAGGCACAACAGCCTCAGCTACAGGTCCATACTCTTTGAGAAGAAAAAAAAAAACAACAAAATACCAGCCTGAGAAACCCATCTTGAAAATCCTACCACTACAGGAAAGACATGACACTCCCTCTCCAGCACACCCCCAGACAAACAGAACAGTTGTTTCTAGACAGATACAACTGGTGCTTCTCTTTATACAAGAGCTGGTTAAGCACAGACAAGAGGTAAATTAAAAAATAGTTATAAATAAGATTTGGTAAAACCACAAAATAAAAATAAAATTAAAAAAAAATAATCAAAGATTTATAAATACATCTTAAAATCCAGCCTTTTCCGAATTCCACTCCCACACCCCATCTCTTCTTTCCCTTCCTTACCTCAGTAAGAACTGCTTTAAGATTTCTTTAGTCTAGAGCTGTTCTGCTGTTTTGGTAACTCCTACCTATTGCAGAGAATTGGTCACATTTATTGATGCTCTAAGCTGCATGGCTCACGGGTTAACAATAGATTTTTTTTGCTTACAATTCAAGATACGAAGGAGAAGCAGAGAGAGAAAAATATATCTGAAAGGGAAAATAAAAACAGTTTCAAAAAAAAATCTCAGATACATGAGGTAATATTTATTTGGGCTCTTCACAATACTTAAAATAAGACTCTGCAGAACTTTTCACCCTGCTATCACCTCTGACAGTTTGTTGTAGCATTAACAGTGAGTGTGTTCTTCCCCACTTGACTGGGGATCACTGTCAATTATGAAAGGCACAGGACGTTTGCCTCTGATGAAACAAAGCCTTGGGATAAAATTAAGCAGGGGGGGGGGGAAATCCAAGCAAACTCAGTTACAAAAAAGTTATTTCAGACTTTTGAACTACCACAAGGGCTTTAGTGTTTATCCACAGTCCCATAATCCCATGAACAAACATCAGTATTTCAGTCATCAATCATCTGAAGGGGAACGGTGATGAACTCACACCTAAAAGCAAAAAGCTTCTAGAATTTCAGAAGAATTAGAAGGGTTTGGTGGTGGTTTTTTTAAGAGTAGGCAAATCTTCAAGTAAGCAAGCAGAATTAATTTTAAGGGTTTACTTCAGCTACTGACGTTTCAGATTAATTCAGTTGACTCTGAAGAAGCTGGTTTGTTACTCAGACTCGTTTGTCTTTATATCTTCACAAGGGCTAGGGTTACTTCATTTCCCAGAGCCCAAGAAATCCAGAGAAGATTTTCCGAATACACAATCCACTCTCCATTGGTCTGTGCAGTTTTATTATTTCTTTCAACAGTGGCACCTTGTGATCAAAACCAAGCATTACAGCTCTCAAATAGAGTATCTCCCAAAATGGAAATCTGTTAAGTGAACAAACCCAAACCAATACTGGATACGGGTACCCCCCTAAAGACTGATTCCAATGCTTTTTTCTTACTAATCATTCCTAAAGGTCAACAACTGCACCTCTTGTAGCCCAAATGAAACCTTCAATTACATTGTGACGTTTTAGACAACACATTTAACACACACAGTGTCATCTTCCCACTCAGCTAATCGCTACTGACTAGATATGCAATGATGTTCATTCTAATTTAAAAAAGAAACCAGCAATCTTCTGTAGCATCAATGTTCACATTAATCAAACCCTTACCAAGTCCACAGGAAATCTCTACTTGAATCATTTCAACACTTGTACAGACTCTTCCCTAATGAAAATAAAATGTGATATGCATAAATCGTGACATTTTAAAAACTGTTCAATGAAGTAAAAAGCCTTATTTGCTTAAAGTTCCCAAATTTCAAATACCAGATGGAGAACTCCTATAAAAATCAAAGCACTAGAAATGCCAGCGTCTCATCAATAATGCTTTGACTTGTTTGTGAGGAGCCACTACCAGAGAGTAGCGAGGACAAGAGGATCTGCGAGTAGAACTTCTTTTAGTTTTCTGACTAACCCAAACTACTCCATTTCCCAAACATAACCCATGAGCCAACCAAGGTTTTACCTGCAACTTGGTAAAACAACTATTTCTCCCAGTGTCAGAGTCAGATGCCCAAAGAGTCCCAATCATTCTGCGACTACCACTAATTTGGTCTTGGATTGCTTTTATTATCCTCATTCTTGCGCTATGCTTCTCAGGACATACTTGACTGTGTAGGCAAAGGCTGCAAAACCAACTATAACAAACAAGTTCGCCAAAGCTCCGCCTAAAAGTCCATGGTTACGATTGGCCTGTTGGAGACCGGGATGGTTGGCAGGTGCCAGCGGTACGTGCCCGTTCAGAAGGGGGATCCCGTTCTGACCGTAGTGTGCTTCCCCGTCAGGGACAACATCTGGTAAAGGGAGGGCTGGAGGTCTGTTACTGAGCTCTTCTTGTGCTTTCTGTTTTTGTTTAATCTCCTGGAGAAAGCAAAAAAGACAACTGAATAGTAGGAAATGAAAATGTTGAAGCTATTAAGTATTTTGAAGAAATTTTAGGAAAAGGATATGATACACTTTACATTGTAAGTTTTTTAAATTAAATTAACTGCATTACATTACGTTTGTACAGACTCCCCAACTTCTTCCAAAGTGACCTACTTCAGTAGCTGACACTAACAATCATTTCACCAAGTTTATTTTTAGTTCAAACGTACATTTTCTGAGAAGCCTTTTTTTCAAACAGCTTGTTTTGAACTCAAGACATTCAGCTGTTCCCTGTATGTGGTGATATAAATTGTATCAACACACCTACAGGGTTAGTGTTGTGCAAGGAAGATACCTATTTTTCCTTTTTTGGGGTATGCATCTCTCCCTCTTGGAAGTTAAGCAGGAAGAACATAACAAATTCTGATCTTAAAGAATAAATAAGAAATCTCGGAGTCCATCTGGGATACTGATGGACCAAATCAAGGCATGCAAAGATTAGTCCTACCCAAGCTCAAGAAAACACAGCATACAATTCTAAAATACTGAGAACACAACCATGTCAAGGCTGTAACATCAATCCTACACACACCTGATTCTCTACACAGTGGATCCTCGTGCAGCAGAAAAATAATTCCATTTCAAGATTGAAGGTTTTAATTCTTAGGCGTAACAAAAAGACTGACAAAAGTAGCTACTGCCCAGGAAAAGTCCTAAACAATTATTCTGCAGATCTTTGATTGTTGATGAGATCAGATTGTTGATGCCCCATCCCTGGAAGTGTTTAAGGCCAGGCTGGATGGGGCTTGGAGCAACCTGCTCTAGGGAGAGGTGTCCCCTGCCCACGGCAGGGGGGTTGGAACCTGATGATCTTTAAGGTCCTTTCCAACTCTAACCATTCTATGAGATACACAGAGAAGGTGAAAATCTACAGGAAGCCAAACTGTTGCACAGATGAATTCTCTTACCTCCACCACTTCAGGGAAGAGCTCACAGAAGACTTTATCTTTTAAATTAAATGCTAAGCTTTGTGCAGCGAGCTGTCTTTTCTGTGGAGGAAACAAAAATTATCAGCAGTTGCATATAAATGAAGTTAAAATATATTAACTCAACTTCTGACTATTTCCCCACAAGAATGGTGCCAACCACTAGCCATGTAGTTTCTAACATCTAAAACTTTGTGCAAGAGACATTTCTGGACATAAATTCTCAATTCTTCAGCTTCTGGGTTTAGTGTTCTGTACTAGTGTGCCTGCTTGGCAGACACTTCAAGAGGAAGGAAGGAGAAAAAGTTGCAACCACATCATTTACTGGAAAGGATTTTAAGTTCCCTAAGAAATCCTCTTCCCCATCACCTCAATTCACCTGCCTGACATCTGTCTTAGGAAATAAGGTGTTCATTTATAAGGTATCTAAATGCTGCTGCTGTTGTTTAAACTTCAAGGTCAGATTCAACACTCCCTTTGCTGACAAAAAGCACATCACAGAGTCTGGAGCTTACTGTGAACTCTGATGTTTCGATGCTCCCCAGGGTGGGACCCTTTTCCACCATAAAACTAAGAAGGCCTGTCAGGATCGTCGAGACTGACCAAGCTGGGTTCCAGGTATCCGGGTGGAAATCAGTGATTGAAAGACACAACCTTCAGAAGGGTAAAACAGGCAGTGTGTGTTATTTTTCCCATTAAAATTACTCTACATTAGACATATTGCTAAAATGGTGCTAATTGCTGAAGTGTTAGAAGAAAATCCTTACCTTGTATTGCACTTAAACCTTCCATTAGGTGTAATCATATAAATACTAGGAGGTTTAAAAGGAAATTCTCTGGGGAATATTAGTTTCCCATGGTAATAGCCACCTGCATTACATAAAGAAATGAATTACTTACTTTGCATGAAGATAAAATCTTAAGGTGCTAGTCAAAATGGGCCAAAGAAAGCCCTTTACTTGTCTCCTTCTCCCCCCTCACACTAAAGACATCAAGCTCATCATCTTGTGCCTCTAAAACACAGGAATAATGATGCACATCTGCATATTTACTGAGGAGGCAATTCTCTCACATGCATATTACAAATAGGACTTGGTGGTGTCAGGTCTGTAATACACCTAAGGAAAACCAGCCAAAGTGTATTTGATAGAACACAGATGGGTTAGTTTTCCAGAAACAGAGCTAACTGCAAATACAATCCTATGAAGAATCCAACTTCAAAAAATATTTTGTGAGAGGCTCCAGAAGACACTGGCTACAACAAATTAATAAGGTTTTTACAGTCCTCACTTTCTCCTGAGAAATTCAGACAGTATATGCCTCAGTGCACATGATAACATATTTATGTGATAATAAAATGGGGTTTTTTGCAATTATCTTTGATTATCACATGCTATCTAAAGTGAGTTATCTGCTCTAAGACCTTTAGCAATCACTCAGTAGGAAGTTATCTGTCTTCAGTTTAAGCTAAAGGTGGTTTTGTTAGAACCCTTGATAACAGAAAAATCACTAATAGCAAGCAGTACCCCACAAGTCACTGACAGCTTTGAAACTGCACTAACAGTTTTTAGAGCTATTTACAGTAGTTATATTTTGCCTGTTCAAACAGTAATTACTCAAGCATCCCAACCACAGCATAAAATACACACATGCTTTTGCTACATGCTAACTTTTACCTTCATAGGGTGTCATTTCAGGTCCCCGAACAACATAGTGCCTAAGACAAAGAGGGAAATTGAAACAGTATGAAAGCCATCACACAACCAACCATCAGTTTCTCTAGGAAAGTAAGAATCTGTATCACTTCGGCAAAAGTTTCATACTCCAGCTCCCAAAACCAATATTCTCATACAATTTGTAAGAGGGAGGGAGTCAGGCTTGATGACCTGGAAAATCTTGTTCTCTCCAGAAGTGCATAAACAGTTAATCCTAAATCTTACCATTCCAGGATATTAGATGGGAGGGGCTCTGCACAGATATAAGGCACAGGATCTTTCTTAATTCGAAGGTAGTCTTGTTTAAGTCTCTGTGTTGCTGTTGTTGGTGCTCTCTTATTACTGTTGTTGCTCATCTGGTTTTCAGAAAATATACACAAACAATCTCAATACAATCTTCATAAACAAAGAGCAACCAGGCTTCAACGAACACAGCTCTAGACTTCTGCAAAATCTACTTTACAAAGTATTTTTTCTTTAAAAATAGAAATTAAATCACCCTAACTTTTAAGTAGCAAGAACCCTGCAAAATTTTAACCCACCAGCACACTCCCAAGACATTCAGCACATTGGGAAAATGGGAAAATACTCCTTTCCAGAGCACTGCTGTTTAAATATCATCAAAACACGCTGCACCGTAGAACCCCCTTGAACTCTTAATAACCAGCCCTGTGTTTAGGATGAATACACATCATTATGACATTGTTTCAAAGGGTTTAGGTGGTGGGTTTTTTACCAATTCTTTTCCCTTTTCAGTTTGAATTATCTATTATGTGAATTTGTCCATGATTTAAATTTCTGCACGTAGAGTTACTTGAAATAAATAACAAATTAAAAGAACACAATAACCTTACTACTGACTTTGAGGTGAAGGATTTTAAATTAAATCTGCTGCCTGCTTAAGAGTCAGTTGAATTTACAGAAGGGAACTTCTGAGCCAGATTATTCTCTTCCAGATAAAGAAAGGCCTCATCCAAAATGAGACAAGTCAGTGTGAAGAAAGGAAACTCCATGCTGCTTACAAGACAAAGAAAGCATTAGCCCTTACAATGCACCTACAGAACACATACCAATTAACAACTGCTATTTAATTGCTTTTCCACCACAAACCTAGCAAGTTACTTGGAAATTTAACCAAGAACAAAAAGCAAAAAGTTTACAAGGAGCTTGTGTAAAGAGATAAGACAACACTTACAACATGATAGCAGCACTGAGCACAAAAAGTGTGTAAAATGCTTATGACCTTTCTATTCCTTTACTTCAAAAAGGATAGTCAAGTACCATTTAATAGGAAAGAATATTTCAACTACAAGCAACAAATTCATGTCGTCAAGTATTCAAAATCTCCTCGAAATAAAGGCGTTTGACCCGTTTTTTGTCAGAATTACTATAAATCATTGCTTAAAACATAAGGGTTCTTTTTTCCTTGAAGGAAATCACACGTTTTTAAGTCTCTTGAAATCATAAAATAAAGTTAAAACTGACTTCTTTAGAGAAAATACTTTAAAACAGGTTAAAACGTATCTATTTAACACAATTATTCAGCTTTTAGTCTTGCTACAGCGCCCCTCACTACGGACTGCAAAAATTCACTGACATATTTTACAGCAGTAAGTATAGCTGGGGTTTTAACCTAAAGCCTTCTCTGAAAGAACATTTGTATTTTAAACGCAGAAGCGAAACGGCAACACTTAAAAGAAGCCCCGACCGCAAACCCACTTTCCCACCGCAGCAATACAATTTCCCAGAACCGAGGTAAAAAAAAAAGCAACTCGCTGGCCTTTAGGCAACCGAGAACCAGCAGCTCGATGCCCTCAAACCCTGCTCCCAGCCCGGCCGGCTCCCCATTCCCTCAGCTCCCTCACGGCCTCGTCCCTCCGGCCCAGGCCCCACTCACCTCTTCCCGCTGGTGCAGGCCCCTCAGCGGCCGGGGCGCCCCACCTGCCTGCGGCCGGCGGCCGAGCGAGGGAGAGAAGCAGGGGAGGGAAGGAGAAAGGGAAGAGAAGGCAGTGCCAGAGGAGAAAACGGGCAGGGAAGGGCAGGGTGAGGACCCCCCAGCCTCCCCGCTGCGGCGGCAGCGACCGCGGCTCCCAGCCAAGATGGCGGCCCGGCAAAGGCGGGGCCAACGCACCGCCAGGCTCCGCTTCCGGGAAGGAGCCGCCCCGCTTCCGCAGCTCAGCTGACTTCCGCTTCCGGCCGCTGACATGGCGGCTCCGGGATTCCTGAGGCGGCGGTGGCGGTCCGGCTCCTCCGCGGTGAACGCCTAGTTTTAATGCTATAAGCCGTCTTTTTCCTTTATATTCCCAGTATTCATAAAATGGATAAATCCACCCTCCGTTTCAGTCATTCAGCCATTCATAAAGGCTTTTATGTTTTTTTTGTTCGAGGATTCCACCTGTAGGCCCAGAGAAACACAGCAAATAATTTATTAAGTGATATTCATGCTTTTTTTCCTTCAGTACTCCAAGAAGAATAAAGCAAGGTACTCCCTTTCAGTCAGGAGAGCAAACATGACAGGAAAGTATAGTGTCTATTCACTCTTAATTTAATATTACGTATCCAGACTGTTGTAAGGGAAAAAATAAACCTGCAATATCTCTCTCCTTTGAAGGGAGCACAGGGTTCTGCCCTGTCTTGGATGGCCATGGAGCAGCGATCATACAGGCCTCTCCTTTAAGCGACTGTGGGAGATGCCTACACTTAAAAGATTAAACATTTTAATAACCTGGGTGTTGTGGGGTGTTTTGTGAAACACAAAATTCCATCTTGGCCTTAACCATCGTTCTTGGCGTAACAAGTGTGTTGCATAAGTTACACTAAAATCTTCCTTACATGCCACTGTGCAAGACAGGGTTTAGCAGACGTTGGTCACGATGTTTCATGAAACAAAAAGGCAGAAAAAACGACTGAGTTGCCCCAGAGGGTTTGCAACAGACGCTTGGACAGGACCACAGGACTGAAATAAAAGGCCAGAATCTTTCTTACTGTTCCAAAAGCTGCAGGCATCTTCCATGTGAATAGTTCCCGCAGTCACCACGGTTCTCCTCAGCCCTTGGGCACTTCGGCACCGGTAGCCAACAGAGGGCAGTGGTAGCCCACAAGCTTTTTCAGCTCTTGGTTCTGTCTGGTTGTGAGTAGCTTAGGCTGTTGTGCAGACTTGGATTCCCTGTCAGGGGTTTGTGGCAGTTAATCAAGAGCAAGGGGGAAGAATGACAGTGATGTCAATACCTATGAGCCAAACCCCAATTTTAAACTTTTTGTCTACAAACTTGGGATTGCAAAATACTGTGTGCTTGTAGAATACCTCACTCAAGCTTGTCTGTTCGTTTTTAGTGGGAGTATGTAGTTTTCATTTATGTCCTAAGCACTGAGGCAGGGTTATTGACACAAAGCAACTGCTGTGTTCAACCCCAGAGAGAGCCACGGTTGTGCAGCAAACTGAAATGACGTTTGGACTTACAGAACCTCACAGAGAGATGTAACAGTTTTTCTTACCTAGGCTTCAAATACAATAAGAAATATTTTTCTAGAAGTAGGAAAACAATGAGAGATTTTATGGAAAAAAATGCCAATCTGAAATCACGAAGAGAGAAACAAACCAAACAAAAATATTTTCAGTTTGCTGAGGGATAGAAACATTCTAATTTCATTTCAAATGTCTAATATTTTTACCTCAGACTTCAAGCACAATAACGGGATCTTTCCTACACAAAGCATTCACACGTCCCACCCGTAGCCATATCAAAACTTTTTGACTTAGTGAAGTTTATCAAACCTTGTCCTTTTCTTTGAGTTAATCTCGGTGCCTTGAAATTCTTCAAGGAAAAACGGTTTGCTTCAGAAACAAAGTAATAGTTGGCCTGTTTTGCTTTCATCTCTTACATTTACTCATTCTTATATCTAATCTGAGCTCCCCATTTACAAATGCTTGAAGGTTTTGCAGAACAGAAGGACCTCCTTGTAGTAAATTATTAGTATACTTAAAGATGAAAAGCACCCTATAAATACAAGGTATTATTAAAATGCTGTATTAGCCTACATGTATTTCACCTAATAAACTCCCCATGGCAACTCATGCAGTATAATACATACCTAGTTTTATACCCTTTGACCCAAGAACAATTACTTGTTTTTCTTCTGCCACACTATTTTGTCTTTTTTTTTCATATTTACACTGGAATTCCTACTAAGTCACCTAAGTCTGGAAGTGTGAGAAACATGTGAACCTGGAGACTGTAATAAAGGCCCCAGAATGCTGAAGGGATTCCAGAGCTCATATTTACACCTCTGTCATTCTCCCTAATGTTCCCCAGCCCCAAAGTATTTCATGCATAAGTGTGTTGTCATTAACATTCCATTCATCTTTCTGGCATGTTATTCTCAACACTAATGATAGCATAGAATGAGACTTCTCTCTCGGAGTAGTTTCTTTCTTCCCGGTTGTTTTCCATCATGCAAATGAATCACACTATAGAATTTCCTCTCTCTGTGAAGTATCTCCGGTGTACTGCTATTGTGTCTTGAAGGCATATTTTTAACCTGGCCTTGGGAAGTGACTAGAAGCTCCAAATTTATGTTTTTGAATCATTAAGTGCACCAAGTAGATTAGTACTTACTGCTGAATTAGCTTGGAAAGTGATTAAGTCCAGGACAGAGACAAGTGAGACAGTTCACTATCTCATAAAGGTTGGAGTTGGTTTTTAATTTTGTGGGGGCCCCTCAGCAAGATCCCAGGGGTGGCCACAGGACATGAAAACATCTTGATGTGCTTGTGAACACAGACCTTTTGTGTTATTCTTGTGTTATTCTTTAACATAGTTGTCTGTTCTCCACATTGCAGAAAATTTTCCTTCGGTTGCAATGACAAGAAAAGCATTGCAAATTTTCCGGTCAGATACAAGTAACAGAAACCAGAATTTGTTCTATTTGTGAGGTTTTTTTTCTGGGAAGTCCTTTGCTTCAGTTTCTCCATCAAATGAAAGTAGTACTTTATGCACTACTCCAATGTGTGCAGTCAAATGAGTATTTTGAGGCTGACCTTGGTGGATGAAGAAATAATTTGAGAAAGAAAACGCACCCCGAGGAACGTAGTGATGGTTAATTAGTGCTCACATATACTCAAATGTAATCTTGTCCTGTAAATGTGGCAACGCTGTGGCTGCTGAGCGTCTCTGTTTGGGTTGTCCAAAAAGACAGAGAACACCTGGAAGAACAGCCGTGCTTCAAGGCTGCTCAGAACTGCAGATGCTGATGAAACAGAAAATTCTTGTACTCCAGAAAGATATTTGATATATCCTTGGGGAGGCGATTTCCCCAAGTCCTCTTACCAACAGCCACGTACAGTGGGATCAGGAGAGGACCTAACTGCATAGCTCATATGTACTCAATGGGCAGGCTTTTTTCTTTAGTTACCTCATGGGTTGACCATTGAACCTGTTGGTGCTTCAGATAACCAAGATAGGTGTCTCAGCTTAAGCAGTGAAAAAAACAGGAATCTTTATGTCTACCCTAAACGTACAGAACACCCTACAGGGCCCTTTACTAGAGGTTCAGTCTCTGTAGCCTGGGGAGTTGGAAGAGCAGTCAGTTATAACGCACTCTCTTACTTTATGTGTCATAGAATGGTTAGAGTTGGAAGGGGCCTTAAAGACCATTCAGTTCCAACCCCCCTGCCCTGGGCAGGGACACCTCCCACCACACCAGGTTGCTCCAAGCCCCATCCAGCCTGGCCTTGAACCCCTCCAGGGATGGGGCAGCCACAGCCTCTCTGGGCAACCTGTTCCAGTGCCTCACCACCCTCACACCAAAGAACTTCTTCCCCAGATCTCATCTAAATCCCCCCTCTTCCAATTTGAAGCCATTACCCCATGTCATATCAAGAAGTAAGTCAGGCACAGGACTGAACCTTGCAAAGCCACGGGGAAGGAAAGAATGAATCTTTAGGATGTTATTAAGGAAGAATTTGTCCCATGAGTAACAGGTGATTTAGCTCAGGAAACCACAGAGACATCTGTTGGCATGGCTCTTGTCAGTGTTTGCCAAAACTGGGGCAAGCAGCTCAGTGATGCTGGTGAAGCCATTTTTTCATTCATGCTGTGTGAAATCTGTGTTTGAGACACTGTTATCTCAAAGGCCTTAGTCAGGGTTTTGGACGGTGGGTGAGCATTAATAAATAAGGTTGATCTGCATTTACTCTTAGCTTTTTGAAGTGTGTTTCTTTACTTTGGGTGACTGCGAAGGTTTGGTTTGTTTTTTCTTTTATGGGAGGGGCTTTCAACAAAAGAAATTTGGAATTCTGAACCTTATTAAAAGCAGAAGGATATTTACTGTTCAATCTATAGTGAATCCCCATCACCAATGTCTGAATGTGCTGCAACTGTAACTACCTGCGTGCAGATTGGAACCACAACATTGAGAAACTAAGTCACTGTCCCAAGATCAGGTTTGTCACACGACACTGATTGATCACGTTTTCCACTGTCTCACCCTGCCTTCAAACTGAGAGATACCCTTGACCAATAATCCTTCAGAGATCTTTTTGTAAGAGTACAGGACATTAATGCTAATGCCTTGGCCAGATTTAGTTCAAGTAATTATATCCTGCCTCCCTGAATTCCCCTCCAATTTCAAGCGCGTATGAGATGCATCACTTCCAGGTCCAAACTATGAGCAATGGCACTTGCATTGAAACATCTTGCTGGTTTCCCATCTAAAAGTAGTTCCACTTCATTGCTGGAGGAAAAAACGTAGGGTCTTTTGGTCTGGCCCCCTTTAATCTTTGGCCAAAAGGCAGTTCCGAAGTATTGTATGTTTCTTTGTTTTTCTTATTTTCAGTTCTTTTTCCTCATTTTCAGTTCTTTTTCCTCCTGATGGGGTTTATTGTTTTAACTCCCATATTGGCTTTTACTACATAACTCTCCTTCAGTGAATACTTTGTCACTATAGTGCTTCTTTGTTTCATGGTGTTACAGAAGTCCATAAGAAACTATTCCTCATCTTTTCCTGGTTTTTAATGGAAACTGATAACTCATTCCTAATTAGCTTTAACATGGGTGATTATCTTGAGTTTCGGAGAAAGGCTGTGATGGCTCCTGAGTCTCACTGATTCATTGTTGATCATGAGGAAATCATTCAATTGTTTTGAAGCTCCATTTTTCTCATTGTATAAAGAAAGGATAATATTATTTATCTAGCTTTACTTCACGCTTAATCACTTGGTGTCACCTGGTTTGAGTTTTGTGGAATAAAGGTTCCTCATCAGCAAGTGCCAAAGATGAATCATAATCTTTGTTTTCAATGATCACTGTAGTTATGATAATGATCAATGTTGTTAATTTATGGGACAGATTAATATTTCCAGGCATCATATTTTTTGTGATTTACTTCATTTGCTATAGCCTGAATTGGAGAGAAAGCAGGCAATCAGCAAGCCTTAGGTGACCCAGATAAAATGATAGGTAATTTAACCTAAGCACTGATAAATCCCTGATAAACTTGCTGAATCTAGGGCTTTCTTCCTTTTTATTTCCTCTCCTGCCAGGCCAAAGTCGGGCGTGACCTCCTTTATGATGATTGACAAGGAGATAGTATTACTTCAAAAATAATTCTGGCATGTTTCTGAGTCAGAAAGAGGAAAGGTCAACCCTCTTCCGTATTTATCCCACTGGTACTAGGTAAGGAGCTCCATTACCAGGATCCAGCTCCCATTTACTTCTCCATCCCGTGTTTCCCAAATGGTAATTGGTACATGGCCATCAGTGGCCATAAGTGGCCTTCTAATGACATCACCTGAAGATGCAGAGGCAAAGAGTATGACATAGCAGTTTCTCCGTACCGTTCATCACTCTCACTCGGAACCTTCTCACTGCTTCCGCGTGCTCTTCTTTAGTATCTGACATTCTCATGATTACCTTGCTCTTTAGATCCACAGTACAGCATGCCTGGCATTAGAATGTTATTAAGCTATTACCTTGCAAGATGGATATGTGCCTTCAAAAGCCATCATAATGGCTGTGGTTTCCTTACTGCTCAACTTCCTTTAAAGCCAGGTAATCTCTACGGAGATCTCTATAGATAATAGTTATTCTTCACAGAGATTATTTACAATTTCATAGCAAGTTTTGGCATATAATTTTTTTTTTCACTTGTTTAAAATATTCAGTCCTACAGAAAGATCTGGCTGAGCTGACCAGTAGTTTGTTTTCCTCTGGTTAGACACAAAATGAGCCACATTGAATGTGCTGCTTTGCTAAATTTCTTTGACAAATACGCCTCTGCCTTACTTAGAATAATTGTCTCCAGCGTTGAAAGGAGGAATTGAGCCTTTCAGTGATAAAATATTTCCTTTATAGAGCTTAATAAGCAATACAAAGTAACCTGCTAAATTTAGACTGAGTTGTGAATCCTTGTTCTCCCACTCCATCTTCTGATCTGTTTTTTTCCTTTGTGTCCACAGAGAGGAATGGGCACGCACTGAGTGCCTCCAGAACAGTCAGAGCAGAGTGTAGAAGCATACACAGACTTTTACAGCCAGATTCTGATCAGTTCAGGTGTGAAAAACCAGTTCGCTCACCAAGACAAGCTTTTAGAGATGGTGTGGCCTCACAGGAAAGTACATCCCTGAAGAGGAGGAAAGAAGCCTTTTCCAACTATTGGTATAAATATTGATTAGAATATATGTCTGCCAGCGTAGTCTCTGGGCATCTTAATTATAACTATATGCCAGAGGGCTTGGCTTTTTATGGCACCCAGAATAACAGAATGATGCTTCATCTCACAAATTACACTGAATATTGATGACAGTGTGTCATAGAGAGTCTTCTCCTAAGGGGTAATCTGCTTTTGTTCATCCAAACCCAGTCTTACCCTCTTTGCTGCTCCACTACTGCATTTAATCTTCAGTACACAGGTATGTGTAGCATACAGTACTTTTTGACAAAGAACTAACCCAACTGTAATGTCAAAGCAGGGCATGGGGAAGCAAGGAGTGTCCTGAACCAAGTTTTACAGGTAATTGTTGCTGATCTATTCAGTCAAAGTCAATATTTGGTGTTTTATTGGAATAGAAGATGTTCGCTGTCAAAACCTGCTGGAAGACTCCAACCAAAAATGCCAGGGATAATGAGGAAAACCAGGGCACCCTATGTGAAGACACTTTTCAAAATAAAGTAATGCAAAATGCAACCTTTGCCTTGTAGGCCTAACTGTCTGTCCCTGTGTGGTGGAAAAATATCAGGTAAAGGATATAAACCCTCCTGATGTATATTCACATCTGGAGGCGTGTTAAATGGCCTGCATGGCAAATACAAATTACAAGTCTTCCTGATCTATAGACATCTATGACAAATGGGTCTAGAAGTGAAAATAACCTCAAGATCTTATCCTCTCATGCCGATGAAGTGAGAAGAAAGTCTGTTCTGTTAAGCAATGGGCGTTGCAAGGAGCTTGTTTGATGAGGCTGAAAGCTAAAGGCTGAAGTATATGGGATCTGATGTAGGCAGTGCCCCTCACATGGTGTTGGAAAGTTGGATTGTTAAATGCACAAAGAATTCGGTCACCAGTTTGTCTAATACAGGAGTAAGCACTGATCATCTCTAAGTGTCAGATGAGATCTAGGAATATCTCTTAAAAACGTATTTTTAAGTACTGTAGCATGACTACAACCCGTCCTGTTGCAATTACCAAGCAGTATCAAAGCAACAGTCATCATGGTGCTTACATGGCAGCTTACATCACCAAAGCTTTATACAAACACCAATTAACCCTCTCAACAATGCTGCAAAGTGTCATTATGTCTATTTCAGAGATGAAGCAATAGAGAAAGAGGCAGAAAGATTTGCCCAAGATTGCACAGCAAAAGAAGAGAAAAGTTCAAGAGTTTAAGGATTTCAAGTCGGTATTTCTTTGTCCACATAGTGGCAGACTCTACTCCTGTCTGTGGGCAGAGTTTTTTATTCATTGCCGTTGCTTTTGTGATTCTGGTGGATAGGGAAAATTCACTATTTTCCTTTTTTTTTTTCTGTTTTGGATGGGATTTTTGTTTGTTAGCTCATTTTAAACATCCCAGAAACCGGACAGAATCTCCTTGGCAAGCAGGGACTCTCCAGTGAACAGGACATAGACTTTGAACAAATGGTTGTGAAGAGCTTGTAGACTTCGTGCCTTTATTTGGGTTTTATACGGTGCTGAAGGGGTACGTTCAGTGAGGAAACATCACCAGGCTAGTTTAACTCCTGCTTACAAACCATTCCTGATTTTTGAGGGAACCAGCTTTTGGGACTTGCTTGGGGACTTCTGTGGAAGGTTTCTGTTAGTGCCAAACAGACAGGTCAGACCAGGAATATTTGTGCTGTTCGGGTGGACTATTCATGCCACGTTAGTCATGGTGAGGTGGGGGTCGTGGAAGTCACATGGCAGCATTGCTACTCTTTGGTTGGCTAAGAAAGCTTTTCCAGACATGAAAAAAAAATATATAAAAACAAGTGATTAATAGCAAATTGTAGGGCTTACCAGTTAATATGGTGCTTTCCATGTGAATAAACACACCCCAAACACCAGAGCAAACAGACCCAGAACAGAGACGTTCATGGGTCTCCCAGATAACCTCCTGCAAGTTTGAATGAATCAAAAATAAGTCATCGATGCAATCCTTCCATCCACCTGGAATTCTGGATTGCCTTTGGCATCATTTAAAGGTTACAAAATGATCTGGTTTTTAAAGCCAGGTCTTCTCTTCAACCAGAATGCTTCCCTGAGGGTTTACCTGCATTCAGAGGGTTACTACTCTGCTTTTTAAGTTTGCAGCACCAGTAGCCCGTATAGAACTCCTTGTTCATTTGCTGTCAGGGCATCGGGTCTATGACTTTGCAATTATTGACTCAGGAGTGGGTAGAACTGTTCTATGGGGAGGTGAAGGAATCCTTTGAAAGTTGCAGATGGAAAATATAATAATGCACCTGAATTCAACCCAAAAAGTATCCATCTAAGGAGGTATGACAACTGACATAGCCATTTATGTAATAGCTAGTTTCAGTTACTGATTTGCTAATGACTGTTTTGCCCTTGCGCAGTTTGTTCCTGGTTTCTTCATTCCCCTCCTTCCTCGCTGCCATACCGTAGTACCTCTTCCTCTTGTTGACATCTGTTCTAGTTCCCAATAGAAGAGCCTGAAGTTACTGGATTGATTAAACCCAGTGAATTCCTACCAAGTACTTTATTGCAATCTCTGCAGGAGTAGGGATCACCATGGGAGATCTTCTTGCCTAATTACCAGAAGACGGGAGAAGACGCACTATCTACCACTTTCTCCAGGAGCCTGGACAACTGCTCGGGAAGATTTGGGGTTTGTTTATGATGAAGTTATGGTATCGGTGACTCCAGGATGATTGCATCTTGTATGCCCACAGAACAAGAAGCTTTTACTGATGTTCTCCAACCTCTGTCAGTCCTCATTGTATCAGCATTCCTGCAGCTACTGCGTCTGAGCTGGAGTAAGACTAAAAAAAAAAATCCACTAGCAAGCAGGATTCCACCAGCCTGGGAATCTTTGAAATTGGCTGAAGGGTTGACAGGTCAGAACAGGCAGAACATCATCTGTGAAGGCCTGTGACTAAAGGAAGAAGAACAGAGAACAGGAAGAGAAACAAAGCAGCAGGTGTTATCCCAGAGGGATGACAGGAGCAGCTACAGACTTCTTACTCAGAAAGGTGAGTGAGTGGAAATGAATGCTTGGTCATACTGGGAGCAGGCAGGATTTTGCTACTGAGGCTGCATTTTTAACCCTATGCGCCTCTGGTGGAGGCTTAATGAAAAGCAGGGGTTACGTGGGGCCTATTCGTAACAAGATGTGTAATTAAGGAATGTTTAAATGACTGGTGACGAGCAGAAGATGCATGCGCTCATTGCTGGGTTTTCTGGGTTTTGTAAGGATGTGCCAGCTTGCTTTAACCTTGCTAACTCAGGCACTGCTGCTGATAAAACCAGAGCACCAGGGAGCTCAGCAAAAGTGAAGGAGTATTTACCCACTTCCTCGAGCAGGTTTGGCAGCCTTTGCAGCAATCAAAGTTGCTCTGGCTTGATACGAACCAGTGCAAAAGGAATGCCAAGGCACACCAGAGCTATCCCGTTTCTGCAGGCATAGCTCGCTGTGGTTTCAAGACACAGGTGCCCTCAGCCGTGGCTCAAAGCATCACACAAGCAAAGCAATGAATGCTGAGATTCCCTGGAGAAGTTTTGGTGAACAGGGCTTGAATACAGAGATCTCAGGAAAAGAGAAAACCTGAAAATCATAGTTAATTCAGCCACATTTAGGGCAGGATCAAAAGGAGACATTAAGCAATGTTTGAAAGCTCTCCAGGGCAGGGACTGGCTTTGTTCTGCCTCTTGCATAGGACTGAACAAGCTGTCAGCACTTCCAAAATACCTCTAAGTACTGTTCCTTCCTCCAGTAGGACAGCAGAGAAACAATTTTAATGTTCTGCTTTGAAAAGACAACAAAGTGGTTCTGGCTAATAAGAACCGAGGGGAAAAATCCAGAGGCAGAGCCCGGTACATGCCGATTCAAGTTGGCACACAGCACAGGCAACCAGCAAATGCAAAGAGGAAACATTGGGAGTTTCCTTTTTCTGAAGCTGTCCACAGGAGTTTGTCTGCCTTTGAGTGGGAGGAGGAATAGACTGGCTGATCCAGTGGCCACGAAGAAAGCAACGTGAGGGTGTTTCCACAAAACCAGAGGAGAAGACTCGCACTGATTTCGGAGAGAGAGGAAAACCGGGTTGGTATGCTGTGCCCCGTGTCATGGGAGAAAATGTGGGAAGATGGTTTGACAGAGTAACCTGGAGCATTCCAGGAGAATAAACGCCATTCATGCAGGAGCAAGTGACGTGAGTAAAGCAAGATTTGCTAAAAGTCAAGATTAAACTGTAGATCTACAAAGCTTGCTGAAGGCAGGAGGGTGCAGGATCTGCTCCTTATCCCTTCCACTGCCTGAGGAAGCAGATGCCAAAGGCTCCTTTTCTTAGCTCGCAAACTGACGAACAATATAGAGAAAAGAGTGGGGAATGTCTGGAAGACACAGATGAGTGGAAGAATAATAGGAAGGAATGGAACACCCAAGCATGAGAGAGCGCAATAATATGAAACAAACGCAGCGAGGGAGAAAGTTAATAACTGAAAGACAGTTTGTGTGGTTAGTGGACAGCAAATTACAGTGAAGTTTGCAGCATGGAATGGCAGCAGGGAAAGCTGCTGGAAGTGGGGGGATTTTGGTGTGTTTTTTCAGTTTGCTAATTTGTTTTCAGCCTCTCAGTGCAAGTGGTTTTCAACCAACTGGGAAGGTCTCCATGAACGAGTGCTAATGTGTTCCTGTGTTCCTCTCTTGTTCCTGTAAGCCAAAAAGAACATGATTTACTCTTGTCTGAGAGGTTAGACTCACCTCACTGCAATTCAGTGTTCTGGTGAGAAGTCCAGACAGTCTGGCACCTCTTGTTCTGGATATTTAAAGTGAAATTGGACGAAATAGTAGGATTTGAACTCTAGAGGACTAGCCAGTCCCAGCAAGAGGGACTAGCTCGAGATCATCACTGAGCTTCTCCAGTGGAATCTCAGCAACTCTTTCACTCAAGCCTGTAGCCACAGCAAATGTAATAGGGGGCAGGGACACCAAATATTCTACATGCTGAACGTTGTCTGTGCTGTTCATCTGCTTTGTGTCTAACAATAGCCAAAGTTGGTGTTATGAGAGGGGTTTGCTCTGTAGAGAGCAACGCTAAGGAAATATTTTGAAGGATGAAAAACATAGTTGTCTGGTAGGAAATTTCCCTAAGTGCCTGAGTCCGTTCCACAAGGAACATTAATTCACTGAGTAACATTTTGGCCCACATGAAGTACATGAAGTCTCTTCTCTCTGCCTGCAGGATACTCTTTATACCTCTCTCCTGTTACCCTGAGCTGGTGCTGATACTAGGATAGGCATTCAAAGGCATCTTTGTACAGTCATGAATTGCATTCTCCTCCCCGCTGAGTGTGCCCAAGAACCAAGGCTGGTGTAGACCCAAGGGTGAAAAGTGAGGAGTTTGGACAGTTCCTTTAGTTTGTGACAGCTATGTCAAAGCTTAAAAGCAAAATGACAAAATTCCTATATTTTTTTAAACTGCACTCTCTTGGTCAACTAAATGGGATGTGATTCCATTAAGGGAATTGGGGAAGAAATTGCAGTTCTGTGGAAAGCGTGACTTCTCCAGAGAACATATTCTTCCCAAACGGACACTGGCCGCTGCTCTACAGGGCATGCAATGTTCTTACTCCTTCCCCCATTACAGTACTACCAGCACTAATAAACATTTCCTTTTCTGCCCTGCTGAAAATAATTATAGCAGAGTCTTTTTGCAACCCTAAAGGACTTTCTCATGATTGTTATCTCCATAATCTGTTTCTGTATTTTGAAAGACACCCCAGCTTACTTTTTAACCGGAGAGAAAGCGCTCTCTTCCCCACTCCTCCCAGTTCAGGATACAGGATAACACATGAGCAAGTGGAGACAGAAATGGTATCTTGCTTGAGGGTCAACGTTGTCTGTATATCCAGTTCTTCTCCATTTCCTGCAGGAAAAATCAATGGCTGGCTCAGAAGGTCTTGTTCTGATGTGTTGCCAGAGAATCTCTACACTGAGGCCTGCAGCCATAATGAAGCAACAGAATTTGTCTTGTGTATGTTCATTGTGCAATAATTTCATTGTCAAGGATTTATTGTTGCCATTTTCTGTTGCACAATAGAAAATGAAGAGAGAAAGAAGGGTGGGGGACAAGTAAATGGACGTGACAGAATTAGTTTTTCAGTGTTCTGAGGGTTTTTTTTATGAGAATTAAACTATTTACCTCTTCATTGATCAGTGTCAGTGGCTGTAGTAATTCTTCATTCAAGAGCCAATTGGATTTTTTTCTTAATCAAAAGTTCACATCCCAAAATACTGGATTTTTTAAAAATTTAAAACATTTTTCTATGACTTTTTGTGGCATTTCCTTATAATACCAGGGACAAAGAGGGTTAATACACATCAATAGCGGCCGTTTAATAGGATTCCATCTTTTAGGATGATCGCTTTAAAATTTGAAATGAATGTTCTGCCTGCTTTGGTTTTCTAAAACAAAACCCAGCACAAAGCAACTGTTAAAAATATAAACAGAATTGAAATAGGACAAAGATCTGATTTTGACCATTCTCCCTTCTGTTTGAATTATGTTTCACAAGGAATTTCAATCATCTTTGCAAATGACAGTATTTTGAAGCTTCCAATGTAAAAGAAAATGGGGTTCCAGCCAATTTCAGAAGGCAGGCAGGAGCTCCACTGGTCTGATAAGGAACTCTAAACATTATCCATATCTGGAACGTTAATATTTTCATATCACAAGCTTCTTGCAAAACCATTGCCGAGCTGTTTTCCAGCTGGGCAGATGTCAGTAGCAATTAAGCAAGAAATCCAAGGTGCTCGTGTTTTAGCAGTCCCAGAGTTCTAAATCTACTCCTGCGCTACTTAGGCAAGTCTAAACTAAGCAGTGTTAGAAAACCAGAGTGTTCAGACTTAAGTTGAGTATCACAGTTGGTTTAATCTATCCAGGTCTTAATGTCTGAAGAGTTATATGCTTGATGGGTATAGGATAGCCCACTGCAGGTGAGCAATAGCCATGGAGAAGCAGGAAGAGATCCACTGCCACGTGTGCCTTAGACTGTGTAGCTGATCATTTCAGATTACACTGAGGTATGTAATTCCTCAAGCACACCTGTGGAAACCTTAATGGCTTCAATTACGAGTGATCATGTGAGCCTCCGGAAACCATGGGAAAAGGACAGAGAGCTAGTTTCCTGATGGGAAAGTGTGGGGTAGGGAAGAATCTTGCAGGACCCATGGTTACTTCTCTTGGTATTTATAGAAATTATGGCCAAAAACTATTCTAGCCATTAAAAAAAAAAATATAGAGAGAGAGAGAACACAGCACCACCACTCAAACCAACTTTAACTCGAGCGTAACCTTAATGTTAACTAGTTTGTCCAGTTCATTCACTTCCTATTATTCCCTGCATCATGCTTTGAATAATTTCCATGATCTGTTTCTCAAGTCCTGCCCCTTTTGATGTCATCAATGTGATCCATATTAGGCTGGACATCTCCCAGGGCATCTCCAGTTAGAACAGGAGATCTGGAAGCTTTGGACCAAGACCTGTCTTCTGCTCAGGAGAAAGCCCAAAGCTGAGTTTAGTGGCTACTCTAAACATTCAAATATAGAGTTTCTGCCAAGGTACAGTGGGGTGTTTTGGTCTTAGTTGGTTTTTAACTGTGTATTTCTGAATGTATGTATGATTGATGTGGAGATATACCTGTACACATGCTTAAATATTTGTCTACATGACATTTATGTGTGTTTAACATGTGTTGAACACTGAGTTGCTGTGATAATACCTGAACATAGACTTGTTTGCTGCTGCTGTGTCACTTCCACTGGCTTTCTTATAACCTGCAGCCTCTCTCCAGGCACTTACCACAGCCAAGACAGGCAATTGGTCACTCTTGCTGTTATGTTTTGTTAAGTCCCTGTCTGCAATTGCTATGTTAAATAAATTAGTGGTAGGCTCATCTGGGAAACCAGTGGAGGGAGGAGGAAGTTCTGTTGCCTGTACACGTGTGTTGTTTTGAAAGATTCCCTCTATTATTTTGCATAATCGTAATGCTTTTTCATTCTAGTTATTTTAAGAACGAAATATTCTTAAAATATTCTTAAGAACTATTTCATTCTTGAAACTGCATTCTTAAATAACTAGAATGAAAGTTCAAGTGGCATGAACTAGCTAACCATAGCCTTAAATACCAAGTCAGAATGTCTGAAAACTCTGGATTGTCTCTAAAGCTATGATTTGAATGTTTACAGGTGGCTTTTTAGATTGAAAGTCAAACATAGAAAACGTGTGTTTGATATTATTTGATTTAGCTTTTGCTTTTGGTAACTATTGCCTTTTCTTCTACCTTTTCTCATGAGAGCAATCTCTGACTAGCAAGATTGATACAACCATAATTCATTTTTCCTGGTTTAATCTCTTATCATTTTCATTTCTATCTCAAAACACTATAAATACATAAGGACTCAGGCAGTATATTTCTTAACATATACTGCAGGCTTATTTTTGTTTATTCTTATCTAAATAAAAGGCGAAAGATAGGACTGAATATGACTGAATATGAAAAAGAGCACAGAAGTTTTATCTGAAAAATGGGTAACAATAGGGGGTAGCAAGACAACCATGGATTATCTTCTTCAATTTGCCACAGATAGTCCTTTTGGACTAAAGAAATATTAAGATATAAACCTTCAGCTGTAGGGAGGGACTGACAAGGTTTGTATCCTGTGATTCAGAGGAGTGTGGGTATGTGGAGTCTGTGTGGGAATAACGGTTTAACTGTATATACACAATGTAGAAAAACTCTGTTTCTTTGTACCCAAAGTGAAATTGCTCATTTCCCACTTCAATTCTTCATCACACATGTTTTCTTTTGATTGTTCATGCCCTTTTTTCTTTTTTTTTTTTTAATATTTCACTTTGCTTGATCTTCCTGTACTTATCCAATGGCAAGGAAACCTGAGAAATTTGAAAAAAATAATCACTTATAGTGTTTAATTATGCATATGCCTTTCAGTTCAACTGGTATTATTGTTAGTCAATATCTTAGAAAATACAAACACTGTTGTGTTATGGCCTTCGAGGAAAATAACTTGTGAGAAACTGGGTTTCACTCCCAGATAATACACTTTTGTGGGCTATTTTAAAGCTAATCAGGTATAGAGCTTTTGGAGTGCTCTTCACTGTTTAAGGATTATTCCTAATCTTTCTGACGTGAACAGGCACAGCTGAAGAGACTGTCTTAGCAGCTTGTGCCTCTGAGATATTATTTCACATGAAGAGTCCTGTTCCAAGGACCTTTGAAATAAAATCCTGAGTTATTGGTTATCTTTCATTGTTTATGTGCTCCCTGCCTTCAAACTCTGTTAGTGTATTTATAAGATTTATATTTGGAGCTAAGGTTGGACCAAAGTGGTGCACTCAGTAAACTTCTGTTAATAGCATAATAGGCAGGGTGATTCACAGAGTGCTGTAATGTTGGAAACTCACGTATTACAGGGATTGATGTCACGTTCAGTATGTGGAAGTATGTCAACGGTGTCAAACTGGTACTAAAAACCTAGGAAGATATCCTCAATCTGCTCTGGCTAAAATAAATAATGTTCACACTTTCATCAGCATCAAGTCTGAAATTATCCAGGGTAGTGTAGTAGATGTTATACTTACTGTGATATAGTAGATAAGGATTTTGATTTCCACTCTCCTGGGGTGATTTTCAGTTCCTGTGCTTTCTTTTTGCTTCTGTGAAACAGAGAGAAGGAGAAGACTTTTAGATTCCCGGGAGAAATCAGAAAAAGAAGAGATGGGTGGCAAAACTTCTGTTAATAGCAGTATTTAATATTTCTAATTTACCTCTGAAAGTTGGATTTATCCCGATTCCTTGACATAAGGATGAAACCACATTGCTAGTTCTTGTTTCAGGTCTATATGGCAGCATGTTCCACTGGCAACATACTCGTAGGAATGAATTAACCCCAGACCTGTATTAATGCACAGTGATCTAACGTTTCCGAATCAGATGCTGGTCCTTGTTCTTCGAAAGAAGAAAACTACACACCCCTTTGGCTGCAGACTTCTCAGTAACTTGTGTATTAGTCACTAACTTTGCAATTCCACACTAACAGAGCAGTCATAGTGTAAACATTGAATCCCTCGACTTACTTAGGCAGCAGCACTCAGAACACTTGACCTTTTGCTACTTCCTGGTGCCCAAAACTCTGGAAAGACGGATGAGTGTCAGCTCACCGTTATTTTTGGCTTTTGCTAATAACAAACTCTTCGTTAGCCCTATCTGACAGTGTGCATAGACTGGCCATAGTCTATCAAGCTAGTAAGATTTTTTTCTTTTTTATTGTTCAGAAACAGACTTAGAGGATGGAGCAGGAAATGGCAAGAGAAGAAGAAGAAAGGAAAGAAGGCTTGATAGAGTTTTACGATTCCTTCAAGGAAATGTTTGAGTTCTTCTGCAAGAACACGACAATCCACGGCACCATCCGCCTTGTCTGCTCAGACAGCAACAGGATGAAAACGGCTTTTTGGACTCTGCTTTTGCTTGCCAGCTTCGGCATGTTATACTGGCAATTTGCCCTCATGTTCAGCCAGTACTGGGCCTACCCCGTTGTCCTCACCATGTCCATGCACTCAGAACCCAAGATGTTCCCAGCAATTACCATCTGCAACCTGGACCCGTACAGGTAACCCGTGACCATAGTCAGGTCTTTACATTCCAAGGAGGGGTCAGCAACTGTAGAGTTCAGCCTGGAGGAGGCTGAAGGTAGAGGGAGGTCTCTCTGCTTCACAGAGGTGGAAAGAGACTATTGTTATTTCCAAACTGGTTTTAAGATAAGATCTTGTTGGGAATTGTGCAAGAGCGTGTAGCAGTTTATTTCATGCACTGAGTCAGAATAGAGGGAACTCTGCCTTGTGACTTGCTTCAAGCTGCTAACTGATTTTGGGCTCTGATAAAAACAGTCTTTCCCTGAAAAACGTAGCTACTCTGCATATTCATTCCTAACTAAACTAACCATCTGTGGAAGGGTGCATGCAAGAGCTCATTCTGCGAGGTTTTTTTGGTACCACAGCATAGCTTTAAGAGAACAATATGAATTCCGTGGAAGTCTGTGTGTGGCTCTGCTTGTCAAACAAGGCTCAACAGAGTAGTGGCACGTTATCGACAAGTTCCAAATTACATTGCAAAGGAATTATGCAATTTACTAGAAATAATTATCTAATTGGCTGTCAGGGAGGCCAGTTTGTGCAGCTGATGCTGCACAGCTACAAGTTCTGAGGTTTTCCATGGGGGATCCAGCAACTGGAAATGCAACTACTGGAGCTCCTAGTAAATTAACTTATTGAAGTTTGGTTTGTGCCCATAATTGCTGGCTTTTCTCACACAGGCATCAAGGTCTGCAGAGACCAGGAGAGTGGTATTTTTATAGATAAAAGGAAGTGCTTTTGTCTAGGAGATAATGTGGTTGGTCCCAAAGAGCTAATATTTCCATTCCTTGCAGATTTGAACTGGTCAGTGAACACTTGGTCCGACTGGATCGCATGGCAGAGGAATCAATCACTTTTTTGTATGGTGTCAACACATCAGCCAGCTTATTCCACATGAATGAGAAAAACATCCGCATAAAAGACTTGTCAAACATTGGCAACATCAGCAGATCTACATTCAGGCTGAGCCAAAACTTCTCACTCTTGAGAATATTTGAGCACAACAATGGATCAGGGAGAATGCATTCCAGCGTGGGCTTCAGGCTGGTAAGTACATGTCCCCTTTGAGACTTTAACCTGGCTACGGACAGGAGCCACGAGGACAGGGTGCTCCCTGAGGGACAGGGGAGGGACACAGTACCTGAGCAAACCAGCAGGGAAGGCTCACAGATGGTGGCCAGGTCCAACCAAGACGCCAGTTTAACAGGCAAGTTGGTGATGAGGAGGCAGGTTTCAAATCCAGTCATGGTATTAGCACAGATCAACAGGGTCCATGGTGAGGCAGGAGCACAGCAGCAGCCAGGCTGGAAAACAGGAGCCCAAAAAGTGGCTGAGAGCTCCAGGCTGAGCTTAAATGAGCTCCTGGGGATCACAGGTGGAGGGTGTGGGTAGATGTCCCAGGTGAGGCTGCTCAGGGCCACTAAGTCCTAATGGTCCGCTTAGGCTCCTGACAAAGATCTCACAAGGTTCATTCAAAAAGAAATGAGAGAAAAATAGCCAGTTTCAGTGCTGTGTTATGACAGTTTGGAATATGTTTCGGGAGAGTCCACCCCTGCCTCTAAGAGTTTATGCTGATTGTCAGGCTTCTTGTGAAAGTGAAACAATAACAACATCAGTGATCTCACACAGCCCACCCACTTGGGAAGTCCTTCTGGCAGTGACAAATTCAGTAGATAATGGTATCAGCAGGCTATGGGAATCATTGTACCCCTTTCTAAAATGGTACAAAACATCTAGAGTTAGCAGGTGAGCCTAGAAATAAAAGAGAAGCAACATGGAAGGATTCCCTCAGTGTCTAAATGCTGTGGTACTGGGGGCATTAGAAACGTTGCAGGTGAAACAAAACATGGCAATAACAAATCAAGAGGATTAATACCGTAAATGTGTGTCTGTAATTTTGGAGAATAATGTAAATGCTTCAAATTCTTCATATGAAAAGCAGGGTTTATGTAGATCTAAGAGCAGAAGGCAGAAGCTATGAGAGAGAGATGGACATGCCTTGAAATGCCAGCAATTTTTGCCTGATTATTATCGTCCTGCCCCATCCCGCAGCCCTTGACCAGGCCCACTTTCACCAGAACCTGTGGGTGTTGATGTAACGCCTGAGTAAGAGCGAAGAGAGCATCTCAGGACATTGGTTTGTGATTCATGGGTTGTAGAGAATTCCCACTAGCCCTGTCCTTCCTTCTCCCAAGGCACTTGAGTTTGTCTGAGAGCTTGTCTGCTCTCTTCTCCTGCCTCTCCTCCTCTACGCTCCTTCCCCTGAGTTGAAGGGTCACACCTCATTCAGCTTTGAGGAGAGGAAGTGCTTAGCATGTAACAAGGTGATCTCCAGAGGTCCTTTCCAACCTCAGCCATTCTGTGATAACCACAATGATGAGAGACTTCCCTTCCTGGAAAAATAAAGGTTCCTCTTGTCCCTGTATCCATTATTGCCTTTATTCCCTGATCTCTGTTACCCTTAGGCTGTCATGTCCTGCCTCTACTGAATGGGTCTCCCTCTCCTTTTCCTCCAGTGCAATGCCACAGGTGGGAATTGCTTCTTCAAGACCTATTCCTCTGGGATGGATGCAATTCTTGAATGGTACAGGTTTCACTACATGAATATCATGTCCCAGCTGCCGGTTATAATCAACATTTCTGATCATGAGGAGCAAATAGAAGATATGGTCTACTCCTGTCAGTATGATGGGGAGCCCTGCAGACCCAGGTATGCTACTTCTTGAGACAACAATTGGGATTTCAGCAGGACTCAAGGACTTGGGAGACTGAAAATTACTCCCCTGTTGGTTAGAGCATAGGAGTTCAACTGGCCTGGTTGGAATAAGCAGGGAAAAATTTAGTCTATGTGGTGGATTATTGCTACATTTGTACTAAAATCCATCAAAATCTCTCTTGATTTCAGTGACTATGTTCACTTTCACCACCCCGTCTTTGGAAGCTGCTACACTTTTAACAGCAAAGGAACAGACCCTTTTTGGACAGCCACAAAACCAGGAATTCCTTATGGTATGTTATTTGACAAAGGGTGGGAAGAAGAGCTAAAGTTTTTATAATCTAACAAGGGGTTAAGTATTAGTCTTCTCTACTGACCTACAGCCCTCTCTTCTAGTCTGGTGGCACAAATTATACACTCTCTTTGCATACCTCACTAGCCATGTGTATATGATAGCCTTGTCAGCCATGTCTTACCTCATAGCATGCCAAATATTATTTTAATTTTCAAGCAGAATGCTATTAGTTTTGGAACAAGCTGGTGCAATCCCTACCTGATCACTCACCAGGTCTCTGTGGAAAAAGAATGGCTGTTCTGTGAGATAAGACAGGAATTTGATGAGTGCTGAGAATTCAGGACATAGTGGTGTTCCTATTTTGGCCCAGAATAAGTTGTTATATCCTTCACTTTTCCTTCATTTCCAGGACTTTCCCTTATCCTGAGAGCGGAGCAGAAGGATCACATCCCACTGTTGTCCACAGTAGCAGGTGTGAAGGTGATGATACACAACCACAATCAGACACCATTCCTTGAGCACGAGGGCTTTGACATCAGACCAGGCATTGCCACCACCATCGGCATTCAGCAGGTTGGCCACTTCCTCGAGAGCATTGCTCCTTTCCCTTCTGACTGCAGAAGGTTGTGAGGAGCCTGGACAGTGTGACTGACCCACACGAGGGACTCTGGTGTTCACTCCTTGACTCTACACGTGTATTTATGCAAACTCTCTTCTCTCTCTTCACTGTGCTCAGGTTCCCATGGGTAAAACAAGGGTATTTGAGATGTGCAGGTGGCCTTTTGGTCCTCAGTACACTGGAACGTGGTTTGTTTTACACTGAGGCTCCGACCTCTCTTGCATCTTGTTCCAGCCCTGTACAGGGGACTCCTGTGTGTATCAGGATGAGAATAAACATTCAGAAGTGATTTAGTTCTTTGGACATGATGAGTTACTGCTTGTCAGCTAAAATACAGGGACTGACCCCATTTACTCCCCAGTCTGTGCCTGGATTTTATTAGCAAGGTACAGCTTGGCTGCTCACATGTGTTGCTACACTTCCTGCCCTTCATAAGATGCTCCGTTCAGTTAAGTTTAGATGGTGATGGCCAGGTCCAATTAAAGCTCCTAATCACTCAGGCCTCTTTTCTGTGTCCACAGGATGAGGTGAATCGCCTGGGTGGCAATTATGGGAGGTGCACGACTAATGGTGATGATGTGAACGTTAAACTCTTGTACAACAACTCCTACACCCTGCAGGTATGGCCAGAGTGGCTGGCTGAGGGTTATTCAGAGGGGATGGACAGCCAACAAGTCATACCTTACTCTCCAGAGAGCTCTTACGAATCAGCAGGTTGCTGAGATAACAAGAAGATTCATAGAATCATAGAATGGTTCAAGTTGGAAGGAACCTTAAAGATCACCCAGTTCCAACCCCCCTGCCCTGGGCAGGGACACCTCCCACCACACCAGGTTGCTCCAAGCCCCATCCAGCCCGGCCTTGAACCCCTCCAGGGATGGGGCAGCCACAGCTTCTCTGGGCAACCTGTTCCAGTGCCTCACCACCCTCACAGCAAAGAATTTCTTCCTCATATCCAATCTAAATCTCCCCTCTTTCAATTTAAAACCATTCCCCCTTGTCCTGTCACTAGACTTCCTGACCAAGAGTCCCTCCCCAGCTCTCCTGGAGCTCCCTTCAGATCCTGGAAGGCTGCTCTCAGGTCTCCCCGGAGCCTTCTCTTCTCCAGGCTGAACAGCCCCAGCTCCCTCAGCCTGTCCTCATAGGGGAGGTGCTCTATCCCTCTAGTCATCTTTGTGGCCCTCTGCTGAAACTGTTCTGACAGTTCCATGTCCTTTCTATTCATGCCCCTCTGAAAAGAAGCTGGCAAACAGGACATTATAATTTGGCGTGTGTTTTTCCAAGTGAGGGATACTCAGACCCAGACACTGAGGCTCTTCCCTCCTTGTACCACAAGAGACATCAGACAGTGAGCCAGTCACAGCAGCTGGAATGTTCTGGTAGGACGTTCTTGGGCCATCAGGTCTTTATTTGTGCAAGTCATGGCTCCTGGCTCTAGAAGTTTGGGCTGTTTAACTGGGATGTCACTGGGCATGATGAAAAAGGCAGCTGGGGGAAATTCTGTCTCACTGAGTTCAATACCGTCCTTGGAGGTAAAGACAAGGAATGAAAAGTGAAAACCTTTTGCATCTTCATGCTCCAGTAATGGCTCGTGTCTTTTAGCAGTAAAGAAAACGATTTTGGCACTTGAGAGTCTCTGGCTTATCCAACCTTTCACACCTTCTTTTATTTCCCAGGCGTGTTTGCATTCCTGCTTTCAGCACATAATGGTTCGGAAATGCGGCTGTGGCTACTACTACTACCCACTGCCTCCTGGTGCCGAGTACTGTGACTACAATAAGCAGCCTGCCTGGGGTAAGAGCAGAAAACTGGTGTCTTGTCCTTGCCAAAAGGGGACAAAAGCTTCGTAGGAAGCACAAGTGACATGACCCCTTTGGTTACTGCCCATCTACTTTGTGCCCATCTCCTGCTTAGACTATTTCCTCACGTCGTTGAATCCAGGCAGGTGGCAGACACCTCTCTGTATCTCTGCATGGATATCAAGCTGGTGCATAAAAATATCAACCATCCCTTTAATTAGGACATCAAGCTCTTTCATGTTACCAGTGTTGGTGGCTGTGCTGGTGTAAGGGAAAGCTTTGAAGAACTTCTCTTGGTTTTCTGGCCTGTCCTCAGCACATCCTTACAGGGATGGCACCTTCATTGCACACAGGTGATGAGCTCAGGCTGTCTGGAGCTGTTCCAAAGTTAGAGAGGGACAAAACCCTGTTTCTCTGAGTGCTTGGGAAGGGCCAAGTGAGGACAGAGGGTTTGGTAGCCTTCTGTTTGGTAGCCTTCCATTTCCTGAGTGTCCTCCTCCCATTTCTTTCACCAGGTCACTGCTTTTACCAGCTGTACAACAGGCTCAGGAATCACCACCTGAATTGTTTCGACCAGTGCCCCAAGCCTTGCCGGTAGGTCACAAAAGCAGAGCACAATAAATGCCAGCTTGCAGAGGAAAATTACCCCACTGGAAAATTTATGGGATCAGCTGGTCAACTGGACCTTGACATTTTCTGAACCGGAGATTTCAGTTTGGTGTTTGAACCTCAATACTGAGAAAGGAAAAAGGCAACAGCATTAGACAAATTAACTAAGAACTTTGTGTGTGCACGGCAGCAGAGAGGAGAAATTTCTTTATCCCACTGAAATGTTTTATTGAGCCCAAACCAAATTATTTGTGTAATTTTCCAATCTATATTTATTTTCTTGGATCACCTCTTTTCTTATAGGTCAATTTCAGAATAGAAAGACAGAATTTTAAAGCAAAATGTCAAATATATTTTGTTTGAATGCAGCAAAGAAAAGTTGTCAGGATTTTGAAACCATTCTAGTTTTCCTTCTCACCTGAACAGTTTTCTGGCAACCTCTGGTTTTATTTTGGAAGCTGATTTACAAAAGCTTCTTCTGAGGTTCTCAAGAGCTGCCCACGGAACTTCTGCTTTGGGCACGGAGTTAGCATCATTAAACTCCTTCATGTATTCACTTTTAAATGCCAGGAGTCATAGTGATCGTAATCTCCGTTTTTATCTTCTCAGGGAATCGCTGTACAAGGTGACAGCTGGAACAGCTAAATGGCCATCAGTGAAGTCTCAGGTAGCTCATACAGACAACTGCTGTGTTTAGAGGGGATCCTGCATTTTACTGTGGCTGTTGGGAGGGTGAAAACGGTGACTCAGGCAGGAGCAGCAATGGGAATGGCAAATGGAGCAAAGGGGTCCAAAACCTGAGCCCAGGGGAATGACCTTGTAGTTAAGATATGCCAGACTAAGGTGCTAGAGCAGAACATACAGTTCCAGTTCTAATCCCAACTTCTTTGGGACCTTTAGCACTTCCCTTCCCTAATGGTCTTCTGCTCCCAGTGGGTGCTGTGGGGCAAGAATTCCCTCCTTGCTGTTTGTGAGGTGCTGCAGGGCTGCAGTGGAAACTCTCTGGGTCTGTAGGTGACCTCTTGCCATTTCTCATCTTCTAATGCTAAATGAGCATCCAGGCTGTGTGACCAAGTGATTAATTCAGGTGAAATAGATGATAATGTAGATATAAAGACAACCAATACTTTTTAAAAGAAGAAATTATTTGGTGGGGGTGCCATTAAAAGCAGGATTTAAGAACCAGAATCCTTTACACACCTAAAATACCAGTGTGTATTTCCTTGCTGTTCTGGCAAAGGCAGCTACTACCTGAGAGCTAACACTGGGCTACAAACCAATCAATTACATCCTGATTTATTTGCAATAGCCAAGTTATTGCTTATGAAATCTATGTTTCCAAAACATTAAACATAGGAATACTCAGGATTGCCAATAACTTACATGTGCTCTGCTGCAGGACTGGGTCCGCCAAGCTCTGAGGCATCAGAACGGATACAACTCCACCAGCAACAGGTCAGTCACCACGGGAAGGCACGCCTGTAAAAACTGTGGATTAACTCTTCAACCCTGCAGAATTTCTAGATGTTAGACTGGAAAGGGAGGGCAAGAGTAAAATTCCAGAATCAGAGAGTCATTTAGGTTGGAAAAGCCCTTTAAGAGCATCAAGTTCAACTGTTAAATGTACAGGGCCATCCAATAAAAACTCCCTGTCTTTCCTCACAACACTGTAAGACAGTCACTGCTGTCATCTTTTTCTAAGATCATGTTGAACATCCTCAGGAAGAAAGCCTGAGTGAGTGGTGAAAGCTATTGCCTGGCAATCAGCATGTAAATTGCATGTAAATCAGGATGCTAGCAGTACCTGCCACCAGGGGAATGAGGTGCCCATCCCACCGCTGCTGACTGCTCCCTCTCTCCAATACAGGAAGGACATTGCCAAGGTGACCATCTTCTACAAGCAACTCAACTACCAGTCTGTGAACGAGTCTCCTTTGCTCTCGGTAGGTTGGGCTACAACAGCTCCCAACATTAGTTATGGTGTGCTGTGTGTACCTGGAGGGGGGATTGGCTGGGATGGGCTGGGATTCTTCTTCTTAAAAGACTTGAATCATAGAATCCTAGAATTGTGTGTAGCTGGAGGGGGGATTATTTACAGCCCCCGAGATGGGCTGGGATTCTTCTTAAGAAACTTGAATCACGGAATCATAGAATGGTTAGAGTTGGAAGAGACCTTCAAGATCATCCAGTTCCATGCCGTGGGCAGGGACACCTCCCACTAAAGCAGGTTGCTCCAAGCCCCATCCAGCCTGGCCTTGAACCCCTCCAGGGACGGGGCATCCAGAACTTCTGTGGGCAACCAAAAGCTTTCCTGTTTTACACAGTCACACAGAGTTACTCCCCAAATGGCAGGCAGCTACCTCACCTGCTGGCAATAGGCAGTAATTTCATCTTCCCTGAGCTCTGCTATGTTTGATAAACTCAACCCTTTGATTCTTTCCACAGGAGAATCTCCTTCTGTCCAGCATGGGAAGCCAGTGGAGTCTCTGGTTTGGATCCTCGGTGTTGTCTGTAGTTGAAATGTTTGAGCTGCTTATAGATACGCTGGTCTTGTCTCTGCTCTTCTGCTACCAAAGGTTCAGGTCAAAGAAGACCTTGAAAGTTGCTCACACTCCTACTGTCCCCAGTGTGAGCTTGACCCTGGAAAACTACCGAGTTGTGCGAGAAGAAGCTGGAAAAGGTGATGATTCTGCTCATCCTCACCCTTCTACAGTGACTATTGCCAGGACAACTACAGACCTGCACCTTCACCCGCTCTCCAGCAAGGTGGACATGCCAGACCTTTGCCCAGAAGTGGTGCTTAACGGGTTCAGATACACAAAGGGCAGCTCGTTGGAGCCAAACAGCTGAGGGAGTGTTTATGTGCCTAGAGCAGTGGGAGGATGGAAATTCCCCCCGTGCTCAGGCGCTGGCTGCAAACAGAAGCGTTCTGGATCCAGGATCCATGAGCACCTACAATGCCTGGCCATCCTCCTCCAGTTTGTTGTTAAACGCCTCGTGTGTCCCACACTCGGGCATCACGCAATGGCCTTTCCCTCCTGATGAGTGCATGGGGAGGGGAGAGCTGCCCTTCTGCCCTCTGGGAGAGTTGTGGCATCCTTGTAAAAGCCTATTCATGGCTTTTAACTTTTAAATCCATGGGAGGAACTCAGCCTGTGGCTTCAGACAGGCCCATCTACATTTCACAAATGTGCTCAAGAGGAGAGTCAGCCTGGAGAGGTTTCCAGTGGAGGCTGAGGAGCGTGAGCTCCCGTCACTCGGTGCTGTGCGGAGGGTGACAGAGTGTGAAAACAAGAGGTGGCTCCAATCACAGCCCTGTCCTCAGCCTGGTGCTGCTGCAATTTGAGGCCAACACACAAAATGCTGCTGCTGAGATGCTTCACCTTGATTATTTCAAATGTGACCGACCGTCCTAGGGGAAAGGAGAGAGAAGGAATGGGGTTGGTAACTCCTGTACGTCGCAGACGGAGCATCTGATTTGTTTGGAAGATTAAAAAAATGCTGCGTTTTTGTTGCAGCCCATTTATAAATAGAGACGTTTTAATGTTAATATTTGACAGTAACTTATGTGTACATAGGAAAACACTTTTATTTTTGATGATGACATTTGCACAGGAGCGTTTTACTCTGGTGTTACCGTGTTTGTGACTTTCTGTAGAAAACAAGTGTGAGCAAAAGATCAATGAGCTTCGTTTTGTAACTTTTTTAAATAATAAAATGCTCTGAATGCAGACGGTGGCTGGGGGTTTAGTTTGTTTTGCCTTCAAATGACAGTTGGGTTTGGTACTGCCTAGTTGTAACTTCCAAGTGTTGGCTCTGGAAATCTTCATACTGGTCCCAGTGAGCACCAAAAAATAAATCACTGCACATTCTGTGTGGTGTCACACCATTCCCAGGAGGAGCCAGTTTTGGGACAGGGAAGCACAGGACCGAGGATGAAGCGGCACCCTCGTGTCTCATGGTCAGATGGGGAACCAGAGGGATGTGGGAAAGCAGGACTGGGATCTGGGAGCAGGGGCGGGTGAGTTGGAGGAACGAGGGGTGTTGCAAGGTGGGAGGGAGATGCCCCAGCAGCCTGGAATGTGAGTGGGCAGGGAACATCTGCTGGTGGCACCAAGACATGAGACTGGAAGAGCAGGAGGATGTGGGGGCTCACCGTGGGAGGGGGACATGGGGAAATTTGCCTTGCACCTTCTTGTGCTGCTTTCAGTAGAATAAAATGATGGTTTCTAAGGCAGGGAAGCATAAGAGATGGGTACCCGGTGTGAAGGTAGCTCGGAGCAATCTTCTCCGAGGGTGTGGACTACTTGTCAGCTTAGTAGCTACCTCTTTATTACAGAACGTTCCCGCAGCCCTGCTGGATGTTGAGAAATCAGCCCCACAAATTCTTCATTTGGGTCATACCTTCGTGTTTGTGATGCCATCACTGAAATATCTGTCCTGTTTGGAGCTCCTTCTACCTGAGCTGCACCTTTCCCATCTGGGGCAAAAACAGGCCCAGCTGGGAGTCACTGGGTGGCTCAGAATCCCACAGCAATGCCAGAAACAGGGACAAACCAGAGCCCAGCCCCCTCCTCAGGCTGCCAGGGGGGAGCTGAGATGTCTATCCTGCTGCCACGCTGTCAGTGTGCTTCACTGATAGAATTCATGAAATTAGAGCTTGCCTTAAGCAGATAAACCAGAAGGGCTACCGAGAGAGTCTGAATCCTGCATCCCTTTGGAGAAAAGGTCATTTACCTTCCTCTTTTCAAGCCAGAAACCTCTGCCAAATAATCTTAAAATCACAGAATGGTCAGAGTTGGAAGAGACCTTAAAGATCACCCAGTTCCAACCCCCCTGCCCTGGGCAGGGACACCTCCCACCACACCAGGTTGCTCCAAGCCCCATCCAGCCTGGCCTTGAACCCCTCCAGGGATGGGGCAGCCACAGCTTCTCTGGGCAACCTGTTCCAGTGCCTCACCACCCTCACAGCAAGGAATTTCTTCCTCTGATCCAGTCTAAATCTCCCCTCTTTCAATTTAAAACCATTCCCCCTTGTCCTGTCACTACTAAATATCGTATTTTAAACCTTCTCACACTGAAGAGCTTCTCTGAGTTGCAAAGATCTAGAGCCAGAAAGAATGAAGAAATGTGTGTGAATTTAAAAAACATTTCCTGTCTTTATTCCTCCTTCACAGACATCGTTTGCATGTGAGATTTTTTTTTTTTAATTCCCACCTTTTTGAAAAAAAATAATCCATTTCTTTTGCCATAAGATATATTACATTCGAAGTCATCGTGGTTCATACAGATCATTCCAATAATACACTTTATTACGTGGTGGTGCCTATACCTGTATAGGCCACACATAACCTTTTATTATTTTTGCTATGATATATGGTAATAAAAATGATCCTAAAAACCCAATAATAATACTGAAAGCTGTGCCTTAGGGAAGAGCTCAGCTCTCCTCACAGCGAGGTGCACGGAGGGTCTTGGTTTTAGGGGCTGTATCAGCAATGGTCGCACACAGCCGGAAAGGGAAGGTTTTCCCAGAAACAGCAAGGTAGAGGAGGGGAATTGGGAGCTAAAAGGTCAGCTTTGCTCATTTCAAACTGCTTTCAGGTGCTGGAAGGTGTAGGGCCTGGGCCTACAGCCTGATCCCTGGGAGGGTTGTCACCTCCATGGCCAGCAGACCAGGGGACATGCAGGTTTTTGAGCAGAACCACTTCTGAACAGAGAACATCCTCCTTCAGCAGCGGAGCTCCCCCTCAGACGTCTCCACCGTGGTGGGCCTTCCAGCAGGAGGTCTCAGTGGAGGAGGAGGGATGGATGGGACTATCTGCAGGAGTGGCTGAAATGTAGGCTCCTCCTCTTGAGCTTCTCGGGGTCGTTGGAAGCCATGTGAGAGAACTCCCGGAAGATGTCCAGGTAGGTGGCATCTCCTGCAAAAACACATGGGAAGAGGCGTTAGTCCTGATGCCTTTTGCTTTGCTGCTTCCCACCCATGGAGGCTATGGTGCACCAGGCCATTTTCTCTCAGAACTCATGACCCTCATCCAGGTCTAAGAGACAGCTCTACCTGTGACAGAGCCAGAACCCACCTTGAGCCTTCTCTTCCCTCAGAGGGGCCTGTTTCACCTTTCCAGTGCCCAGAACAGGATTATTCATGATCCTGCGTACGCAAACCCGCTGTTAGGGCTCTTGCTTCACAAAGATTTGGGCTAATTCCTCCCTTTTAATATTATTGCTACTTTTTTTCCAAAGCCTGAGAGACAGCAGAGAGACTCTGAAGACTGGAAGGTGAGCTGTTCTCGAATCCGAGTGCTCTGAAGGACAAAGGTCTCCCTTTCTTGTGCCACTTGGGCACCAGCAGAACTTCCCACAGGGCTGGATATAGAGTCATAGAATCACAGAATCATTGAACCATCCAGGCCAGAAGGGACCTCCAAAGGTCATCTAGTCCAATCTCCCTGCAGTTGCAGGGACACCTCCAACTAGCCCAGGTTGCCCAGGGCCTCACCGAGCTTCATGAGGGAAGGCAAAGAGTTCAGGTGTGTCCACAGTCGTTCTGTGATAGAATCTCCCCCAATGCAGGGACAGCTTCAAGGTTATGCTGCAATTCTGGAGATAATTAGGCACCCGCATCCCATTAACGATATCTGGATGTTTGCTGCTTGATGTTCCAAGGCAATTTTTGCCACAGACTGAGCAACCAAGCTCATTTTTACCTGGTGATGAACCCGTGTAGCCACAGGGGGAAAGATAAGTGAAAGATCCCAGGTATTCACCCACAGAGGTGCAGCTGCCTTTGGTCTTTCATACAGAGCGCCCCGGGCCCTTCGTTTGACAGGAGACATGTCCTGGGGAGACACCAAGAGGGGACATCCACAGCTTCTAAGAGCTGCGTAGCTCCAAGGGATGTCATCTCTCAATGCTGGTGCAGCACAGAGGGAAAAGGTGATAAAAGACCTGGCTCCACGCAGCCAGGCCCATAGCAGGACCCCCTGCAACTTCGTATTTCCCCACAAATTCAGCTGGAGAGGGCTCTGACTGTGTGTCCACCTGGCTGAGAGTGAACAGAGAGGGTTTGGGGCATCCCCTCACTGGCCTGGCAGCCTGGGGACATCCTCCTAGAAGTGTTCCTCCAGCTGCTCCTCTGGTGCAAGCTCAAAGGACAGTCCCTCTGTGGCGTCCCCGTCCACCCCAGCTCATGGCTGAGCACACCGGGGTGTGAGAATTGCCTCTTTTCAGGACATGAAGAGTGTCCAGCCCAAAAGGTCTTGAGAAAAAACAGTATTCAGCATCATCCACATGTTGGTGGCAAAGGTTTGTGACACCAGCCTTATGGCCAGGGCAGGCTTTGATCAGGATCTGTTGATTTTCAGGCCCAGGAACGCTCAGGAGATAGACAGTTTTGTGCCTTCCACAAACCCAGCTTGACCTACCTGTTGGCTTCTGATTGTGGTCACTTGGGTCCCTCCTCAAGTGGTGGGACTCAGTTTCCCTCCCCCAGTGCTCTCCTGATGCTACCAGGACCAGGCAGCCTGTTGGACACTGTCCTCTCCCACCAGTGACAGCCCCCCCCAGGACCCACACGGCCTTTCACTCGCTGTGCACATCACCCCAACTTCCCACCAACTCCACCTGCTCCCCTTCCACCTGTTCCTCCCACCTTCCCTAAAGAAAACGCACTCGCTTTCTGGGAGGAGAAGAAAATAACCCCAAACACCCTTATCAGCTTACACACCGGATAGAAAACAGGTAGATGTTTCCAGGAGGACAATACAAGCTCCTCTCCGCAGGTAAGAAAGGGCTGAACTGGTCAAGTTCTGGTGCAGAGACCAGGTAACGGCCGCCACTTCTCCTCTTTGATCCTTAGTTTTGACACCAGTGGGATGGTGACAAAGTGGCACCGAAGCAGTGGGACATTAGCTCCTGCCACGTTAGGAAAAGTCATGAAAACATCCTTGTTCATAGAATTATAGAGTCATTCAGGCCAGAAGGAGCCTCCAAAGGTCACCTAGTCCCATTTCGTGTAGTAACATACATACCCAGCTCTCCTTCCATTAATGCCTTAAAAAACCCACAACGCTCCTGATTTCAAAGCATCTTTCCTATTTAACTCCTCCTGAGTCCAGGAGCCTGCCCGGATCCATCAGTCGGGACCAGTTTGTCCCTCCAGGGGAAAACCAGAGGTTATTCCACCAATTTTTCCTTTTTCTGCATTTATTTTCTGTGCTAAAGATTGTAGAAATCAGGAGGCCGGGCCAGTCTGTCTTTTCTTCTTCTTCTTTTATTTTCTCTGCCACGGACACACAGCATGAGAGGAACCAAGGCCGGGGGGAGGACGGCACTGCCATGTGTGGGAAACGGTGGTCTGTGGGCAGGAGGATGGATATTTTCATCTTGTGCCAGGTCTCCTGTCACAGGAAAGCCCTGGGAAGAGCTCAGGATGTGCCAAGCATTAACTGACTCGGGTTCTCTGATGAAACAGGAATGGGGGGACTGTCTGAGCCTGCCACCTCTACCCCAGCACCCTGAAATTCAGCACGTTATCACCAAGTCAGTGTCACAGAAACCCAACCCAAAAGCACAGGGGTATTTATCCAGCCTCCCAAGTCTATTCACTGCCCCAAAATTCAAGCTGTGGGTTGCAGAGAAGGGAAAAAAAAATTGTGTTAAAAGGGGATGGTTTTCTAGATCCAGTTAATACAGGCAACAAGGCAAGAAACCCTATGATAAATAAATAAATAAATCAAGCCAAAGAAAGGAGGAGGGAAGGAGTTTATCTAGATTTTTATTAACAGTGTTCCAAGAGACAATAGAAGAGAAAGGGAAGGGGAGGAGGGGGGGAAAGGCAGACACCACAGCAACAGTTTTAAAATTGTACAAAGATAATAACATACAGAATATCTGGTTCCATAGTTACAGTCAGTACAGGCTGTGTGGGGAAAGGTTGAGGGGGTGGGGGATTAAAAAACGTGTTACAAAGTGGTACTGAAAGCAGGCAGGCGAGGGGGTTAATGGGTTACAGCTTATTTACAGCAAGTGTCAGCCCCTGGGACAGCAGCCCAGCCATCCAGCCTGGAACAGAGCCGTGTTAATTAACCACAATTAGCAGCTTTGACATGGCTAAAGAACGTCTTTCTGCGCTGTTTAGATAGGAAGGTGGAAGAGGGGGGGTGGATTTTGCTGGGAAGCCCCTTGGCTGGGGCCTGAGACCCTTCAGAGAGGGAAGATTAGCCACTGCTGGGATTTGGCAGCCACAGGGCAGCACCAGGAATACACCCAGGGCCTCCAAACAAACCCTCTTGGCTACTCCCCACCTCCATCCATCCATCCATCCCTCCCTCATCCCCTCCCCACAGCTATTCGGCTGCCCCACAGGGCTGCGAATACAGCTCAGAGGGAGTGGACCCCAGCCCCAATTCCCCATGAAGTTGAGGGACCAGCAGGGGTTTGATGGATACAAACCTCATCCCTATGGAAACAGGGCTCAATATTTCAGAATCTCAAACAACCAACCCCATATTCCTGTTTTTCAGAACTCTCTCTCTCTCCCTTCTCCTGCCCCATCCCTTCCCCAAGCCCCTTCACCAAATCCCACCACCCCACGCCCGTCCTCAGCCCACCCCATGCTTTAACGTCACGTTTTTATCCCGCTCATCCCGCTTTGTCTTTGGTTGAAAGCAATAATGCTCAGGCAGCGAGGAGAGAAGTGGGTTTGGGGGGGAGCTGAGCAGCTCCAGGAGAAGACCAGAGCTGGGTTGTGGCCACTGGACGAGAAGTGAATCAGTGCATTGCTTGAGGAGGTCCTGGTTTTGTTTTTCTCTTGCATAAATAATGGCCATTTTTGCTGGTCCGAGACTTTCCTGATCCATTTTACGCTGATCAGAGTCTCAGCTTGTCATAACTTTCTCTTTAAAGACATAAATCCTTCCAATTCCATGTTTTGCCTCTGGATTGCTCAAAGAAACAGCAGAGAGCGTCTCAGAGACGAGGATATTAAATAACCTGAGGCTTTCCCTGGATGACACGTGGAGAGGGATCAGGAATGGGGAGACACGTGGCAGCCCCCAGAGATTCAAACCCAGACGACCCATCCAGGCACTTGGGTCGAGTCAAACAAAAAGGTAGGAGAGGGATGTAAATGTTCACCCAGATCTTAAAATAAATAAAAAAAACCACCAAGAAAACACCCCAAAACCCCCCAAAAAAGGTGCCAGAATTTAAGGGGTGTGGGTCCGTGTGGGTTTTGACAGCACCTGGCGTGTTGCTTTCTAGACAAAGGCAAAGCTCCTCACGTGAAACGTGGCCTCAATCAAGTTATTGTGCTTCCAAAAGAAAGGAAGAATGAAAAAAAAGAGGAGCTTGGGCATCAGGTATTTCAAACAAGATGGGTACAACAGACACAAAACCATCTCCCAAGAAGGAAAACAAAGAAATCCTTCCATCTTTGGCTTTCCCGGGAGCCTGGTTGGCCATTTGGCTTTGCTGAAAACAGATTTTTTCAAGTTGTTCCCTCCCAATTTCAAAGCACACACACACACCCCCCCAACCAAAAAAATCATCATCAAATAAACACAGAAAACACTGAGCAGTGCCTCCTTAGCATATTTTTTTTTTTCCTGGAGAACCTTTTTTGTTTTAGAAACTGAAGGATGTAACTGAAGTGGTTGATTATATTTCAAACTGAAGGCATTTAATGCCTTCGTGATGTGTATAATAGAAAAGGGGGGAGGAGAAAGAAANCCCCCCCCAATACTGTATGTAGGAAAAGTGCACAAAGTTGCTTTATACATTGAATCTAAATAAAGTACCAATAACATGTTAAATAGCTCAATTGTCTTGCAAGACACCGCTCTTCGCGTCCGTTATTTACACAGGCTTTAACTTCATGTAGGTCAGCAGGGAGTCTGAGCCTCAGGTGGAAGGAGCTGCACAGGAGCTTTGTGTTTTCTCATGAGCCACCAAAACCCTGACCATGAAAATAAAAGCAAACACCCCACAGGTGGAAGCCACAGCTCCCCTCCTCCCTGGCTGGCAGAAAGGATCACTCACCTTTCTCAATAAAAGCTGGGAAACCAACTGGAGTGTTTTAAGTTGCTGTACGTGTGAAAAAATAACCCCCAAAAACCCAACAAACCAACTAAAACCCATGGCTGGGCAATGACCTCGCTGAAATTCATTCTTGGAGTAGGATCATGGGAGCGGTGAAAGCCCGATTTCACTTTTGAGGTGGTTGAAGTACCCTGAAAGGTGCTGGCTTTGATTGAAGCATGGTTTTTTCCTAGGAAAGGGCACAACTTGAGGGGACATCCAGCACTGACCAAAGCCTCCAGTGAAATGGATTGGTATAAAAGGGGATGGGATTATGAAGGAGAACTTATTATGGAGAATCTCCCGCTTCCCAGCCCAGGAAGCGAAGTTCTTGGCTGGGTATGGGTTCCTGTGCTGGTCTGGATGAGCTGGATTGACCTACCCATGAGCAGGGCACAGTCCTGCTCCCAACANTGTGGAGGGCTAGGGGAAGAAAAGGCAGGTTTTGAAAAATATTCCCTAATAACACTACAAAAAAAAAAGTCCTGACATTAAATACAGACAAACTGTATTGAATAAAAATTGCACTAGTCCTCTGGGCACGTCAATAATAAATTAAATACTTAACAATTTCACTGATTAAAAAAAAATAANGAAGTGGTTGATTATATTTCAAACTGAAGGCATTTAATGCCTTCGTGATGTGTATAATAGAAAAGGGGGGAGGAGAAAGAAAGGAAATACTGGGGGGAAGGGGGGATAAAAGGCAGGTTTTGAAAAATATTCCCTAATAACACTACAAAAAAAAAGTCCTGACATTAAATACAGACAAACTGTATTGAATAAAAATTGCACTAGTCCTCTGGGCACGTCAATAATAAATTAAATACTTAACAATTTCACTGATTAAAAAAAAATAATCAAAGACAGCACAAAATCCATAACAAAAGAACATTAAACNGCTGTACGTGTGAAAAAATAACCCCCAAAAACCCAACAAACCAACTAAAACCCATGGCTGGGCAATGACCTCGCTGAAATTCATTCTTGGAGTAGGATCATGGGAGCGGTGAAAGCCCGATTTCACTTTTGAGGTGGTTGAAGTACCCTGAAAGGTGCTGGCTTTGATTGAAGCATGGTTTTTTCCTAGGAAAGGGCACAACTTGAGGGGACATCCAGCACTGACCAAAGCCTCCAGTGAAATGGATTGGTATAAAAGGGGATGGGATTATGAAGGAGAACTTATTATGGAGAATCTCCCGCTTCCCAGCCCAGGAAGCGAAGTTCTTGGCTGGGTATGGGTTCCTGTGCTGGTCTGGATGAGCTGGATTGACCTACCCATGAGCAGGGCACAGTCCTGCTCCCAACAAACACCTGTTTGAGGGCTTTGCTGGATTTCCAGTGAGCTCAGCACCACCTGAATCTCTGGACAACAGCATCCGACCCCATCGGAGCACCAGGCAGAGCGGTGGGGTCCACAGAGTGTCTTTGCACAGATGGTTTCTAAGATTTGAGACTTCTCCTGACCCACCTCAGGGGTAAAACTATCACTGGCCAAAGCAGGCTCAGCTGAGAAGGAAGAGGTGGGTGTCAAACGGGGCAGCAACACACAAGTGAAGGCACCACCCTGCTCAGTAGGGAATTTAGGGTGATTTAGGGTGACTTGGGCAAGAGAGAAGACAAAGTCCAACGCAAAAAGGACAGGAAGATGAAGCTCCATGAGAATGCAAAGTGGTTTCCTGTCATCCTGCATGAGAAGTGCCGGGCAGGCAGTGATGGCAGCAATACCTTCACACGGGTATTGGGAAAAAAGAAATTTAACCCAGGACATATTAAACTGAGACTGAAGGAGACCACGCAGCAGCACCTACACACAGCACCCATCTGCCTGCTCCTGGTGTCACTTCACAGGGTGCACACCTTGATTCAGCCCTCTCCCTTCGGTGGAACAACTCCAGAGTCACAGGTGGGAGCCAGCACCAGCAAAGAAATTATCCTCTGAACGCAAGGATTTATATGTCCTAGCATCCCTCTGAAATGGAATCGCAGCAATGGAATGCCACAAGCATTCCTCAGTCACTCCAGAGGGTGCTGCAGCTGAAGGGGACAGGAATACAGACTGAGTGACCTGCCCTCTGCCAACATTTAAGAGCAAGTCCCACTCAGAGAAGAGTTCAGAGGAAGGGAGTATTGCCTGGCCAGAGAATACAGGACAGTTTCAGACGAGGTAAGAAGGGAGGACACTGTCTCTCCAGCCCATCATCGTGCTGTGACCCAGCAAGGCAGGAGCTTATGCTGGAGTTCAGGTGCAGAGAGCAGGGAAAGTGCCAGAGAAAATGCCATGAAAGGCATTGCCAATGATAAAAAGGCTGATGGGGCCAAGCTCATTAATTTTTCTTTTCCAAGACCAGTGGAAGGAGATTGTTCCTCAGCCAGGGAAGCAAGGAAAGCCCTGGGGCCAGGTTTCACCCTGCCATGGATCAGCAGCAGCTTCAGCGCTCTCACTGGGACCCTTTCAGATTCCTAACAGCAGCTGGGACCAAGATCAGAACTCAGCACTTGGTACCGAGTCCCAGAGCTCCAAAGGGAACAAGAAGGTGGACAAAGATGGGTTTCAAGACAGAAAACTGTGGTCTGGCTGCAGCCAAAAGTAGGGACAGCACCTTCCTGAGGACGTGGGGACTTCTTCATTGAACCAAGGGGACACCCTGCGAGAGACTGAGAGGGGTTTCTTGGTTGTTCCACTTTTTCATGTGTGGGTGGAGAGTAAGAGTTGTTGGTTCAGCCTCTGAGGGCAGTATCTTGAGTGAAGAGCTGGGCCACTGTTGCTTCAGTATCTGAGGACACAATTACAGCCATAAAAAAACACCTTTGCAGGTTTGTTTCTAAGCCACGAAGGGCTGCAGCATGACAGCAGCCAGGATAAAAGAATAACAATAAATAAGTAAAGAAGTCAAATACATATTTGATGAAAAATAATATGGTTGTGTCTCTGCTGATGTGATGCAGGAGGATGGGGGACTCTGCCTGGTGTTCTTGCATCCCTTGGGAGATCCTGATCCCATCTCTGTCCGTAAGGCACTACAGCCCAGCCCCAGAGCCCACAGCCCGGGTGCCCCCACAGGCTCAATGCCAGTCATGGACCTGAGAAAAAGCTCTAATTGCAGTTGAGGGTGATCTGAAGAGGCTCTTCCAGGAGCACACCTTGCTTGGTGGCCAAACTCCCAGCCAGAGGCCAAGCCACCACTGGGACACATGCTCTGTCAGCCCTCCTGAGGCAGCACCATTCCCATGACATGGACCAGAAAGACAGCAACAAAATGCTCCGAGTAGAAACACATTCCCCTGCTCCAGCACAGAATAATTCAAGGGAAAAAAAAAAAGGAAAGAAATAAAAAGAAGATTCTGTTGGGTCATGGGAACTGGGGAGCTCAAAAGCCCCACGGCCAGCTGCTGAGATGCCCTACTCACATGCTGCAGCATGCGGGGGAAGAGCACAAGGGGAGAAGACATGCAAGCAGAAGTCAGAAGTCTCCTTGGTAGAGATGCCAGGTCAGAAAAAGCTGAAGTGAGCAAGATCCAAACGTGGTGCAGCCAGCTATTCCAGCAGTGGGAGTTGGATGTGGCTTTTCTTCCCTGACACAAAGCCCATCGCCAGCGACAAGCTTCCCCCAGCCTCCAAAAAACAACAAAATTAGCCCCACAGCTTCCCTAACAGCATGCAGACTGCATCTTGGCCCGGGAAGCAGGAGAGCTATGGCTTTGACCAGCTACAACCACCAAGGGCAAAACAAAAGGGGAGCGTGGCTGATAGAGTCCTGAGAGCAACCAAGGTGAGAAGCCATCGCTCTCAATCCTACCCCTTCTCTCATGTCTTCTGGAGCAGAAGATCTCTGCCCCACAAAACAGCCTGTACCTGTCTTAGAGGTCACCTTTGAAATTTTCTAAACTGGTCCCAGCAGGTCCCAGAGGCTGCAGCAGTCCCAGGAGAGAGCAGGCTGCTGGTCACGCTGCCAGGAGGGAGGGCTCCAAGTCAGAATCCCTTCCAACCAAACTCTTCAGACGAGAACTCAGTGCACGGACACTACACTGAAGCAGAGACAGGTTCGTCTGATGGTATTGTTGGTGGGTTTCTCCTGGTGATAGAGGATTTCCTTTTCTTCTCTTTTTCCTTTTTTTTTTTTTCCTTTTTTTTCCTTTTTAAATGCTAAAACTCATCTCCCATACCTTTCACACACTCAAGTCCACACGCCATGGTCTGTGGTTGTGCCCTAAGAGTCTCCTACACAAAATCAACCATCCAGTAGTCAAGTCAAGCATGAGAACTCAACGCAAACAGGAAAGAGCCCTTTTTGTCCTTCCCCATGTGCATCTCAACCTCTATGTGCAGGCATCAAAAACAAACCAGTCTGCAAGAAACACCAATATACCAAGGATGGGGCTTTTCTCAGGGCTTGGAGAAATTCAGCCCGGCTTCAAGACAGCAGAGGGGAGGTGGGGGAGTTGTCACTAACACTCATCTATATTAAGGCTGATGAATTCCTGTATACACTTCCTGTACTGCAGCTCAGTAGGGCTGTTGCTGGGATATTGACCTGGTTGTCCAAAGGGTCCCTCTGCTTCTCGCATTTCCTCGTTCATCCGAGCCAGACGCAGCCTGGAATGAAAGCAGAGAAAGCACAAGGGTTTGGTTATTCCACTCCTGGTGGCTCTTTACACTTTTACATGTGCTGGGAAGTCCTGGCTGTACTTACAAGGTGACAATGTCTGCGTTGGCTGCCTGGACAGCAATGCTGAGCGGGTCCTGCCCGTCGCCATCCACCGCATGCTGGTTCGCCCCTCGCTTGAGGAACAAGCAGACCTGACTGCAGGAGGGAAAGAAAAGACCATCAGAGCTGAAATTCCAGCTCCCCCAGCCCAGAGGGCACCATCCTTCCACAGGCAGGAAGAGCTTTGCTTATGCTGGTCTAAAACTGATCGTTCAAGGCCAGGCTGGATGGGGCTTGGAGCAACCTGCTCTAGGGAGAGGTGTCCCTGCCCATGGCAGGGGGGTTGGAACTTGATGATCTTTAAGGTCCCTTCCAACTCTGACCATTCTGTGATTCTATAAATAAACCAAGAAATGCCATGGTGGCATGGAGACAGGAAACCCAGTTAGACCCTAACTATCATCATGGGGCAATTATCATTAAGATAATCAAATTGTTGATAGGATATGAAAAAAAAAAAAAAGAGCGAGTTTTGCAAATAACCAATTCACAAACCCCAGCTCCTTCGCCCACCTCAGGGTTAATGCTGAATTTGAGTCCCAAGGGGGATGGAGGATGTCATGGCATCACACAGAGAACTCACCCAGTGTGCCCAAGGTACGTGGCGTGATGCAAGGGAGCTCGGCCTCGGCTGTCTCTTTGGTTAACATCCGCCCCGTTCTGCAGCAGGAATTCACAGGCTATCAAGGAACCCTGCCAAGGTGAAAAGGAGTTTCTAAATCAATTCAGCCAGCAGCACTGAGAAGATGCACAGACGCGTACCAGGCTGTAAACTGCCCACTGGCTGTGCCCTCTGAACTGAAGTCAAGACCTCACAGTCCCAAAAAGTGGCCTCCCAGCCACCAGCACAACGTACCCCCATCACAGCCTGAATCAGAGGCGTTTTGTTTTCATCCTCATCGTTCACCCAGTTGATCTCAGCACCGTGCGCCAGCGCTTCTGCCATGAGGGGCAGGTTTCGGGCTTGTGCCGCCTTGTAGATCAACAAGCCAGGATGGAGCTCCCTCAGGTCCTCCAGATCTGATGCTTCCTGCTCAATCTCTGCTTCGCCGCTCGACTCCTCCGACACCTCGCACTCTAAAAGGCGAAAAAAGGATGGAAAAAGATTATCCAAAAGCTCCTCATTACTAATTTCTTATATTTCCTGGCCCCAGACACTCCTAATGAGCCACCTCCCATCAGCAGCCTGGGAAACCCACCTTCCTCTGTCACGCTGTCCACCACAGAGCCGAACACCAGGATATCAGTGCTGCCATCCGTGCTCCCTCCGAGCCCGCTGTCACTGCTCAGACCTGCGGGGCCAACAGAAGACAAACCAAGCCCATTTTAATACCCTGGGGCATGGCAGTTCCAGGCACAGCTGAGACCACGGCGGGGGGAAAAAGAGCTGCACAGAACGTCACACACACATCGCACCGGACGCTGCCGGCAAGGGAGAAGGGGGGACTGCTATGCCTTTTAGCCCTGCTCAATAAAACTGCCCAAGTTAAAATTGCAATGCCTTATGGTGTCCGTGTCCCCACGCTGCCCTTCATGCAGGGATGCTCTGACATTGCCATGGCACTTTGGGCTGGTGAGGACCAGCCCTTGCTGCAATCCATGAGGGTCGCTGTGACGGAGAACTGGAGCAGAGCAGCAGCAGAGACAGTTTTGCAGCGGGTTATGCAGTGTCCTAAGCAAATAAAGACACCCCTCTGCTTTTAGCACTAATAATCACAGTTTCTGGTCTATCCGTGCTCTCTCCCCAGAGGTTTTCAGTTGTCACCTGTCAATGCATGGCTCTTGTGACAGGTTACTGACCATGACTGGGGCTATAGAACATCAACAGTTGAGTATCTCAAGCCAAATGCTTAAAGCATCACCCAGTGGCTCACTCACCTTCACAGACATCCCTTCCCTTTCCCCTCAGTGCTTCCCACCTTCCCTGCTCAGCTGGGGAATGTTACAGCTGACTACACACAAGAAATGGAGTCGTGAAGAGGTGAAGCAACTTGCCCAAGGACACACAAGGTGTCAGTGGCAGAGCAACTTTGTGCCTTCACCCAAAAGCAGTCAAGGAAATGAGGAAAAGGAAAAAGCACACGCAGGAATTGCCCCTCCAGGAAGAGGGATGGCATGTCACCTCCATCCTCAGGGATGCCCAGTCCCCCTGGCAACTCCGGCTGGGTTCAGCTTCTTGCTGCTGCCTCTGTCCTCCCAGTTAAGTCCCCACGATCTACCCCAAAACCTACCCTTAAATCACCATGATTAGAAAGAAACCAAACCAGGCTGTAGCTGACAAATCCTTTCTAAAATACAAGCTGAGTAATCTTTGCAAAGAGCAAAAGATCTGAGCCTTGGAAACCACGGCAAAACAAGACACCTGTCTCAGCCTGTCTGCTGAGATCTTCAGAGCAGCTACACCTGGGTCCCAGGTAAAGAACAATCTCTAAATCAGTGTGCCTGAAACCAGGGCTCACAAGTTCAACAGCCAAAGGAGACAACGAAGCTACAACAGGAAAGTTTTATAGCGGCACAGACCAGGAATATCTTTTTTTGGGTTCCCTGTCAGAAAAAATCATCGCTGTTTTCTGTAGAAAGCAAACACACCACCTGGGGAGACACTGCTCTACATGACCACAGCACAAAGAAAGCCTGACTCCAACGAGGCCACAGGGCACTTCTCTAGATTTACATCAAAGCAAGGAAGGAGGATCTGGCTCCTATCACAAGAGTATTAATACACCAAATTCCCAGATGTGCTCCTACTCAATCTGTGGTAAAATTCCTGTTTTCTTCTGCAGGAGCAAGATAAGGCTGGTGAATAAATCTGAAATCCTGCATCTCCCAAGTACTGTTTGTGTACTGAATTCTTTGAAACTGGAATAGCCCCTAAGGCACAGATTCAGGCAAGTACTAAAGAACCTCCTTCACCCATTCCAAGAGATAACATGTACTTGTAGGAAAGCCTGGGATTTTTCTGCCCTGCTGACTCAGGACCAGAACTATTTCTCATGAGTTCATACAAGAATCAGCAAACCAGGAAGTCTGAAAAAATTATCCCTCCTCAGCTAAGCATGGTAAGGGACCACACAACTACTCTGTGACAGATGTGGGGCATTCAGAGTAAACACTTCTTGCTTCCTATTTGCCACGAGATGCCAGGATTGAATCCCTGGAAACCCTGGGAAGCTTTTTGCCTTTCCAAAGCCTGCCAGCCTGTCCTTCCCACAAGGTTCCAATCACTCCGCTGAAAGAAAAGACACAACTGCCTCTGAAGCTTGGTTTGGAACAAGTAAAATTTGGGTGTCTCTTTTGCTGCCAGCTGCCAGAGCGTCACCTTACCTCCGTCCAGGAGGAACGGCGTACCGCTCCCACCGGGACCAATGCCACTGCCACTCCATGGGCCACCTGTTAGCGGATGCTGCATAGAGATGTGGCTGGCACCTAGAGGAAGGTGGACGGAATATGAGGGGGAGTTCATCGTCACAGGGCCAAAACTAAAACCAGAAAAAAAGCCAATGGAACGCACAGTCTGGGAGTGGATGGTGTTGGGGAAAAAAAATCCCATCCACTGGAATGCAAACACAAGGGACTGACTGGATAGGATATTCAAATAATAAATGCAATAAAAGAGTTAATGGGTTGGAGCTGGTGCAATTAACTCCCCATCACTCTTCTGAAATATTTACCCTCTCTCCAGTGAGGCCAATCCCTTGCTTTGGGTCTGGTGCCCTACAAGAGCTGGAAGGCAAAGGCTGCCAGGAGCAGGGACACTTTCTTTGTACTTACTGCGTGGGCCAGAGCCAGCACCAGTGTCAAAGTAGGAGAAAAGAGAGTCCAGCTCGTCGGGGCAGAAGAGGGAATCTCGGCGGAACTTCCTCTCCAGTGTAGCTGCTGTTTCACACAGAGAGATTTCAAAAGACATAGTGAATAACACTTAAACAAGATGTAGTTTTACAGCTGTATTTATCCAGGCTGAGTTTGTGTGTCCAGTGCACCCCAGATGTCCCATGCCATACCCAGATACACCCTCCAAATACAACAAAGAGCTGAATCTAGGTGGTGAGACACTGCCAACCAAGCCACCCCAGAGCATCCTGAGCAGACAGAACCCTTGGTAAGCAAGGCCTCTCTTACAGACCAGGCAGGTAAAAATCAAGGGATCTGAAATATTTTAAAAAGCAGGCAGTTGGAATACAAAAGAAAATGCACAGAGCAAGTTTAGAAGTTGCTGGGTCACCCTAGTGTAATGTTCTCCTCCTTCAGCCACAAGGACCTCCTTAAACAGGTGGAAAATGTTAGGAAATGGCTCTCGGACCTACGTCAACACAGTTTATCCAACAGTGATTTTGCTTATACCTCCAGCAGGCTGCAGGTTCTAGAGAAAGACAGAGCCTCATCTCACCGGGGCAGGTGTGTAGACACCTACAAGGAGTGGTGGGGAGGCCACCACAGCTCTGCGTGGGGAGTGGGGTGAAGAAGGTGCCCACCTGAGGACAACATGGCTGGTGAGGCGTTGCCTGCTTCGTGGCGGTACTTCCTTCGAGCCGTGGGTGCTTTCGTGGTGCTGTTGTTCCTCTGGCACTTCTTCACACACCAGCGCCGAGGTTTCCGCTCGTTCTCCGTTAGAGCCTCCCCATTCGACAGCTTCTTCAGGAATTTCTTCTCAACATACTTCACCTTGATCCAGGCTTCCTTGTCCTGCCTACGAGAAGAACAGCATCAGGCTGCGCATGGGGTCACTGGAATCATCTAAAGCAAACGGCTACAAGGAGATGGAGCCACTCTGGGTCATTGTGTCAAGCTGGCTTTGAGTCCTAAAAAACTTTGAGGCCTGTATTAAAGAAGAGTTTCTCAAACCCACAGATATCTCCAATTTCAAAGCAAACCAAGGAGGGCAGGGCGTAGCTGAGAGTGGAATGAGATGTTCAGCCCTAGGCAACACCACGTGCTTGAGTTACATGCACTTGAAAGCTCTCAGAGCAGTTTAAACCCAGCAAACTCTGGTTCCCAAGCACGTTTCACCAGGTTCCTGGCTGGTAATGTCCCACTGACCTTCCTGAGAATGAAGATCAGGTTTGCTACAGAGGGAGCAGGCTGAGGTGCACCTGAGGTAGTCTGGGATGTTCATGAAGGACAGTCACACTTTTTATCTGACTTTTTGGATAGCTATGGGATGTGTGTGGATGAAGAGCTTTCCATGAGACTGAAAGGACCAGCACGTGCTCAGACTCACCTGGAGCTCCCTGCTGTTGGTTTCTTAAGTCCCAACTCTTCACACTGCGCCTCATAAATCTGATTCATGGTGCTGTTGCCCAGCTCGCACATCAACTGCAATACAACAGGGAATGAATGAAATCCTCAGGTGAGGAGCTACCTCCCCTCTCCTCTAGCTTGCCACCAAGTGACACTCCCTCCATGCCCACCATTTGTCTCTCTCATGTCATTAAAAGCCAACACTCACTTTCAGTAACTCTGGCTCCCAGGAGTCCAGCGTGAGAGATCGCACCTTGGAGCAGTGAACACCCAGGCTCCTATTTATCCAAAAAGAAGAAAACTGAAATGGTTACGTGCTTCAAAACAGATTTTCTCATGAAATATATTATTATTGAATAGGATCAATCCAATTCTTATGTATTTATCTAAATAGATGTAGCTACAGCAGGGAGTTTTAGGCATACACAGATGTACCCGCACACACAGGTACAACAGCAAGCAATTATTTTTGAATCTATCTGTACAAAGATTACAGTCAGTTGGAATTCTTCTCCAGGCTGAGAGAGCTGGGACTGTTCAGCCTGGAGAAGAGAAGGCTCCGGGGAGACCTTAGAGCAGCCTTCCAGGATCTGAAGGGAGCTCCAGGAGAGCTGGGGAGGGACTCTTGGTCAGGAAGTCTAGTGACAGGATGAGGGAGAATGGTTTTAAATTGGAAGAGGGGAGATTGAGGTTAGATATGAGGAAGAAGTTCTTTGGTGTGAGGGTGGTGAGGCACTGGAACAGGTTGCCCAGGGAAGCTGTTGATGCCCCATCCCTGGAAGTGTTTAAGGCCAGGCTGGATGGGGCTTGGAGCAACCTGCTCTAGGGAGAGGTGTCCCTGCCCAGGGCAGGGGGGGTTGGAACTTGATGATCTTTAAGGTCCCTTCCAACTCTAACCATTCTGTGATTCTATGATTCTATGAATTCAGGCTCCACTGTTTTTTTCCAGGAGCTGGCAATCCATCCCTGGCTGGCAGTGCTGAGCACACAGTACCTGTGGATACCGGAGCACTCGATGCACAGCAGAATGCCCAGGTTGATACTGGCCCAGCGAGGGTCTGGCTGACCACAGTCACAGCACTGGTCATTCCCAGGGATGCTCTGCACTCTCTGCAGGATGCTCTCTCCTTTCACACTGCGGTCCCGGGAGTCGGTAGCAGAATCGATGCTGCTGGTTGACGGGGAAGCAGTTCGGTCCAGCCTCTGCAGGGAAAAAAAAGGGTTCTAGGATTCTGCAAACCACTGTGGAACCAACCAAAGCTTTACATAAGAGAGGAATTGATAGGAAGTATTACCTGAAGAAGAATAAACTAGGGTTGGTCCAAGAAGGGAACAAGGAAACCCTAATTAATCTCTGATCACCACCGGACCAGTGCCCCTGATCCCACTGGCAAGCTCCTTGCTGTCATGGTGCTTTGCTTGTACCTGTCCCAGCAGGGAGCAAGCTCTTTCCAGGGGAACATCAATGATGGCAAGAAAGTGTGGATGCCACTGATTCAAAGTCTTGCCCAGCCCAGCATCGTAAGTGGAGCTTTGGTTGGCAAAAAATTGTCACCTTTGAGTTAGCACTGACATCAGCTCCTTCCCTCAAGGGCAGAAGAGTTTTTCCAAATGGTCCATCCACACACACTGGAGCTGCCCACAGCCCGAAAGCTCACTCTCAGGGCTCTGAGACACAATTATGGGATCTTTTATGAACCCCTCACTCACCTCAATATAATAGCTGTCAGGACTCTCTCGGTATGCAGAAGCAATGCTGGCTTGAACAGCCTGGATCCAGGCCTGCCGCAGCTTCTCCGAGTCAGCCTGCAGCATGCAGCTCCTGGGAAGGAAGGAAATGAGTTGGAGAGAGCAGAAGGACAGGGTGGACATTTTGGTCAAAATTGTTCCATGTTATCCTCAGCACAGCCACTCCGTTGGGGGCAGCACCTTGATTTGACAGGCAAAGAGGCAAAAATTAATCCTAGAAGCTTGCACTGCCAAAGGTGTTCCCTCTCCAAAAACTCCAGGCAGGTCTGCTACCTGCCACTGACAGTGTCACCATCTAGATCAGACACCTGTGACCCAGATCTGGCTTATGCTGACCTCTGAGGAACTTCATCAGGACTCTGGAGTACAGGCAATGGCATCTCCCAGCCAACATTTAATAGCCCAGACCAGCATCTGGCTCAAATCCAACCTCTCACAGTTCCCCACATGGTCCAGCCACCGTGAGGATGGCCCAGGGAAGCCACCAAACTTACTTGGTAGGTGAGACGACCTCAAAGCAAAACCTCCTCTCTATGTCTTCACATGGCTTGACGGTACAGAGCCGCAGGTCTTCCACCACTACCGTGAGGACATCCTAAAAGGGTGAGAACAGGTAAATTTGCTGGCTCTCTGAATCTGTATAATAATTAGCCCTCTCCTAAAACTCCTTCCCAAACCCTGCTAGTTAGCATGTTCTAAGTCTAGAACGAGCAGAGCCAGCCCACCACCGATAACTCCCGGGCAATAGGAAGGGGTTACACAGAGCCAAAGCATTGGACAACACACACATGAAGTGTCAGGCTCACTGGAGACTTCACCAGCTTCTTCTGCTGAATGGTTTAGATTTAGAATGATTTAGATCACCATAAACAGCCTCTGCTGCCATTTAGTTCCCAGTTCAGTCTAACTTTGGTGCACAATAATGCCTGAACGGGCTTGCTGTCCCTCAGATCCAGTTCCCCTCCCCAGTCCTTCCACCCCACTCCCCCACCACAGCAGGACAGAGATGAATTGGCTCATCTGCCAGCATCAAACGGGGTAGTGTCACTGACCTTTAGCTTTTTCTGGTACACCAGCTGACTGTTCTGTATGGAGAACCACCTCCTGAAGGAAAACAAACAGATAGACATCAGGACAAGTGAAGAGTAGAGCTAGAGAGGCCAAACACCAGAGCTCCTGTTTCCTATGGCTAGAGTATGGACAGATGTGTGTGAAGGGAGTCTACCTTCTTAGGAGGCAACAAATCACCAGCTAGTAGCTTCCCATTAAAATACAGGTGACAGAAGGTCCATGTCATGCTGGTAGCAGAGATAATTCCCTGGTGTCTTACTTTTCAGTGCTAAATCCAACCCCCCAAGCCACCTCCTCATTCCATGATACAGCCTAAGATTTAACAACCTGATCATCTTCGTGGAAGGCAATGGAAGCCATGACCTCCACTAAGCTTCAGGAGGAAAGTCCTGGACTATCAGAGCATAAAGAATCAGAGGGTTGCAGCAAGATGTTATTTAGAGCATATATCACATGCTCTGTTTGCCAAAGAACTAGGTTCCTGAGCAGGAAAGCCTGAAAGGGTGATAAAAGTTCAGCTAAGACACCTTCCCAGTGCCCCAGCACCAAAATCAAACACCAGGATGATGCACTGTGTTATGGTTTCTGGTTCCTCCAAATGCAGATTCAATACTTAACTGTCAGGGGACCAGAGAGCCTGAAGGGTACCAGAATTATCCTAAGTTTGCCTGGAATCTCCTTAGTGTTGGGGGAAGCTTATTAAGGAATCGCTTATCAACCAATTCAGAGATCCCTAATAATTTCAAGTCTTTTTTCCATGCAAATACAGGCAGTTTCTGTTCCCTGAATCATTTAGTGTTTATTTATTCCAAAGTCTAACAGCAGCACATTTCAGCCTTCTGGTGATGTGTACTTTGAATGCATCCCATAGCAAAGTAAGAGAAGATCTCTTCGTATTGTATCATTCCCCTGCTATGTGAGAGGAGGAGGAAATGGAGGTCAAAAAGGCATTGATCTCATGCATTAGAAACTCACTGGAAGGGCTTGAATCCTTTTGCACAACCATGTGTGAAACCCATTGAGTATCTCCAGGGAAACAAAACACTCCAATATCGAGCGAGGCTGGAACGTGAAACCTTTGCTTCCACTTTCCCCAAGGTCTCTGGTGGCCGTGGAGCCTCCTGACTCATGCAGGAGGTGTATCAGCCTGGCATTCCCAGTGACCCATCACATTAAATATCTATAAATTATTAAGAGCAGGGCCAGGGCATGGAAAGCCATTTCTCAGCTCCTGGCAGCCCAGCAGATATTTCCACTTTGGCAATCTTCCCATCCTAGACGAGACAGGTTTGATACTCATGGCATCTCCTGCTGCGTTAGGTTTGTCTCTTAATTGTTAGGAATTTCCTAGCTGTCCTAGGGCAAGACTCGAGCTCCGTTGTGCCCTGACTTCCCTGCAGAGAAACCTGGTCATTCTCCCACTGTGGAAGGCACTCTTTTTTTTTCCTGGCATTTACTAAGATGCAGCAAAACAGGAGCTGTCTCATTCTGTGATACAGCCCAAGAGGAGTACACAGCTTCACAGAAAGAGGCAGACTTGGTTTTGAACAGGAAAATAATAATCATTTCTGTGAACTATACACCATCTAGCTCTTATACTGATTAATGTACATCTCTAACACATCCATATCAAAGACCTGCAAAGTGAGCAGCTTTGCAAGCTCAGCACAAGCTGCAATGTGCTGGTACAAAATTTATGTGGTCTTAAAACACCGTTGCAAGCGAGCAGATGCTTACTCCACTCTTATTCTGAGCTGAGCCAGGTTAGTGTCTTGATAAGGCTACATTAATCTCTCGGGAGGCACTGCTGCTCTTGGGTGGACTTACCCAGATGCAGAGTTACGCTAACACAGCTTCAGGTTCTGATCTCACTCACAGACAACAGGTTCCGAGTGGAATCACTTTGGTTGAAAGGGATTTCTGATCACCCAAGTCCAACCCTCCTGCTCAAGCTACATCAGGTTGTCCAGGACTCTGCTCAGGTGGGTTTTGAATATCTCCACAGATGGTGACTTCAAAACCTATCCGGGCAACTTTCTCCACTGCCTGACCATCCTCACAGTAAAAAAGCAGTTTCTTGTGTTCAGATGAAATTCCACATACTTAATGTGTGCCCATTGCCTCTCGTCCTGCCACCAGGCACTGCTGAGGAGTCTCCCTCTCTCTTCTTTATTCCCTCCCATCAGGAATTCATACACGTTGACAAGGTCCCTCCTGAGCTTTCTCTTCTCCAGGNCAGGTGGGTTTTGAATATCTCCACAGATGGTGACTTCAAAACCTATCCGGGCAACTTTCTCCACTGCCTGACCATCCTCACAGTAAAAAAGCAGTTTCTTGTGTTCAGATGAAATTCCACATACTTAATGTGTGCCCATTGCCTCTCGTCCTGCCACCAGGCACTGCTGAGGAGTCTCCCTCTCTCTTCTTTATTCCCTCCCATCAGGAATTCATACACGTTGACAAGGTCCCTCCTGAGCTTTCTCTTCTCCAGGCTGAACAGTTCCAGCTCTCTCACCCTTTCCTAATAAAAGAGATGTTCCAGCCCCTTAATCACCTTCACTGTCCTTCACTGGACCTCCTCCAGTAAGTCCATATCTCTCTTGTGCTGGGGAGACCAGAACTGCACACAGCACTCCAGATGTGGCCTCACCAGTGATGTGTAGAGAGAGTAAGGATCTCCTCCCTCAGCCTGCTGGCAAAATGCTCCAAAAAGAAACATCTCTGGATGCAGAAACTATCAAATCAACCTCAATTTAACAATTTAGTTTTTGACTACTTAGCTCAGAATCCTTCCAGTGATGGTAATGGTTGCTAAGACCTCACTAAAAGTAGAGGTATAATCCTGTGCAGGCAGTAGCAGCTGTGTTGAGAGTCTTAGCCCAAATATTAAATGGAATACGAGTTATTACTCACCGATTCCATGTTTTGAAAGCATTACTAGCTCTCTTGAAGAGGTAGCCTTCCATCACCACTCCATTTGGGGCATCAACATTAAACTCCACCTTCGAGTCATCGTAGGAGAAGTCCTGCAAATAAAAAGAGACTGAGATGCTCATGATCCCCCAAGGTGGAGATGAGCCTCATCAAAGCATCAAGAAGAGAATAAAAACCCCTATGTCAAGATCCTCAGGCTCAGGCAGAGCTGTCTGTCACAGCATATCCCTGGGCCTTTGTGGGCTGCAGCCACCAACTGCAGTCATGAATTATCCTCATTCCAGTACGCTCCTCTTTCCCTGTTGTTGGGAGAAAAACACCACAAATGGTGCTGTGTTTCCCCTTTCTGGTAGCTGATGAGGAGAAAGGCAGGTAATTTATCATGAGAGTTAAAAATTCCCAATATTTGGGGCATTCTACAGTAGGAAATAAAGCCATGGAGGTGCTTTTCACTGGCCAAGTGAGTTAGCAATGCTGTTGCCTCCTCTCTGCTCTGCAAGGGGCCGGGAACAGAACAAACCCCAGCCTTTTCACACAAGGAAAAGAGGCACGATGATTTCTACCAGAAAAGACTTATCAATTCCATTTTCATTAGCTATCATCACACGCCATCTCCAATCTGCGCTCACCCATTTCTCTCCGCTATGCTACCAGTCAGAGCTGATTTGTCAGGCTTGGCAGTGATTCACCAGATAGATCTCATGGATTCTGACAGCTGGCGAGCAAGACACAGAGCAGAGGGAGCAGCAGCTGCTCTCACAGAACGCGGGATCCTTCTCCCTGGGCAATGGTCTGCCCGTTTCCCAAGAGAAATTAGGTCACGAAGCCAAAGTCACTCTCCCCTCTAACCTGGGGATCTAAGGCACGTTGTCTCTTCACCCACCCATTCCACTCTAATGATGAATTCTACCCACACCTCCCTCTCCTCAGCACAAATATTTCCCCCCTCTGCTACTTGGCTGAAAGACACAGCAGCACAGTGAAAACAGCCCCCATTAAGTTAAGTGCCTTTCCCAGCTCAGCATCTGAAGACCCTTGTGATGCTGCGTTGCCAGGCAACGGGCACTTCACTCTCATTAAGATGAGTTATTTTCATGTTCAGAGATGCGAGCTTGCCTGGGAGGTGTCATAAGAAGAACAATACTGATAGAGACGAAGGAGATTTAATGGGACAGGACTGAGTCATCCCTTGGAAAGACAGCGTGATGCCCAATTAGACACTAGGAACTGCTGCAAGGCACCCAATTAAGAGAGGTCCGCTCAGCCCCAAATTTTGCCAGAAGAGGGTGAATCCCATGGGGGGGGGCCCCCTTCTGCAGATGTCTTTCATGTGCATATGGCAAACAAAGCCTAGAGGGAATTTTCCTCTAACTCGTAGATTTTTTGACTGTAGGATTTATGTACAGCTGCTCCAAAGTGACAACTCTATAAATTTGATGAGAATCTGAACTGCTTTATAATAAATAATGCAAACATCCAAAAATATGGCCTTTGTTGAAAGGTGCACAGCAAGTGTAGGGCAAAACCTTTCCAAGCACATCTTAAAAATGACAATTTAGCCTCGCCTCACTTTGTGAAAGAGGTAAAAATCAGGGGGAGAGTCTAACTATAATCACCCAACATCTTCAGCTGCCCTCGTACAACCAAGCTGTGTGCTGGTAAGAAGGATGTGTGGCTGATGAGTGCAGGAGGAACAGATGGGCCACATGCGTCACTCCAGTAAATCCACTAAAAATCAGTGGAGTCAAGCCAGGTGTGAATTTAACCTCATTCAGTCTGCACTGCCTTACACCTCCCTACAAATCTGACGGCTAAAAGCAGAGCAGCTGAAAGCATGTGGAGTCGTTCCTTGCCTCGGAAAGAATTCTAACCAGTTTTAGGAAGGGAAAATTATACCCCAAACCACCCAGGGTATATCTAAGGTGACAGAGAGCCATCTGGATGATGTCCAAACATCCAAAGGCATCGCTGGGAAGAATGGCTGGTGTTTGCATTACTCTGAAGACACTTCCCTTCCTTGTTTTCTCAGGAAACTTCCCCAGCCCAAATTCTGCTCCTATTTTTGCTGGTGTAATTCCCAAGCAACTCTACCACTATCAACAGAAGAACTGCCGGGCAGCTGAGGGCAGAATATGTTGACTGGAGCTATAAGCTGGATTTGTAAAGCAGGTACAGACCAAGGGAGCGATCCAAGGGATAAGGACCAGTCTGGCTCTGACCTCCGGGGGTGTGCGGCAGCCTGATCCCCAGCAGCACTTTGTCCCATTCCATTCTGCTCCCCTGGAAGCGCCTGAAGCCTTTGGTACGAAGTTATTGAGAGATAAATGAAATACAGGAATGAGAAGGGGTTTAAAAATCCAGATACTATCCCCTTGATCAATATCCTTTTTCCTTTTCCCAATAGGAAGACGTGCAGAAATGGCTCCAGTAGCCAGAAGGCAAAATCCTTGCAAGTGCAATTGTGAAACTTCCAGCACACCAGAGTGAGATTAAACTACGAGCTTAAGCCATGGATTCCCTGGGCATGTCTTCTCGTTGTACCCACACGGGGAACTTTCTTACCATTGCCATTGGAAAGAGAGGGCAAATTTCTGAAAAAAGAGCTACAAGAACATCTGTTGAATCCTGATTCTAGGTCAAAGCTAGTTTAGAAACTGCCTGAGAAGGTCACCTTGCCAACGGTGTTGAAATATCTTGGCAGTGTGTGGGCACCACTGGACCCACAGAGGGGTGTGACAATGAATCCCCTTCACTGGCAGAGCTGCCCCTAACGTGCCCCTGTGTCTGTTTTATTCATTGATACAAAAAGACTTTGACTCTTTTAGTTCTGGGAACCAAGTCAAAGGGTCCTGGTTGATGGACACTGCTCCCACCAAGCACAGCATCACCTGTGCCACCAGTAACTCCCTCTGGGACTCCTCCAAGGGACACAGCGTATCAATGGACAGTGACTCCAGATAAAACTAGGAAATTAAAAACCTTCCAGCCCTGGGAGCCAAGCCACGATGTCAGGGAGGTGCTGGTGGAGAAGGAACGTGTCACCCATTCTACAACATTCAAAGGAACTTTCTTGATTGAAATATTCCCCTTGACACAGCAGGGTATGCACACGTGTCTTCCCTCATTCCCTCTTTTTTTCCATTTCCTGAGATATATGAGATTTTAATACACAATTTTAATAAACTACCTTTTACTGAATTCTTCCCATCACTGCAATGTACACAGGGCAGGTGAGTCTGCTCTAAATGAGTTTGAACTGATTTATTAAGTCTGCATTTAGCACCTCACTGTCTCCGTAAGGTGAGAAAATGCTTGACACAGAAAAAGGCTTCCTAAAATTGAACAGCTTTGGCTACAACCGTACACGTGAACACCATGAGCAACAGCAGGGACACGTTGGATCACACATTGGCAAAATAAATGGGACGCCTTCCAAAATAAGACACCAGATCTCTGCCATCATCTGCTTCCCTCTCTCCTTCACCGACTTCCAGCAAACCACGCCAATCTTGTCTTACAGTCCCCTCTCCTCCTCGCTCCTGTCACTTTGAGTTTACACATGAGGCTGCCCAGGAACTGATAATTCTTTTGGAAATGGCATCACAAGGGTTTCCACGAGAGCACACGGGATGCAACACGTCCTTTAGAAGCAACACATTCCAAGGGACACATCCATTGAGACGTGAGAAAGGACATAAATGCGGGCACTGTCAAACCAGCAAATGGAAAGCAAAAAACCAGCACAGGCACAGATAGACCAGTGAAAGAAGAAAAGAAAGTGGGGAAAAAAGAATAATAAACCCTATTTTAAGGTAGCCTCGTGGCCCACTCAGTTAAAATCTTCCTTGTCTATCTCCACACGGCATGCACAGAGACCCCTTGCATTGCAGAGGCCAGACAAGCTCTTCCATTTGCTCCTGGGAAGCCAGCATTTCATGCAGAGATAATGGCTGATGAAAATAAATAAACCTCCAGCTTCAGTGAACAGACTTAATCTGAAGAGTGAAAATGCCCTGGAATCCTTGGAAGGGGTGAGTCTTCTAAGTAAGGAGCCCACTGAACTAGGAAGGGGTTGTTTGTAGGTTTCTTCCAATCCCAGAGGGCACAGCACCTGGCTGAGAACAAACACAACCTTTCTCTAAAATACCAATAGTTCCTTAAAATCACCTAAAATTCAGTCAGCGTGGCAATGGCCATCTCTGCAAAGCCATAGCATTGCTCCCTCGGTGTTTCAACTCAGCGTGGAAATAACAACACCCCCTTTTTCTGTACAACGTTTGGATTTCTACTGATAGAAAACACTATCAAACCCAGGCAATCACAATCAGTGAAACATTTCAGCCCAGTTGTTTTTAGAAATTCAGAGAAGCACATCTCCTCACCAAACCTTTGGGTTATTTTCAATCAATACCATTTAAGATAAAGGACACCACATGCGATACGTGCTTTCCCTCGTAGAAGACAAAGGCTTTTTTTCAAAAATGCCCTCTTAAAGTAATCAGTGATGCTCAGCATTTAACTGTAATATTACATAGACTCTAACAGCATTATGTATACATCCACACATCGAAAAGAACTTGTGGAGGTGAGTTAAAAACGACCAGCTTGGCTGTTCCATTCTAAAGAAACCGCCAGTCAGAGGAATATTCACATTCCCAAAAGACACACACACCCCCCTTCCACTCAACCACCGGTGCCTGCACATTCTGTTCTCCTCTAGTGCCTGAATATATTTTCAAGCTTTTCTCTATCTGGCTATTTTTACCTCTGTGTATACGTACAATCCAAGACCCTGAGAGGCAGATGGAATTTGGAGGAGGGCTCTCCCCCACCTCCATTCCCGTTCTGCGCAGACAGCTTTCATTCATTCTGGCCAAATCCCATTTACAGCCCCTTTTGTTTCTTGAATTTCCTAATGCCAAATGATCTCCCCGCTCTGCAGCTTGCCAGCAGATGATGCACAGAGATCCCTGCTCTGCCCCACAGCTTTTCCATCCCAGAACCAAACACATTTGCTCTCCCTGCAGTAAAAGCTCCACTGGCTTTCGGGTCACATCAGCAAACGAGGTCCTACAGGCACAACCCTCGCTCCCCCCCCAGGGAAAAGTGCCCTCTAAACTTTCTCCCCAAGCCAAGCCAACCCTGCAGGAGTCTCCTTACCAGGAGGTATTCAAGCCTGCCGAAAATCTTCATGATGCCAGCTGCAAGGGAGGTTTTGCTGCTCTTGCCTGGAGAGCAGGGAGCAGCTCTGTGTGTCCTCTCTCTCTCTCTCTCCACTCGCTCTCTAGAGTAGCATCTCTGCTAAGCACCGTGGGCTGGCAGGGAAGGAGGGATTTCTTTTTCAGCCCTTTCTCCTTTACCCCTCCTACTCCTTTATTTCGGGAAGCTCTAAGCTCTGCCCTTGGCTCCTGTGGAAGCAAGGGGCATTAGGCGAAGGAAGGCTGCTGGCCCCTGGGGGACCAGTTGCTTACCCCCTCCTCGTGCCTCCTATTCACAGTCAATCAGCTTAGAGCAAGGGCTAATTATCATACAGCTGGCATGGAGGCACAGAAGGGAGAGGGAGAAGCCAGGCAACACAGAGCCAAGTTGACAGGAAGATGCTCACCGAATGCCTCCCTGACCTTCACAGAGCTCCTCTGCCTTCAGCAGGGGCTGCCTCCCCCCGCCCCGGGGTTTCCTGGAGCACAGCCACCCTTTGGCCAGTTAATTCCATCCCTGCTCCACCACAGCCAGAGAAATCCGGGGGCTGAGGTGGTGCCATATGGCCCCTAGTTTGTTATCTACCAGCTGGACTAAATGAGGCAGAGAGCTCTGCCTTGGCACTCTGTCCTCCCTCCCCCTGCAAACAGGCAACAGGAGTGCAATTGCTTCCCCCACGACTCCGGACCGGGGAATATAGAACCCTAGAATGGTTAGAGTTGGAAGGGACCTTAAAGATCATCTCATTCCAATCCAGGTTGCTCCAAGCCCCATCCAGCCTGGCCTTGAACCCCTCCAGGGATAGGGCAGCCACAGCTTCTCTGGGCAACCTGTTCTAGTGCCTCACCATCCTCACACCAAAGAATTTCTTCCCCAGACCTCATCTATATCTCCCCTCTTTCACTATAAAATGATTCCCTGTAATCTTATGGTTCCCTTCCCTGATCCAGAGCCTTTCTCCAGCTCTCCTGGAGCCCCTTTAGGTACTGCAAGGAGTCCTAAGTTCTCCCCAGAGTGGTCCAACCTGCCCCAGGCCCTGTGTGTCTTTGTGCATCCATCTGAAGTAACTGAGAACACATAAAAGCAGACAAACTTATCACATGTGTAGTTCAAGAACAGTTAAAACAAGAGCCTGAAATGATAACTGCCTTTGGAATCTGCCCCAAAGGTGGCAAATGTTCCATGAGCGGAGATGAGGAAAGGGTGGCCTAGGAAAAAAAGCACCCAAATTCCAGTATCCAAGAAAATAGTCAATATTTGTGATAAGCTTCTCTCTCTTGCTAAATTTATTTTAATGAAAACAATAAGGAAACAAAATGCCAGAGATCAGTTCCTCCTGAACTTCTTAGAAGGCTGCCTTCCACATCTCACAGCGCTGCCCAAAGACAATTCAGGTCCCTGTCTCCAGGATCTGCACAGCTCCCCCACCCCACCCCATCCTCAGAACAATTCAAAACACATTATCTAAACTGGATTCCCTCCCTTTCCGTCATAGCAGGCTGTTTGGGAAGACACTGTGCTGAGGGGAAAAAAAAGAGGGATATTTCTGCCACTCCTCTCTAATTAAGCCCAACTAAATCTCCAAATTTGTCAAGAGACCAGAGGGTATTCTGGGCTCAGCACGAAGACGTACATTCAAACAGGGACTGTGCTCCCTTTGGAGGTGGGGAGATGCTCACCAGATGCAGAATGCCACCCTCCAGCACAAAGGGAGGAGCAACTCTGACTCAGAGCAGCTGAAAAACAGCCTCATAACGTTTCCAGGCAGGAAGATTTAAATCCTGACTCGCAGCAGAGATCTTGAGCTCTCTTACAAGCTTATGAACAGAGAGAGCCACAGCTCTAGGCATATGTGTTCTGATGAAGAGTAATTGCTCCTACTCCCTCTTGGAACCTGACCTCTGCTCCATTCCCTGCTCGTCCAGTCAGCAAAGCCACGTAAAGAGATTTAGTTGAAATGCACCACGCTCCAGAGATTTTCCATGCTCCCTCGAATGAAGTCATCACTCCAGCAGGGTCCCAGGGGAGCCCAGAGTTCACAAATGGATTTACCCCTCCCGCAGAACACTTAACCAAAGGGAGCATCCACGCAGGCCGATTCCCAGGCAATGCCTGTCATTAGCTTTCAAATCCGGTTACGTTTCCATTTCATGGGTTATGACATTTTTGAGAGAGCACATTAAGGAAGAAAAAACAACAGCCACTTAGATTCCTCCTGTTGAGGAGTTATCGATCCACACAAGTGCCTGCCAGAGACGGGCTCCTTAGCAAGGAGGCTTGGTTGATGACCAGCTATTTCCCAAGGCTCTCTGAAATCCCCTCTCACTCTACCCACAGAGGGTGAGTGTGTGTTGAAAATCCACCAACGCCCTCTGTTCTGAGCCATTTACCTCCCACCAGACCCGTGGCCCTCAAAGGCTCCGAGGCAAAGTGCTAATTCCGAGCAACAAAGATGCCAGGAGGAAATACACGTGGGTACTCACCTGCAGGAGGGTCTGCAGGGGCAGGTCAGCAACCCATGAAGAGAAGGAAAAGAAAAAAAATATTAATTAGTTGATGTTTTTTTACAAGCCTCAGATTTGGAGTCATTCCCAGGTGAATGGTCGGGAAAATCAGAGCCCACATTAACCAAAAATGCCTCTCTACTGAAGGATCAGAATTGTTTGATAATAAATCTTACTATCTTGCCAGTTTGTGGTGATTATAGCAGGTGAGAGCACACACAGTGTGGGATGCCATAGCCCTTGTGGACTTTCCCAAAATTGCTCAAGGCTGTAGCCAGGTCAAGTCACAGGAGCTAAGCAAGAATTATCTGAACTGAGGTTTGGAGCAGACTTGCATGAAAAAAGTTGACTGCAGCACACTGCTCCCTCCATGGCAGCACAGAGCCCTGCTCTCTCCCTGCCACAACCCATCAGCATCACTTCAGGACTGTGTGAACCCCCAAGGAATGAAGAAAAGGCCCCACAGCAAGTCCTGTCCATGGGTACCAAAGGAGCGTCAGAAGGGCCATTTGAATACTGCAGTAGCTGGGTTTCATAGAGCTCACCAGGGAAAAACTAGTTTGCTCAGCCAGAGGATGCAAATCTTGGTGAGAAAAGAAGAAAAGCAGATAAAAAGGATGGGAGAAAAGTGCTTCAGCCTCTCCCCAAAAGCAGCTCTCAAGGCACTCAAGTTGTTTTCACAGGCGATTACAAACAACTACATCCCCTCCTCTGTCCCAGAGCCATTTCTAGAACACAAACCTTTAAGTCTTCCCACATCCTCTGCAGAAAAGAGAGAGAAAGCACAGAAGGAAAGATGGCTCAGAGGCAAAGCAGGTCTGTGGCAGAGCTGGGAGAACAACCCAGGTGCCCTGACCCACGGGGTCCTCCCTGTGACCCTCTCCCTTGTATCCTCAGATGTGTCAGTGGCTGAATGCCCTGCATTTCATCAACCCTGACTCCTGGCTAAACATTCAGCATCCACGAGGTTATTACTCTCATCTCAACAACTTCTCCTGCTGCTGCTCTAGGTTGTGAAGGACTAACCCAGCATGGTCCCTCATCACTGTGGGATCCAGACAGCCACACTAACCAAGCTGCAGCCCCAGGACTCACCCTCTGCTGTATCAGCGCGTGTTTGTGCTCCATCTCCCTCTTCTCCACCGCAGAATCAATCACCAGCTGGTCCAGCTAAAGGCAGGGAGGAGAAAACACCAGGTGTAAAAGTCAAGAAGGAGGTTTATCAGCCATTGTCCAGCTCTGCTTCCCTGCTCTGGGATTACACCAACCCGGCCTAACATCATACATCCCAAAAGAGGGGAAAAGGGCTGTGTTTGGGTGTGCACTGAAAGCAGCACAACGTAGCTAATCCAACACCCAACAAGCAGGATGCCCTGACCACTCCCTGATTACCAAAACTTGGTAGCTCAAGAGGGAAGAAGATGTCCTTTCAGGGTGAAGGCAGGCACATTGAGTCAACCATATTTTCCCTGTCCCCTCACCTCTGTGGCTAGCTTCTTCATATAGGGATCTAGTTCATGGAGAAGGCTGTAGCCCTGCTGGAAGAAGGTGTACTGGGCATGCATGAAGGACAGCATCTGAGGAGGGAAACAAGAGCAAGGTCAGAACAGGTTCTGGACAAAGTGTGCATGAAAAGTCCTTATCCCTTACTACCCACAAACAAGTCTCTCCAAGGTCTAACCCTTTCCCTTCCCAAAGCGATCTATCCATGAGATGCCTCTCCCTCTTCTCCTTTCCTCCTCTCACAGTCAGATAACCCTTGCTGTGAGCACAAAGCAGTAAAAGCAGTGTCTGTCACCCCTGGAAGTCCCCTCTAGCTCTGGCCTGGGGGGTATCCTGCTGGTCCTTCATTCTCCCCTCTTGTCAGCATACCTGCAGCCCCCAGAGCAGTCCCAGACAGTATCTGCAGGGCAGACCAGGGAGTCGGTATGGTGACCCATGCAACCTGAAATGGAGAGGGCTGCCTTTCATTGAGTCACTGAGAGCAGCCTCACAAAACACAGAGAGCCCTTACCGCATCCAGTATTTCAAACTTCTTCTTGGCCTGCAGGACGTTGATCTGTGAAGGAACCAAGACAAAACCCATCAGCATCAGCTGCATTAAGCAGTTTGGCACGGAGATTTAAGGATGAACAACTCGCTGCAATACCCACAGCAGCAAACCACAAACTATTCAAGGATGGTTCCAGAAATTTAGCTTCTGAAAAGACAGCTCTGGTGCGTTCCAGGTGGAAGAAAAAGGGAAAGAGCATAGATGTATCTTCTGACTTGGGCTGATACTGATGAAAGTTCACTTCTAGGTGCAGTTTGTACAGAGGCTGACAACAAGCAGCAACCCCAGAGTGCAATTTGGCATCATGTGAAGGAGATATTTAATCTATCAGGTCACTCCTTTGATTTCGCTTAGGAGGCTGAGAGGTACCAGTGTAGTGTTAGGGTTTTTTTTTTCAGCAATCACAGTGAAGCTAGCCAGGAAATTGTGATATCTGTGAGGGGCTCTGTGTTCTCATTGCACACACCCTTTGCACACCCATTTTTCTTGGAGAAAAGTGCACATCTCACTGCAGCACAGGAGGAAAGACAAAGCAGTTCAGGTAGAAACGGAAAGAGCTTACTACAGTGTGACCTTGCCAGCAAATACCAGTTGTACTCATATCTAAATCATGGAATCATAGAATGAATCATAGAATGGTCAGAGTTGGAAGGGACCTTAAAGATCATCAAGTTCCAACCCCCCTGCCATGGGCAGGGACACCTCTCCCTAGAGCAGGTTGCTCCAAGCCCCATCCAGCCTGGCCTTAAACACTTCCAGGGATGGGGCATCAACAACTTCCCTGGGCAACCTGTTCCAGTGCCTCACCACCCTCACAGCAAAGAACTTCTTCCTAAGATCTCATCTAAATCTCCCCTCTTCCAATTTAAAACCATTCCCCCTCGTCCTGTCACTAGACTCCCTGACAAAGAGTCCCTCCCCAGCTCTCCTGGAGCTCCCTTCAGATCCTGGAAGGCTGCTCTCAGGTCTCCCCAGAGCCTTCTCTTCTATCCTAGAGGCAAAAAGTTGCAATCCTAAAGGAGGATCAGCAACCTGCTGATTTATGCTTTAAGGGGAAAGCCTTGCCTTTCTATCTGCAGCTGCCAGAGCATGTGCCATCAGAGACTACCTCCCAGTCAGACAGAACACGCTGGCAGATGGTCTTAGTTGGGTGCTGCAGGAGTGACAGCTAGTGGAGACCACGTGGGTCAATATTAACACTGAATTTGTCTGCTTAATAGCCCCACTGCCTGAAAAGACAGACCTGACATGAAGTCTATGAACAATCCCAAGAAAAAACCTCAACCATTCTGGGTGCAGTGAGTGTTCCCGCAGGAAATCACCCCCTGGGAAGAGAAATTCAGCCTAAGGCAGTACATTAAATTTGTCTTAGTGAATAAATGATTACGATTTCCCTTCTCGGGTACACTGTAGTACTTTTAGGAAGGAAGAACATATCACAGACATGAAGAGTCACATCAGTGTCACGCAAAGGCACAAACAGAGGTAAGCACACATTCCCACATGGACTGACAGCACAGTCCAGGCTGGAAGGGAAGTACTGGAAGTACAGTTGTAAGACCCTACTCGCCCTCTCTCATCCCTCTACTTCTTCAGCCCCTACAATACACTATTTAGCAATTTGCCTAGTTCTGTCCTGGGAAATCCAGCCAGAGCTGGGGGCACAGACACCAACCTGCAACACGTAGTCTAGGGCCAGGTGTCGGAAACACTTTCTGGTTATGGTCAAGGTGCCCGTTGCCTCCTCCACCTCGTGGGGCTTGTGCCGAGGTGCCTGGGCATTCTTCACCAAGGAGATCTCCATATCCTCTCGCACCTTGTCAAACTGCTTCTTGGTTTCCTTGAATTTCCGGACGTCACTAGAACCCAAAGAAGTTGAGATGATGAGAATCACGATTACAGAGCAGTCAGAATATTGCTGATACCAGCAGAGCAGGAAAAGGTCCACCAGGTGTACTACAATCAGTCAGAAACCTGCTCCAGATGCCACTGCGGTCCTCACCCACCCCACCAAGCTCCAGTGTATCCAGCTGGACTGACTCCAGATTAACTCTAGACAGTCCTTCTTTAGAAGCAGTTGGCAAGGAAAAGTATTGGACCTTACACACTCCCTTCAAAGCCTTCAGGAAATTCTCCAGGAAGAGCAACCAGAAAGCTAGGCCAGATGGCATCCAACCCTAAAGATCCTCAGGATAAGGGGTGAGCAGAACATGGCAGAACCTACCTGTGAAAACACTTGCTTTGTGAAAAGAGTAAAACCAGTTACTTTTCAAATTCAGGACAGGGCATTCAAGGAGGACAACCAGGCTGCTCATGTGCATCTCTAGCTCATTCTCTCTTGTCTGATGGTAAAATACAGACATTTGGCTATTCTCTTCCTCTTCTACAGTACATACATTTATTAACATCTGCATTCAGAAATACATGATACACCATATGAACTTTCAAAGTTTTATTTAAGCCTAGAGATCTCACATGGGATCAGGGGTCTGCTTTGCAGGGGCAGAGGGGAGGCTATAAAGGCATAGCAACAGGCAGGGGTTTTTGAGTTTGTTTGTTTGGTTTTTTTCAGTTAAATAGCAGGACTTGATTTGAGTTGCATGACCACAAAGAAGTGAGGACAGAAATTCCTGAAGATCAGCTCTTACAAGTGGCCCTGGCTCCCCAGGAGTTGAAAGTGGGAATGCTGATTTACAGCAGCTGTAACACAAACACTTATTTTCTGTCCAGGGGAGCTCCATTTACCTCAATTATAAATTGTCACAACTCAAAGTAGTCAAAAACTGCTAGTAAATAAGCAGCATCCACTTATTCCTCGCCCTAGGGAAGATGAAGAGCCTCAGCTGAAGATGACAGACAGTAAATGCTGAACTTTGCCCTGCAGCAAACTGTTTGAAGTTGCATATACTTAAGTCTAGATCAGCCTCTGGCCAAGAGACTCCTCCACGGGCAGGTAGAGCCAGGATAAATGAAAACAGAGATGACTGGATTACTGTTCTGGTGGTTATTGCTTCTCCACATCGCTCTCAAGGCTGCCAAGTTACATGGCCATCTCACTCCATCCACGGGAAAATAGTGAGGTCACTTTTTTTTGCATTTTTGGGTGGCTTGCAGCAAAGGGCTGTGGGGATTTTACAGAGAAGAGAATGGTTTCCTCATCCATGCACATCCCCAGTGGAAAGGAGCAGAATTTTTGAGGTGTATGATACTGCCAGGAATTCTCAGCTAGCTCTAAGCCAGGCTGCAGCAGCAGTATGACCACAACCTCAAGACTTAGCTGATAAAACCCTCCTTCTCAGCAAGGCCTGTGCCTTGGTAGGGTGCTCAGGTGGTCACAGAGCATTTGGCTACTGACACCATGGGCTGGGCAAGCTGATTTACGTGTGTACACCACGTAAATAAACCAGGCAAAGACCTTCAGGGCATGGGGACAGGGAGGGCAGGTTAGAGGAGAATATTGCCCTCTCAGATGGGCATGAACCACCACAAAGGGACACGGTTCCCATAGGACCAAAGGGACAATCTCCAGCCAGGGAGTTGCCAGCTGGCTCAAGGTGGATTATTCCAAATGGTCCCAAGCGTAGAAATTATTTTGGGATTTGGGATTTTCCAGCCAAGGGCAGGAGCGGAGCAAAGATGAAAGCGCCAGAGCCTGCAAGCCCAGAGGTTGAGCGGTACATGCACACCAAAATTAAAAAAAAAGTAGCAAAGATGCTGAAAGGATGACAGGGCCAAAAGGAAGGTGAAATTCCCCCTTCCGCCTGCCAGGCTTAAGCAGATTAAATCTGAGCTTATCAGGGAAATGATTAGAGAGAGAGCGGGGGTAGGGTGAGTGCTAGGTCAGAGGAGGAGGTTGAGGAAGGGCCGGGGGGGCAGCTATGGACCCCCTCCCTCCATCAAACCACACAGCTGCTGAGGGATTCAGGGACAATTACCAGTTCCCATGGCAACCTGCTCCTGTGTAGCCTAAGGCCGGGGGTGCCTCTCTGACCTACATGAAGCTGAGGTGGGATCCCACGCTACAGGTCAGTGCCACCGTGACATCTCTTGATCAAGGTACATGTTGTCCCCATGTAATTAACTACTTGAACCCAGTTCTTCCACACCTCAGGCCGGCCACATGCCAAGTTCACATCCTTAATTTGCAATATTCTGTATTGCTCACACCAGGGCACTAAGAATTTGCTCTCCACTAGCAAAGAACACTGCACCAGTGGCCAAGCTACAAGCTGAAGGCACAGGGATGATGAGCTGTGCCCTCCACACAAAGAAGGGCCCTCCCGTCTGTCATAGAATCATAGAATGGTCAGAGTTGGAAGGGACCTTAAAGATCATCCAGTTCCAGATCATCCAGCCTGGCCTTGAACCCCTCCAGGGATGGGGCAGCCACAGCTTCTCTGGGCAACCTCTTCCAGTTGCCAATCTGTTCCACAGCAAAGAATTTCTTCCTAATATCCAGCCTAAATCTCTCCTCTTCTAATTTAAAACCGTTCCCCCTTGTCCTGTCACTAGACTTCCTGACCAAGAGTCCCTCTCCAGCTCTCCTGGAGCTCCCTTCAGATCCTGGAAGGCTGCTCTCAGGTCTCCCCGGAGCCTTCTCTTCTCCAGGCTGAACAGCCCCAGCTCTCTCAGCCTGTCCTCACAGCAGAGGAGCTCCAGCCCTCTGAGCATCTTGGTGGCCCTGCGCTGGACCTGTTCCAACAGTTCTATGTCCTTTAGACATAATCTTCTGCTCTGACCTGGAAGTATGCTGCATGTCCAGATTTAACTATGAGCTGGGAACAGGATGAAGATATCTGGTTGACAACAGATGATAGAGTTAGCAAGAAAACAGCAAGAGCCATCACACAAAATAGATATTTTCCTCTTTTTAGAGTCTCTTCTGCTCCAAGCTTTAGCAGCTGCTCAGGGGTTGTAGCTCTGTTTCCAGTGCACACAGGAGAGGTGCAATGGAAGCTCAAGAAGCTGAAGACCAAACTGATAAGAGAAGTACTCACTCTTTCACAAAGTTGTGCAGCTGCTGCCGGACTGACCTCTGAGCCTGGTCAAACAGGATCTGAAAGAAAAGAGAGAGGAAAGAATATCAAATATTTTTGCAGCATGGAAACTTTGAGGAGTCAGGAAATCCATCAACACTTTCTAGGACCTTCAATGTGAGGGACTCAGTGGTGTCTGTTGCTTGATGGTTGCAATAACAGGTAATAACCTTTTTGTCTAGCTACAGCCCTCTTACAAGCACAGAATTCCTGCACTGCAGATTCCACAGCCTGTGCCAGGGCTCTGAACACCCCAAAGAGAACTATGCCAGCAACCTTACTATACCTTCATAAGAGGAGTGTTTGTAGGAGCAGTTGCCTTCATAGTTCCCATTTTAAGCAATCTCCGGAGCTTCGAATTTCACATTTTGCCAGAGGAGGGCACTGTCACCTCAAAACTACACCACTTAGGAACAATCCTTGAAGGTACATCATAGCCAGCCACAGGCTGATGAACACGGGTGAGAGGTCCAAGCATGCAGCATACAGACTGAGTTCCTACAAGTCTTTAAAATTTTTACTCTCTTGCCTGTTTCTCACAAAAAAAATGGTCCCAAGCCTATTACTCTACACCTTCTGCCCATCTCATCTTCTTTAAGAGATGTTCTCCCCCTGCTTTCTGCTGGATGCCCAACAGTAGTGTCTGCTCAGCTCCCTCCCATCCATCCCTGACTGGCACCATCACAAGTAACTCCGTATTTCAGACACATATTGGGATGATGCAGCATTTTGGCTGATTGGAAGCAGACGGGAAGAGGCTCCCAGAGCACGGAGTGACTGTGGCAGGCAGCAGACATCTGCCCAGGGTTACACAGAAAAGCCACTGACCAGGCTGCAGCTAGAGAGAACGGCCCTCAAAAAAACCAGATAGGGACCCCATTTCATTCCACCATCAGGAACACAAGGTTTAATGATACCTTGAAACACCACGGTGCTGGGGTCTGGCACCACTACAGTTGTTTGCCACGAGCTCTAATTTAACACCGTGTCCTGAGCAATCAATTTAACCTAGAAGGGTCCAGGAAACACACAACTGGAACTGTTTCTGTCTTCCTGAGGATACAGTCACCAGGAGTAGCATTTCCCAGTCCAGCATTTGGCCTTGCTTTCTCTCCTGAAGTGACCAAAACCCTTTCAGAAGAGACCCCAGAGCATGAGGCTAATACAGGACTTTGTCAAGGTACCTCCTCTCTGCAAGCAGACTGTGTGAAGCTCTTTGCATTGAAACAAACAGATTTTTCTAGCTTGCTTTTCCCCCACCTCCTCCTCTTTGTGGCAAGCTTGGATTTCCAGTGGGTGTTTTTTTGGGCAGCTTTCCTTGACACCTCACCCACCATCTCTCCTTTCCTTTTCTGGCCACCTTCTCTGCTACATTACACAGTTCAGGTAAGACCCAGGGGTTGTGAGTGCCTCTGGGTCTCTGGCTTTTTCCAGGAGGCAGGAACAGTCATCATAGATCATTTACAATGCAAAAGAGCTGGCATTGCCTGAAGCAGCAGCTTTTCATGCTGAGATGGTGGGATAACCTTGTCTGGCTGCCAGGTGCCCACCAAGCCACCCTCTCATCACTCCTCCTCAGTGAGTGCAGAAAGCTCATCGGGTGAGACAGAGAGATCAGTTACCATCACAGGCAAAACAGACTTTACTTGGGGAAGATTTATTTAATGAACCAGCGGTTAAAAGTAGAGGATTGTGAGATTAACAAGAACAAAACTAGGAAGACCTCCCTCCACTGGAGCATCACCTGCATTCCCAGTCCAGGCAGCACTTGCCCACCACCCTGGGACCTTGGCAGGCACTGCAGAGATCTGGCATGTGATGTGCTCCAAGGTGCTCACAAGCTTTATCCTTCTCATGCCCCGCAGTAACCTACTAGCCAAACCATCCTGGTTCATCCCTGAGCCTTCCTTCCAGTGCCAACAGCCTCATACGGATACAGATGTCCTCCCTATTCAACATCTCCCACGAGGAGATAAGCAAGTCATAATTTTGATGCTACACAGGTGCATGACTCCAAACAGAATGCAAAGCACCCTGTGCAGAAGCGACAGCATCGGCTGCAGAGCCTCAGACACATTCGTTATGTGCATGGCTGCAGCCAAGGACAGAGCCAGAACGCCAGGAGAAGTTGAGTATAAACAGCCATGAACGGCCTCTAAATATGAACAGATGCAAAACAAGGAGGAAAGAAAGAGAACCAAGACCACCCAGCTTCATGTTTTTACCAATGTAAATTATTTACTGCTCTTGGCATCCATCCGCTCTCTCCAACGGCACTCCAAGAGGCATTGGCCTCCAACTTTTCCCATGGAGCAGCCTCCCCAGGTGACTTTTGGTCACTGACGATGCTTCCCTCCACTCATGACTCCATGTAGGGACAGGCAGGCAGCAAGAAAGCCATCTGGTTCCCACCTGCACCTACCTCTGGAAAGTTTCCATCACTGGTTTCCACCAGGATGACACACTTGGCTTAGGATCAGAGAAGGGAAGAGACACTATTAGGTTGCACTCAGGACTGCAGCCCAGTTTCCGGGGACATTCCAGGGAAGAAAAGATTCCAGGGCTCATAAGAAAAAAAAATATCAAACCACGCAGCTAAGAATAAACTTGATAAACTCCAAATCTGGATTGAAGGGCTTTGCAGAAACACAGGCTGCTCCCTGTTGTGTGATGACAAGCAGATACCACACTTGGCCATGCTAGTGCGGAGCACTCACATCCACCTCACCACTCCTGCCTGGAAAAATCAGCTCCTAGCTGCTGCCCTAGGGCACTGCATTGAAACCAGCAAGCAAAAATCTTCTGATTGCTCAGTAGAGAGGACAAACTCAGCAAGGTTCCATCCCAGGCACATCACCCTGGGACAGGGTTTATGTCAGACCACCCTGGAAGTAGGAGACTGCCCTTGCCCTTCTGTGGTAGACAAAAAGGCTCTGGCACACCAGCATCTGGCTGGAAAAAGGAGAAATGCTTCCAACAGCACAAGTGAAGCATTTACAGAAGACTTTTTGCCTGTAACAGGGAGACAGTCTCCCAGCGAGGTGCTTCCAGACCCACATGCAATGCTTCTCTCCTGCCACAGCACGGGCTGGTTCTCAGTCTGCTGAGGAAGAAAATTAAGTAAGGATTCAGTCCAGGTCTGAAAAATCAGAGCTCATAAAAATGCTCCTTGCTGAAGCTGTTTACTGAGAGGGAATTGAACTTGTGGTGCAGTATTCCTGCAGCACAGGGATGTTTCTATATGGATTTTAAATTAAATGCATCTGTATCAGAACAGGAAAACTGCACAAGTGAGGAAGATGGGCTGTATATCTCTATATCTCCAAGTCCTGCTCTTGTCAATACTACTGTTCCCTGCTCCTGATATTCATGCTCTGAGCCCCACACCACTGCCATGGTGCCCTTCCTTCCAGTCTGCAATGGTCTGTGCAGCGCAAATCTGGGGCAGGGATGGCCACGTGGTTTGTGAGGGGACACCAGGTAATGACTATGCCTGTCCTGCCAGCAGCATCTCCACTGAGAAGCATCCTAAGATACCACATTATTCCTATTACTGCTTCATTAATTTTACCAGGCAAGATCACCAGGGGAATATTTTCAAGTGGGTCCTCCATCAGTTCTCAACGCAAAATAAATAGAGTCTTAAGAGCTAGAGTTTCAAATATAAAAAGCATCCCTTGGCTTTTTCTCCTTTCCCAGACAGACTTGGAACAAACCATTTGTTTTAAGATTTTCCAGACCAAATATCACCCCACCCTCTCTCTTAGCTTCCACCAAGGCATGGGAAGTCCAGCCTATGACTCACACACATCTGTGCCTGAGGAGGGTCAGCGGGAAAGAAGGGAGTGAACACAGCTCTCACCCAACAGCAGCAAAAACCTAGACCCTGCACCTCACTTTCCCAGCACGGGCTTCTGAGGAGAAGGGATAAATCCAAACTCATGTTTGCCAGGGGGCTTAGCAATCTGATGCCCCCAAGAACCGAAGTGTGGGCAGGATGTTATTCCTGGAACCGAAAACCTAAAAAAACAAGCTGTAAGACATCACAGATCTAAAGAGATGTCACTGCTACAGCACTTCCACATGGCTCTGCAAGAGCCTGCAAGGGAGGAGGAAACCCCACCAGGCTCCAAAGCAAAGTAGAAGCTAAAAAGAACTGTGATTGCCTGCCTGTGGACTGCTTCTCTCAGCAGTTACACGCATGAAGTTCAGAAGTAGGACATCATAACTGCACGTGGAAATAGCACTTGAGTAGAGATTAAAGGTAGGTAAGAGCATTTGTGGTGAGAATTCATCAGGAAGCAGTAAAAGTCACTGGACCAGGAGCTGAGGGGGGAGAAAGCAGCTGGCAGGGCAGGGATCTCACCAGCCAAGGCTCCACACAAAAAAGGCATGGCAGGTCCAGAGACAATGGCCAGATTCAACCAAGAGCCAGGATCATTAGGCAAGTTTGTGGTGACAAGGCAAGTCCAAGGCCAAGCTGGAAAGTTGGTCCACATATCAGAGTCAAGCCCAGAGGTCACCAAGCAGATCCATGGTGACAAGGCAGGTCCACCAAAAGCCAGTCTGTAAGATCAGCAGGGTCCATAGCTAAGCATGGCTGCGGTTGAGCTGGAGACTCATATTCCCCCACCACAGCTCAAATTAAGACTGAAGGCCATGGGTGGAGTTCAAACGGAGTGCCCGAGCCCATGGGTGGAGGGTGTGGGTAGAAGCCACCAGGTGAAGCTGGTAAGGGCCATTAAGGTCTACCAGTGCACTGGGAGCTGTAGCCCAAGACAAGATCAAGGTCATGAAGGGAATCAGCCATTCTCCTGCAACAACTGGCCCCATCTGATGAGCTAAAGGGTGTGGAGCTTCCTCTGCAGCTGCTTGACATGTGGACAAAGGCAGCTCTGCCTTCTCCAGCCCCACCAAGTCAACACCCCGGCCACAGCAGCCATGAGCTGGATGAGTCACATCTTTGTGCTTATCTCCCTCATGGCCAGTCTGGAGGCTTCGTTCTGACCAAAGTCCCTAGAAACAGTCTGGGGACTGCTTTATGTTGCATTTAGATGAGAGCTGGTTATGTGGTGGCCTGGGAATCAGAGCTTGATCCTTTTATCCAGTCTCAGGAATCCTGTCCCGTCAGCAGTCTCCCAGATCTGGGGCACTGCAGTGTGTCTCAGAGAGGGAGGCAGCAGGGCTGGCTGGTCCTGATTCTACTGGCTACCTCTGAGCATCTGCTGGGGGACAGAAGTGACCCCCTCACCGTCCTGCAGAAGGTGATCTTCCATAATCTTTATGTCCAACACCCTGCTCCCCAAAAATGGTCCATTCTGCCATAAGCCCCTTCTCAAACACAGGACTGCAGTGGCTTTGGTCTGTCCTGGCCTCTCCACCTCTATCCTCTTCTCCTCAAGAACCTGTCCTGCTGCAGAGCTGCAAAGAGGTTTTCCAAGACCTGGGTGCTTTCTTGTTCTATGGCAATGTCTATCCAAGCTGAGGTCAGGGTGTGCCTGACAGGGCTTTGAAAGAGCCATGTAAATATCACTGCAGCTGTTCAAATAACAAATTAAACTCAACAATCACCACAAACTGTACATTTTTCTCTGCTTTCATATTCCTACCGTTCCCTTCTCTTTCATTGCAGCTTCTAGCAGCTGAACAGAGTAAATTAAGGGGGGAGGAGGGCAAAGTAGAACTTAAGCATCTTTTGTTTGGCAGGAGACATTTGAATGACTTTTATTCCTGTCTCTGGCTGTATTATTTGGTCCTGCATCTCTTGAGCGACAGCCCACCAGATAAATGCCACCCATGAAGAGCATTCCATCTGCGATGCCTTTCTAACACAGCTCACTTGAGGCTTTGTGCTCAGGAGAAGAAGCCAACAACACTCCTTCTATTACACATGTTGGATGGCAACGCAGTCTAAGCCTAACTTTGGAACCAAGCCGAAGCCCAGTCTCTCTCAGGAGCTCCAGTTTGTGCTTAGGTTCAAAGCACACTTGCTCCTGGCCCTTAGATATTATTGAAGCTGCTTCTCTCCCCTAATAAAACAGCAGACATCCTAAGATATTTTAGAAACTGACAAAAACCTAGTCTTTATGAAACCCAGGATGCAGCACTGAGCTGGTGTCAGCTGCTAGACTGGTATCAAACTGCTCACTGAAGTCTTCTGGACTAGTCTAACACCATGGCAGTAGCCACAACGGCAAAACCTGTGAAGCCCTGAGATGACAGAAAGCATCTTCTCTGTCAGATGGTAGCTCTGCATCCACAAATGATACCCCTCGCTGTGTAGCTTGATGCACCTGGACCCTTCCCAAGCACTGTCAGATGCAGGTGGTCTACCCAACGAGCAGCTTGGAAGGACTCTCCGCTTTCCCTTCCTTCATCCTTCCCCCTGCACTCCACCACCACTCTCTGCCCGTGACATCTGCCATTGGCCTCACTGACTCATCACAGCTTGGGTGGCTTTTCTTCTTGTCAGCAGGAAATGCTTCCCGGCTTGCTCAGCGCGGCTAAATCTCCCCTGCAAGCTGCTGCTGGAGGATCCCTCTGACGCAGCGCCAGTGATTTGTGGCAGGCAGGAACGCTCAGGACTTAATGAAGCTCCGATGAGGGCAATGTTAATGTGACACCTCTGGAGCTGGAATAAATACCTGGTGCTTCTGAAGATGCACTTGAGGCACTCAGCCAGAGTAATCCTGTCACAGCAGCACTTTCACTTGCATCCTTTCGCTTTTCTTATCTTTTTGATGGCACAGAGAGAGGGAAGTGCACGGGAAAGAGTCTTGCTGTGACAAGGTGACAAGGTTGTGCTGCAGATCTTGACATTTCCTTCCAAGACACGTGCAGCGCAATAGGCTGGTGGGAAAAATACCTCCCGCCCTTTGACTGAGCCAGGGATTATCGCACCCCACGTTCACCGCATCTTGTCCTTGTATAACCTGGAGCCTCCCCTTCCCAAGTTCCTTGGAAGTGGATGCTGACAGCTTTGAACTGTCTGTAAGCCATACATCTCTTAATCTGGACAGCGAGACAGCACTGAGGGGCGGGTATGAAGCGTAGCTGGTTGTGTCTGCTTTAAAATCTGAAGGAGAGGATAACCTGCCTTCACCAGGGCTGATGGGGTACGTGACTGCACTAGAAAGAGCTGCACTTAAAAGCAGCGCAGGGAGCTCTGACCTCATCAGAAGTTCTGGGGGGGGGGAAAACATCCACTTCAAGTCTAGAGTTTAACAGTCTTTGGCAAAGGGATGGAAAAAACCACTTAAAGCTTCTGAGCTGCTCTGTTTCCAAACACTGCTGCTTCACATTGCCATGTAAATCCAATAGCCCATAATTATCAGCCACTGCTCTAGAGCTGATGGCAACTTTATGCTTCTATACCTCTGGGGAAACCTTGTTATATACTTAATTATCTTCATGAGATGCTGTAAAAAGAGGGAAAGGCTGTTTTCTCACCTATCATGGCAGATTGCTATGCCTTTCAACCTGTTTGGTGGTTTTGGGAGGGTGCTAAGGAGGGAAAGGAAGCACACCCCGAGGATTTAGAGCTGACAGCACAGCATCTGTCTGCAGAGAAGCAAGGAGCATTCCCACTACAGAAGAGCTTGGCAAGCCAGAGTCAAAAATTTATTCACTGCAGCATGGTGTGGTGTGAGGAGGAGGAGGAGGAGGGATCACGGGGGAGACTTCAGGCCCTGGAGCAGAATTCCAGTTCATGCCACTCAGGCTCAGTGCGAAAGGAAAGGGTTCACCCTGGCGAGCTGTGCAGGAAGGATGCTGCGAGGCTCTGCCATCCCCGTCTGCCACCCGCTGCTCAGAGGGCTCAGGGAGGCAGCTGGAAACTTGTTCCCTGTCAGGGATCAGGCACCTCTAAGTAGGATGTGGCAGCTCACAGGGTGTTCGGATGGGATGCAGCATCCCTCGGGCAGTTCTGCATTGCCCCACGCTGAAATACTGCATTCACCAGGCTCTGCAGAACCTGCAGGGCTCCTGTGGTGTTGAGGCAACACCTCCTCACCTCCTGGGGTAGGGGAGCTCCCTCCTGGGGTAGAGGAGTGATAGAATGGAACAGTACAAATAATGGGATAGTGGTACTTGGAGAACTAAACACCTCAGACCCTGCACTTCTGCTCTGCCTCTGTAAAGAACCAATTACCCTAAACACTGGGCTTTTACAAGGACTGGAGATAACAGCTGATGTTTTTAAATTCAGGAGGGAAAAGCAAGGCATTTTATTTTCAGAACATGGAGAAGAGTCACGGTCATTTCTCATCAGGTATTTTCCTCCTGCATGAGCTGAAATTTTGGGTGGAGGATGCCTGATGCTGAGGATCCTTAGCCCTTGGAGCTCTAATGTAGCGTTAGTACAGCTGAGAATCAGACCACTGAACTGCTGCCAGGAAAGATGAGAACAGGAATTCAGCAGACCTACAGGCTGCCACGGTTGTTAGGAGAGGGAAATGACAGCCCCCCAAAGCAAAACACAGTAAAGCCAGCAAGAGAAACACCCGCACAGCCTTGAACCTGGCTCTGAGGTGACATACAGCCAGCAGGACCTTTGGCTTTTCTGCTGATGCTGCTCCCAACATCTGCAGCTGCAGCAATGCCTCCAGAGGTCAGCATTGTAACATCACTAGGAAGCTCTTTTTGAAGCCACTGAGCACATGTTTCTGCACAGAACATCCCAGGAGGCCAATTGCCCAAGTCGTTGGAGGGCCATTTTCCCTAAAGCAGCAGCAAAACCAGCCTCCCAGCTAAGCATGGTACAGAAACATGTCCAGGGCAGTGCCACGGTGTCCTTGCCCATGGCAAGGGGTTGGAACTAGAGGATCTTCAAGGACCCTTCCATGCCTAATCATTCTATGATTCTCTGATTCTCCAGCTCATCAGTCAAATCAAACACATCCAGTCGGAGACTTCAGCTCCTTGACCTCTTCATCATCATTATCTACACCAGTTTCTCTGAGCCGTCCTGTCTCCCCTACAGAGTCACCTCCAGTAAAACAACAGCTCAAGCAAGCCACATTGGGCAAGTGACCACCACCAGCCACAGCCAGGAGCCCAAACTTCTCCAATACTCCATGGAGAGAGGCAGACACCTCCAGAGAACAGCTCAAGAAAGCCCTGGACCATAGTTCCAGGAACCTTTCCAAGCTAGCACTGCACTCAGAGGTCGCTGTATTTGGGTGGTTGCATCGTGAAATGGCTTTAACCAGCTAAAATCTGGCTGGTTTGGACACTGAGCAGCGCCCTGTGCAGTTGTGTGATGCCCTGTGCCAGCACTAGGGAGGGATGACAAGGGTGATGGAGAAAGTTAGAAGCAGAGAGAAGGCAAAAGAGGTGGTAGGACTCAACTCTCTCTTTTTGGCATCTGTCCTCTAAGGCTGCTTTGATGCTTCTTCCTCCTTGTGCACTAAAAGGTGGGAATGCTCAGTTCAGTGTGTTCATTTTCTAAATTCAAGTGGGTTTTATGCTTGAATTTTGCTGAACTAGAATCAGGACATCACTGGGCCCCGTGCTCTAGCAACAAAATTACAGAACAAGCTTTTCCAACCCATTTTTCGGGGGGATATTTGCCCTTCTTTTTAACTTGTTCCAGTTGTACATACTGTCCTGGCCACATTCCTAGAGTAAGCACTGACAACTGTTTCCTAGCTGAGATCCCAGACACGGATGAGCCAAGATACACACACACACAGAGGCACAGGCACACACAAAGGAGACAGCAGAAGGCACTAAAAATAACTCATCTTATTGAAAAGCCGCCGGAGCGGGCTCGGGATGAGGGCTCGGGATGCTGTAGTCATTCCAAAGCCATTTCCTGGGCAGGGAATTGTGCTGCCATGCACTGAGGGAGGAGGATGCTCCCCAAAGGCTGGGGGGAGGGAGGATTTAAGCACGTTTCCCCTTGTGCATGCAGATGGTGGTGGGGAAATAGCTGTCTTTTACAGCCCCTGAGTCACACGTAGCGGGAAGCTCGCCCCTGGGTGGGGTGCATGGGAAGGGTTGTATCGCATCAGCCGGGGATTTGACAGCTCTGGGAAGGGTCCTTCTTGCTTATTAGTTGGCTGAGGCAAGAGCAATCCCAGAAGTGGTACTTTTGGCAGTGGTTGGGGATGCAGGGGAAGCTGCACAGCTGGCGGAGCGGAGCTCATAGACAGCATTCCATATCCAGAGGTTTCTGGCAGGGATTGCTTCCTCATGGCTGGGCTGCACGCACTCCTCAGCCCAGCCCCTATCAGCGCAGCGGTGATGTGATCCCTGGAACGAAGGGGTGGCCTCCCAGGAGTGCATACACTCCTTGGCAGAAAGGCCTTACATTTTGTCTGAGGGAATGTGAGCAGCACCAGAAAATCAGGGTTTGACTCTCTGCTTTGTCACAAACACATTTTTTTTCTCTGATGCTCACACGGGTTCACTCAGTCTCTCCCCACCAACAACATCGCTGCTTGGCTGTTCCCAAAAACTAACAGCCCTAGGAAAGCTGCGTGTGCAGCACTTCTTTTCCCTGTCCTGTTTTACCAGGAAAGAGCCTTCCCACCTCCTTCATGAAATAATTAAATAGACTTGATGCAGCTTCTTCTCCAGCTGCACGTGGTTAACTTGCATCCCAAAAGCAAGCGTTGTGCCTAATGTACTTTGACGGGGGCATCGTGGTATAAAAGTGGGTCAGTCCAGAGCTGACACCCTGGAGCTTTCTTCTCTTTAAAGCACTTGTGCTTTAAGCTCCTACTGAGTAACAGACTTCAAATTCTGGGTCTGGCATGGAGCCACCACACATGAAGCTCCTTCCTCTTCTATGAAGTTTACAGATGCTGGATGTTTGGGATGGAGAAAGGGCAGATTCTAACCCCTTGGGCTCTGTTAGCGAGACACAGCCAGCTCAGGAGAATAGCCATTGTCTAGGCATTTCCTTCCTTTCATCTCAGGAGAGAACTAATATGTCCTGTGTTATCCTCAAACACAGAGCTGCACACAACTTGCTGAGCACTCCCAGCACCAACTGAACAATGCAATTCTTTGGGTTTGATCCATTTGCAGCCCTACTGCTGTCCTAATGTCACAAATGTGAAGCTCAGCTTCAGAAGGTACCCCAAATCTGCAGCAACAAGGTTCTGCATGCTGGTAATGGCCAGAGTCCTGAGACACCAGAGCTCTTTGGAACCTCCCTGTCCTCACTACAAAATCCTGCACTATCCAAACAGAGGAACAAGGCATCTGCAGTGTGGGACTTTTGTGAGCTCTCCTCTTCCTTTGACAAACAAGTCCATAACCTCACCCTCTTACACATCCATGGCACATCTTTGATCTGCCATGAGCTAAAAGGCACCCATGCAACAGCCCATACCCTTTCACTAAGTGGTAGCTCCTCTGCAAACCAGTGGAAATCCCATTTCCTAGTGCACATGATGCCTCAGGACTGACCATTGTGAGAACACAGACTCACAGCTCATCCAACCCAATACTCCCAGTCCTGCTCTCTTGGCTACACAGCGTGCAGGGACTGGAACCTGAAACCCCCTTCATGGACTCCACCTTTGTGCAGTGCCCAGTACCCCAAGCACAGGAGACCATTAACCAGAGGTTGCCATCAACATACAAAAAGACAAGAGGAAGCAGCATCTTACCATGTGATAGTTAATCATTTCCTGCAGACTGTCTCCGAATTTGTCGAGGCACTCCTGCAAGAAAATAAAAAGGTAAAGAGGATTGACAGTGAATAGAAGCAGCTGTCCCTCACCCCTAGGGGCTCAACAGCTGGGAGAGACTCTCATTAGAGCACTGTGGAGCCACCCTGTCATTTGGAAAGAAGGTGTTTCAAAAATGTCTGACACTGAAGCCATAGGCTCCCCATCCTTTCCAGTTTCATGCTGAAATCAACGTGTCGTGCAGGCTGGTTACCCGTGTTTCCTCAGTAACTGATGCTTCCTGACCTAGATTCCAACAACCTTGCCAGCACTGTGACTTCTTAAAAGTCCAATCTTCCCAGCAAACGACGAATCTCACTCTGATCTTTCAGCACTGCCTTATCAGATGGTATCTACATTCCTCCCCAAAATAAAATCTCATATTAAATGACTACTTAAACAGCATAAAGGTCTTGGACATACGGTCCACCAGGAAGCTTAATGCTCCCCAGCCCTTGTTATGTTCCATGCTTCATTCCAAGGGATGACTTACCGAAATCATTTCATCCTTCTTGCACTGCTGCGACAGGTCCCGGACTCCGCTGACAAAGTGCTTGTTGGTGGTGATGTAGGCTTTGCCTGCTTCAATCATCCCACTGCATAGCTTCACCAGCTGCACCAGGAGAGAGGGGCGAGTGGAAAAAATCAAACCTCCAGCAACCAAACCAAATCAAATCTGCACCAACACCACAGCCCAGAACCTTTAGAAAACGATGCCATTCACCTTCCTGGTGCGGCTACACTAGTGACCCTTACTGCTCGTGGTAGAAACAGGGATAAAATCACATTTCTTGGGGGTATGTCACTCTGCCAACATTTCACTTGTCACTGAACACTTCCAGGCTACGCCCTGAGGATGGATAAATCAGGGCAGCCCGTTTTTTCCACTGGGTTTCTACTGTTCATTCTATCCTGAGGCATCAGGACTGCGATAACAGGAACTTGATTGCACAGACCAGGGAGAGGTAAGGTTCCTTGGTGCTGGAGGAAGGGATAAGCTGCCTACAATCTTCCTGCTGAGAGTCTGCTGCTCTTTGGGATTGTTGGGTCTCTGACCCAGCTGGCTCTCCTGGTTTTCCTTAAACCAACCAACCAGGACCACTTAGGTGATGTCTGCTGTGTGCAGCCAGTGGAAATCTATGTTCTCTCTACCATCAAGACTGTAGATAACCATGAATCAATTCCCACCATTCTGCAGCCCAAGGAAAATTTTGCTGGTGAGAGATCACAGCACATCCCTCTGGACTGCCTGTCACTTGGTACAGTCTCTCTGATGGATCTGGAAGGAGCTTTGCTCAGAGAAACGTTAAGGAGCTCTAAACAACCTACACATGCTCCATTCTCATCACCAGCCTTGAGAGAGAGTGAAGTTACCGGTGAAGTTCACTGAAACTTGCAGCAAAATGGGATGGCTTCCTCACTTTGCTCTGCTTGCTGCAGAGCAGGTATTGATCTCCAGACATTCTTTATTAACTTTTGATAATTTAGCAGCTGCAGGGAACGTTCCCAGACTTCCAAGCCACAGCAAACTGCTTTAGGGTGCCTGGAAGTGGCTGTAAAGACTGGAGCATTCCCTCAGCCACAACTGTAGCCTATCTCCCTTCAGCCAAAGCTTCTTGTAAAAGGTTACGTTAAACAACTTAAAGATAAACCCATAAACCAAAGACCCAAGAGATTTGCAAGAGTAAAGGCTGGCCACTGAGCACAATCTTTATATTTTTTGTTTCTTTGTTTTTAAATCATCACTGTTCCAGGCTTTTTAATCTTCACTTCAGGTGCTGATAATGAACAACACTTGGAGCTGAAGTTTTCCATTCTGAACTTCCAGGAGCTTTTCAGGGATATTAATCTTACTAATGAAAAATGGCTTTAGAAATCTATCCCTGTCAACCAGCCTCACCTACAGGCTGGGAATTAACAGCTCCCAGGTTTGGCTGGATGTCAAAGCCCCGCTGCAGCACGGTGAGCTGGTTTTGGGCTCGGGGCTTGTTCTATTTATGCAGCCACAAGGCTTTGGGGTCTGATCTAGATGCAAACATTGCAGAAGCTGCCTGCTCGCCTCTGTCTGCAGCTCTGTAAAAATCTGAGTATATCTGAATGTATACACGAATGTACAGTCACACGTGGTGTATCTGTGTACACACAGTATATACAGTTTTCACTTTCACACTCACATCCTCTCCTGTCCACGCAATTAAGCGGAACAGCGTTGGATGCCAGTGGGTTTGTGCTACCCCATCCAAGCCCAGAGAAGAAAAGCAAACAGATGTGGTTCCTGTCACATCTGGAGCCCAGACGTACACTCAGGAGTTTGGACAGAGGCTCCGGAAAGGAAATCCAGCCTATTCTGCAACGTGGCGGTTTCTAGCATACCTCTGTGCAAACACTTGTGGCCAAGGCTGTGTTACCAGTAGCTGAAGGTCATGCAGCACAAGCACGCTCTCAAGGGGAGCTGTGATGGCTTTGCAGATGGAGCAGAGGGCAGAATGCAGGAAATCTCTTTGAAAAAGCCCAAATCTCTGGTGCTCCCTCAGATGAATCATTTATGCTGCCCTTTACCTCGATTTTAAACAGGTGTTAAAAGGCTAATCATTTATAAACTCGGTGCTCAGGGGCACAGTAAAAGGCAGAGAAATAGAGTGAGTCCTTGGCAGTTTGCTGCTCTTAAAGAACTCCTCATGCCAGCTGTTTGGGTACCACTGGAGAACCTTTACATCAAGTCCTAGAAGAGCTGCACTGGGCATCCACCCAGCCAGTAAATGGAAGAGAAGCTGGGCCACTGGGGGCTGACTTATTAGGAATGGGGGGGTGGCTGAATCTTGTCCAAATTAATTTGAACTCCAGTGGCTCTTCAGATGCAAACTCCAGCCTCCCTTGCCCTGGACCCAGGCCTGAGAAGGCTGCTGCTCACAGTGACTGTCCCTGGCACACCAAGTTGTCCAGCTACAGGGGGCACTGGCAGCAGTAGTGCGAGAATCTGAACAAATTTTGCCCCACGCCTTGTCTTTAGAGCCTCACCCTCTTGCACAGAGGAAAAGAGATAACCTAAATCCCTTTGCAGCTTTCACCAGTGAGACTAGTTAGCTTGTGCAGATAACCATTTCAAGCAGCTTGAGTAGTAAATAGGTTTTATAGGACACAGCTTTGCCTAGGGCTTGTGACTTCAACAAAGCCCATTTCTCCATCAGACGCAAGAGTTTTATCCCTTGCTAGCTTTGGGAAATCTCACAGATAAAAAGCCAACAGCTATTCTGGCTCCTCCTCTTCACTTCTCCCTTTTCTCACTAAGAAACAACTTGGCTGATGTCTCAGACATTAGGAGGAGTGGGGGTGGAAAAGCTGTCTTCCATCCTAAAGCCTCTGACTTAGATCCAAACTACCAACTGGGTGTAAAGAATCGACAACATCAAATGGCCAAACTGGTCCCTGAGGGGATACTTCCAGTGCCTGATTACAGCTGTGGCACAGAGCCTGGCTGAAGAGCAGACAGTAACCACCAACATTGGTCCAAACCTGGACATGTCAGTCCCCTGAGGTGCAGGACCAGAACAAGATGGCCATCATCCAGCACTAGGAGCCTAAATTTGGACCTCTTGTCCTAACTCCCTTGGCAGTCACAAAGGAGCCTTGACAGGTACCTGTCAGCAGAGGGAGACATGGTCCAGACGTGGGAGACAAGCCCAGTGTGTTACACACTAGTCTCCTGGCAGCCTGAGGTGGGCTCACCTTTTAGGGGAGACTGGTGGGACCATATTCCTAAGGAGGAACTCATCAGTCCTTCTTCAAAACCAGTGCACCGAGCTGCCCCATCTTACCTTGTCAAGCTTTGCCTCGATCTCCACCACATCTGTTTCCACTTCATCAATGGTTGCCCTGCAATGACAACAGCAAAAAGAAATCATTAATTGGTTGCTTATGATGATTGGGAAAGAAGCCAGAAAGTCTCAGCTGAGTAATGATCAACAAGGTGTGTCTGGTGCTGGTGGTGGACAAGAGGAGGGATTCACACTTCCCACTTTGGAGTTTCCTGCTGCTACGTAAGCTCAGGGCTGACTTACTCGGGAGAGGGATCCCACTTCATCAGGAATGAATTCCAGAGGGAAAAGAGATGGAGATCGTGCTATCTGCTGTCAGCATCACGGAGAAATTCAGGTGAGCTGTGGTAATCACACACCACAAACCCACAGAGAGCCCTTGTTCTGATTCTGATACTACTAATTAACAGGCTAATTGGTAACAATGCTAATTGATGCAGAAATAACCGTTGTTAGACTTTAGCTATCCATTCACATCAGGCACAAATTCCTTGCTTTAACACCACCAAACCCCACTTTCTAGGCTCTCAGTGTGCCTGAAGTGCAGCCACACGGCGAATCGTGCCCCGTGGACCTTAGGAACCACCACTCAGGCAGAAACACACCTCGTTGCTCCTGTGGTTGGACACCATAAGGCTCTTTCACACACGTGGGGCTTTTCCTGCATACAGATAAATCTACTCCATGATTATCTGATGTGTTTTCTTTCCACGTCACTGGACAGATGTGACAGTAAGAGGCTGTCAGAATCCAGCTGCAAAGGTCAGCAGGCCTCCCTCACAGAGTGAAATATGACCATGACATCAGCCATTTGCAAGAGGCATTCCCAGACTGAGGCATGTGGGATGAAATGACTTTTTTTTTTTGAGGCCAAGTGCTGTAAACCTGAGAATTTCCCCTCCAGAGCTGCTCTCTGCTCTGGAGATGTCTATACTGGGGTGTTTGCTTCTTTAACCACACACCTGGAACTGTGGTAAGCCTCACACCGCCCTTACGCACCAAGGATACACAACCCAAATTTCACTGCACGGAGCTGCTTAAGTTTGTGGGCTTCTAATTTAAAAAGGTTGGTTCCTGAAATATTACACTCAGGCTTTAAAAAACCAATTCAGCACCAGCTGAAAAACCAGCAGAGGAGAGATGTGCCTTAGAGCCACACGGATCAACGCTGCTCTTGCAGCAAAAGGACAGGACACCCACAAACCAAAAGGAACAGCAGAATTCCTGAAGGAACCGTTGGAGGATGCAATAACTCTGTGCCTCTGAGGCTCTCGGTGTCTTCGGCGAATTAGTGAATGATGAAGACAGCGACTGTCTTCATTAAGGGACACATTTTGAAGAGAAGCAAGGAGAAATTTAAGCAGAAAGCCCAAAAGATTACAAAGCTGGGGTCTAAACTTCCATTTCTGCCACGCTGAGGGAGGGTTCTGGCCAACAGCACGGTACTTGGAGGTATCTTACAAAGATTACACAACCCAGAGTAGCACAGCATGGTCAGCAACACCTACTCTAAGCATTCTTCAACAGGAAATACGTATAATCATAGAATCATAGAATGGTTAGAGTTGGAAGGGACCTTCAAGATCATCCAGTGCCAACCCCCCTGCCCTGGGCAGGGCCACCTCCCCCCAGAGCAGGTTGCTCCAAGCCCCATCCAGCCTGGCCTTGAACACTTCCAGGGATGGGACAGCCACAGCTTCTCTGGGCGACCTGTTCCAGGGTCTCACCACCCTCACAGTAAAGAACTTCTTCCTAATATCTAATCTAAATCTCCCCTCTTCCAATTTAAAACCATTCCCCCTCGTCCTGTCACTCCACTCCCTGACCAAGAGTCCCTCCCCAGCTCTCCTGGAGCTCCCTTCAGATACTGGGAGGCTGTTATCAGGTCTCCCCGGAGCCTTCTCTGCTCCAGGCTGAACAGTCCCAGCTCTCTCAGCCTGTCCTCATAATACCTGACACGGGTGTGTGTAGTCCCCATCTGTAAATTATGAGACAGCCAACATTTGCTCCAGTCCTGTGTAATCCCAGTGGAACAAAGAGGAGAGACACAGTACAGTCCTCACACAGTACAGGAGTAAAACAGAAGACCCAGCGTTCTCAGGTCTGTCCAGGAGACCTTCAACAGCTTCAGACACATGTTACAGGAGACAGCAGCTTTTCTACCCACCATGAGAACCCTCCAAAGCCTCGTGTGGGCTGTCAGCACCCAGCTGACTGGGACATCCTGTGCAGTAGCTCTTTGATTAATGACAACCCAGGCCAGGTGATGTCATATGATGGCTCTTTGATTAATGACAACCCAGGGGATGTCATATGAGCGTGGGAACTCCCCTCCCTCCATGCCAGGACTGGCCTATCCACAGCTCTGTACTTCAGGAAGGTGGCAGGTAACACAGCAAAGCCCCTTCCTAAACCATTGAATCCCAAGAAGTTGGAGTTGGTAGGAGAGCCAGGAGACTCTGACACCAGAAGGCTGGAAATGCTAAATAATACATTGGGTACCACATGAAGAGTCAGTGATGGAGAGGGACAGATTAGCACCCTTCCCCAGCAGACCCTCAGTCTTCTCTGTTAACTTTCCTGGAGCCAATGGAAATAACTACTTCCCCAGCTCCGTTGCCCTCCTCTGCCCTCACTCCAGCACCTCTAGATCTCTCTTGTGTTGAGGTGCCCAGAACTGGACACAACACTCAAGGTGTAGCCTCACCAGTGCTGAGTCCAGGGGGAAAATCACCTCCTGACTTCTGCTGGGCACACTATTCCTAAGACAAGCCAGGATGCCATTGTCATCCCAGCAAACAATACTCCCTACATCTTAACATAAGCCGAACATCAAATCCAAAGGAAACAGTTATTAATTACTGTTATATATCACTGCAGACAGCCTGGAATCTGCTTTCATTCAAAAATACTGGATGCCAGAAAATACAACGACTGCCTACAATTGGCTCCTCTACTTCCTGCCACGCAAGGAGAAATATGTACTTACACAAAGCTTGCTACCTGCTGAGCACTTCAAATGAGGCATAGTCCTTACACCTCCCCTCTCTGAAGTTGTAGTAGAGCTGCTCAGGAGAGTACCCTATCCCTGGTCTTCTCCCATACCCAGGAGGAAGCTGGCAAGAAACCAGGACAGAGCGGGCAAGACAGCAAGAAACGATGTGTGTCCAAAACAGCCTTTTTCATCAGCAACTCCTCAAAACTGCCAATAGTGAGAGACTAAACCTGCACCCACCACGGTGGGAGCAAGGCTTTGGTTGTATTTATGTAGGGATTCATTGAAACAGCTCTCCAAAGAGGAACACCTTGGTGCAGAGTCCCAAGGCCTGAGTTGGCCGCAGTGTGCAGAGCTCCGGGTTCCGTCATGCAAAGGGATGGAACCGGTCACTGCAGGTTTAGAAGAAAGTATAATTTCCCGTGATAACAGCAGAAACACCAAGTATAGTGCATCCATTTCTTTTTTTGAGCTTTTGTTGTTTAAGAACAAGCTCTGTCTTGGCACCACACTCTAATGCCAGCCTTTGCTTTCTACAAATACCTCTCTGTCCTGCCACAGGCACTCAGAAAAGAAGGAATAAGGACATTACGGAAAATTACTAAGGCAGATCGGTGTCCAGCCCTCAGCGTTGCCATCACTCCTGTTCCAAGCTCTGGCCCGACTCCGGGACTCCAATAATGTGAAGCTATGATGCTACTGCCAGACAGTGGCTTAGATCCCACCAGCCAAGCACCAACTAGAGAAAGATCCAGTGTACTTCTCTGTTTTCCTGGCTGCTCGCTCAAGCCATGCAACAACAGGAATGCAAGCTCAAACTCGAACAGAAGGGCCAGACCACAGACTGATGCCCTTAGAGGATGAGGGTCTCCTTATTCCCTCGTTATTCCCTTACTGTGTTGCAGCACCAGTTGGAAGTGGCATCCCTCTCTCCTTCCTCTCCATCGCTCTGTCTACAACTGGTACCCACTGCTACTGGGCAGCAAAGACAGAAAAAAATTAAAGAAATAGATCTTACTGTTCAGCACAGGTTATTTTAGTAGGTGTATTTAACAGTGACCTTTTCCTTGGCTTGCAAAGAACATTTGAGTGATTATAAGTGTTTAGGAATTTCTTTACTTTTCAGTCCTGCTGCGGTGTTCCTTGGAACAGCATCTCAGCCAACACAGTTTCACACAATTGCCATTGGCTTAATTCCACAGAGAGATATATAACCAAATATCTGCTTCCTAATTAGAGACAACTCAGATGTCAGTATGGCCACCTTCAGCACAAACACCACCCACAAGAGTTATTTCAAAGCTTTGCAATATTCTCAGTGCTCCTCATAAGCTTCAAAAGCATCCACTTGCAAGTGCTGGAGAAAGATGTAAAGACTGAGACACCACAGAAGGGGACAGGTGGTTTCTAGAAGACTGGACGTTCTCTGTGGGTTAGAACCATAGAATGGTTAGAGTTGGAAGGGACCTCAAAGATCATCCACTTCCAACCCCCCTGCCCTGGGCAGGGACACCTCCCACCAGACCAGGTTGCTCCAAGCCCCATCCAGGTTGGTCTTGGACAATTCCAAAGATGGGGCATCCACAGCTTCTCTGGGCAACCTGTTCCAGGGTCTCACCACCCTCACAGGAAAGCATGTCTTTGTTGCACCTAATTTAAATCTCCCCTCTTTCAGTTTAAAACCATTACCCCTCATCCTATCTCTACACTCCCTGATATGAAGTCGCTCCCCATCCCTCTTGTAGGCCCACAGGTGACTGTGGTGTCGGCAAAGCTAAGAGACTTTGCCGTTCTGTAGCAGTGGCAGAAAGTCTCATCATGAAGATTTCAGTCCTCCGTGCCACAGCAAACAGCCCAGGAATCTTCTCCAGCACGCTGGAAAAGAAAGTGCTGGATAGTCTTTTCTTTGTCTCCCCCCAACACTTCTTCCAACCTCTTCCTTAAGCAGCCCTCTGGGAGCAGCCTCTAGAATCCAAGCAGAACTCTAAACTCCTCAGCCGGACTGAAAATTAAATCCTGGTGAGTCATTATGGAAGCAGAGACTCCCTTGTGCCCAGGGCTCTGGCCACAATCGATCTGCTACCAGCTCTTTGAAAACACAGCCAAGAAAGCAGCTTCTTTCTCTCTAACAATGTGGTGCTGGAGCTTTACTGCAACACATACGGCCGCCCTATCCGAATGGCAGCCTGGCTGTGCCGGGGGCAAAGCTTTTGAAAGAACAGGAATAATTAAAGAGCTTCTTTCAGGCAATTTTTTGCTCTTGCAGCTATTTTTGTTCCCTGGATTTGGAAGTCGTGTGCCTTCATGCATCGCACTCTTGCTGCCAGATTCAATTTTTCCACTTGGTTTCTTCGTGCTTCTGATAGCTGGACATAATAACCAGCTAAAGAAAAAAGAGAGAGATGGGATTTCTGGGCATGCTTTTCTTTTCAGGAAAACTACAGCAGCCATTGTTTAATCTGCAGACATCAGCTAGAGCCTAGGGTAGCAGGGCAGTCTAGAGGCATATTTCCTGCCAGAAGGTGGAGAGAGCATCTATAATTTACTCTCCATTTTTATGGTAACCTAAGAAAAGGAGCTGATATATTTGGACTCTTGTGTGGAGGAGGAAGACATTTTGGGTCTGGTATCCACTAAGGTATGAATACAAGTGACTACAGCTGGAAGAGCATGAAACTTGAGCTTTATATTTGGGGTACAGATTTGATAGAAAAGATTCCAAGTGTTTGATTTCAAGCAGAGTGACCTCAGGGACCTATTCAGTTCCAGGACTGTAATGGAGTTCCAGCTTCATTACAGGAAGAGCGAACATTTATCCATCTCTTTCCCGTTACATGGTGCTTTTATTTGAATGAAGTCCTTGGGGAGATGAATTATGAGGCCGAGATGTGGTTAGGGGTAGTGCAGCCATGCATTCATCCTGGATAATCATAGAATCATAGAATGGTTAGAGTCAGGAGGGACCTTAAAAATCATCAAGTTTCAACCCCCCTGCCGTGGGCAGGGACACCTCCATCTAGAGTGGGTTGCTCCAAGCTGTAAAAATTATCTGTAGGTGGAAAACAAAAGGGTCTCAGTTCTCAAGCAAGTGCCAAACTCCTACCCTGCAGTGTCTTCTCCCTTACACCTGGTCTTATTTGTCTTCCTGCATCTCTGGTCCTTTGCTTCTTAGAAAGCAAGGTAAACTTCCCAAGAGCTGGGAGAAGGTTGGAATGGCGCAACACTGCAAAAGCAGCAGCAGTTCAAGTTGCCCCCTTCATTATGATCTGCACTATTCCAGTACATCACAAACAAGCCAGTAATGAGCTAAAGCAGCCTTAACCAAAATTCTTTTGACAAGCCCTGCTTCATACAGCCCAGACAGACCCAGCACATTTGCTCCAAAGAGGCAGAAAGCTTGGGGAAAGAGATCGTAGCAGATTATTTAACACCTGATTTCCCATCCTTCAAGGGTACAACATGCTGAAGTCCATGCCTGGGCTTTTGGGGTTCAAAATGCATCTTATCCTGCTCCCTGATGCAGTTGCAGAGTCTGCTGATCAGGCTTCCCTAGAGAAATAACAGGTTTCAGTGCAACTGCTTACTGCAGAACACAGGCAGTGGGCTAAATTCTCTGCCAGTTTCATTCCCAAATTTAAATCCTCCCACCACTCCACCAGTGTGTCATAGATAAAAGGCAAAAAATCCTTTTGAGTTACACAAGCAAGCTGAGAACCTGGAATAACTCCACGGGGATGAGTAATGCCACCTCAGCAGTGCTGGGCTCCACTGCTCCATCCTGAAGGAACACAGACGTGAGATGAACGGGCACAGCAAGTGGCCCAGATGATCCCAACTGAACCTACACGCTTGCCATGTCCACAGAGCTTGTGGTTTCCAACACCAAGAGAAGACCCCAGGCAGAGGCAGCAGCTGGAGCTGGCACCCAGGGATGCTCAGCACTCAGGGCTCACACACTCGCCCAGCTGGAGGCATCTGGCTGGGAAACCAAGCGATTCCAATCAGGGAGAATTGAATCCCTTCACCCAAAAAAGCCATGTCCCGATTGCTGGGCGGCTAAAAGCTGTGTAGTCATGTCCTGGCTGGGTGCCCTTCATGTTTCCTGATGCTCTGCTCTTCCTGCTAATGCTTTTCCAGGCCTAGGGCTATTTCAGTCATGAGGGGAGAGAAAACAATTCACGACCTCATCTGCTAGTTGTTCAGTGCAAAGGGGAGCCCTTCCAGCTCAAGAGATGAGGCTTGAGTTTCCTCGCTCAGGGAAATCAGCAATTCCCCACGGTCCCAAGGGGTTTTGCATTGTGAATTTTTCTTTGTCCTTTAATGAAGCCATTCAGAATTATGATTTGTATGCGACAAAAATCTTCCCAGAAGCATTTTTATATTCCACAAGGACAGGAATAATAACCCATTCTGCTATCAGAGACAGATGTGGCAAGAACGCATCTGCCTTTGCCCTCTCGTGGCTTGGTTCTACTGACTTCCATTGGATGGTCCAAGCCAAGCACCACGAAAACCATCACCCACATCCAAAAAGTGATCAAAGCAAGAAAGTCTCACTGGTAAAACGATGCAGAAATCAAGTCATTGGCACCACTACAACTGAGTGTAACTGAGGCTGAGTGTAATTCTGTGGGTGCCCAGAGGTGTGTTTCATAAGCCATGGTTGGGGTGCAGTTAGAAGGACAGGGCTGGTAGCGAAGGAGGGACAAAACCAGAGGGGAAAGGACATCCTGGCAGAGAGTCACTGGCTGTGACAGGTCAAGCACGAAGCCCCTTTTTTAATCATATTATCATTAGTCACCATTTTCTCCTGACTCTGCTGAAACGGTTTATGACAAGTGGAACAATGTGCAGGCCTAACGAAGCTGTCATTAGCTGCCAGGTAAGCCATCTCCCAGCCTGGACTTCCCCATTGCTGAACTGAGAAATGTTTGCTTCACGGGGACATTGTGAGTATTCGGTGATTAATCCACGTTTGGCAAGCTCCAGGGGATCCTCAGGTGACAAGCTGACTACAGCAAAGAGCAGTCACGTATTTGGTAAATAAACCTCAGCACTAAACACTATCATATTACTAACCAGCTCAGGCATGAAGTGATCAACAAACAGTTCTCAGAGAGGCCTGTCTGCATTTTTCACATTTTCTTTTCCTTCCCGATGGAATACCAGCCATGGTTTTGCTGGAATCTTTCGTTAACTGAGTGCCTGTGACACCAACACACACGTGTTCTACATGAAGGGAAGTTCGGCAGAAACCCAACACCAAACTAGGTATTAAAATGTAATAAAACTACCTAAAAATGCTTGGTTACCTCCGGCAACAATACGAAGAGGAGAACCAAAAGAACATAAAATGTAATTCCAAATTATTAGCTGCTATAATAGCAGCTACTTACATTTGCAGCTGTCAAAGCAACTCACAAAGTAGGCTTAATTAAACATGCCCTTCTTTTTCCTTGGGAAGTGCATTTGGTTTTCCTCACTTTCCTGGAAGGGAAACCGAGGCACGAGAACACAAAGATTAAGGTGTTGAAGTTCAGAAAAACACAGGGCTATTTTCTGCCTGCAGTCACCAGATGACAGGTTGTTAAACTGGTCAAAGAAAGGACTCATTTGTCCCTGAGGCACATTTCTATCCAAAGGCCATCTCCTTCACCACCTACAAAAAATGCTGCATTTTCACAGCCTTAAAGCATGTAAAAAGCACCTGGGAGGTTCTTGCTTTCAAAAGTGCCCACCAAAAGGAGGTGCATCTCTTTGGGGCCACACGATTCTGCTCTGCATGAGCTGATGCTGCTCCAAGTGGCATCAGCAGGACACGTCGGGGTCCCAGCTCCCGCTCCACTCAACATGAAGATATCCCTTTCCCTCAGCAGGAGCAGGAATGTTTCCAAAGAGCCTCCCTCCACCTCCCTCGGTGCCAATTCCCACTCCAGCTGATTTGTGACTCTTACATATGTGATTTAACTGCTACATGGTGTTACGACTCCCTTACAAGCCACCGGCACTGCTGCCCATAAAACTCTCCCCAGGTTGGAGAGGAGAAGCTGGAGCCCTTGAACCCCAAACGAAGCCCCACCTGCGGGCCAGCTGTTTCCAGCTGCTGGCTCGGATTCACGTAGGCTCCCTCTGTTTTAAATCTCTCTTGCCACGGATGAGTCATACATGAAACAGGAGCACTGAGAGCAGTGCTTTTATACCTTGTGCTCCACCTGATCAACATGTGGAGTGGGCTGGGTGATTCCTCGAAACCCACCTTGCACCAGGAATAACTGTACGCATGCGTGCACCAAACCCACTTTGCTCCCAGCGCCAAAAAATGCCTGTCAAATCCAGGAAAACAGCAAATCCGTGCCTTGCAGTGACAACTCCTCCATAGAAACATCTTCTACGGCCGGGAAAAGGACTGCCTCATGAGCCTAATGTGTTTGGAAGTGAGCCACTGGCATGTTCAGATCAAAGGCAATGCTATGTTGCCACCCGGAGCATTCAGATCTCTGCTTAATATAGCTCCAAATCAGGCTGCTACAGTACATGTCACCCCAGTGATGTCCCTTGGTTGGATGCTGTGGGATGCAATGAAATGTGGGCTTCCCAGGGCAAAGGACAGGAAACAGGAATTCCTGCATCCTATTCCCGATGGCCACAGCACCCACGGGAGACCACTCGCCAGTCTTCGTGCCCCATCATCGCTCTTAAAAGACTGAGAAAAAGGAATCCTTCCCTCTTCTGCGGGAGAGGATTTAATAAACAGTAGCAGCAAAATGTTCAGAGAGTGGGAAGCTGTAGGTGTGCAAGGCAGAGTTATTATTATTTATTAAATCTGACTGTGTTCTATTCGGAGTGGAGTGAAACCAGCGTTTGCCTCGGTGAGATTAGCCCTGCCCCTATCGAGACAAGGATGTTTGGCACGGACACAAGTCATTTCTCATTCAACTCCTTCTTCCAGAGCCATCAGCAGCCCGACAAGGTCACTAACAGCTGCCAAACTGCCTTCCAAAGGAGCACAGACTTTCTCTAGAAATTAAAATAAGGTGAGTGTGTTCCTGCAAGGAAAAAAGGCCTGCAGGGGAGGACAGGATTTTAAGTACCACCTCCGTATCCTCCTCTTCTGTGAGATATTGCATTTCTGGAGGTTTAAACTGAGATGAGGTAAAAGCCAAGCACTGGCTTTGGATTATTTCTTTTTTTGGAAGAGAGGAAAGGGTTGCTTTCAATCCATGGTGAAATAATGGCTGTGGATGATCCTGCAGCAAGTACCTTAGTCTCACTTCTTTCTGTTGGCTGTTACTTTAGGACACAAAAGAGAAAAATGAGGAACCCGACATGGAGAGACAGTAGAGTCAGCACAACTCCAAAACAAAGTAGTTATTAACCTCCCTAAATACCTATCTGAAAGCTCCTGTGCCCTCTAGTATCCACAGCTCTTCCTCTTTTCTTCAAAATAATAAGTATACTTTGCATCTCGCCGTCAATGAGAGCAGACAGCACCATGGCAACGGCTCCATGGTGACAACTGCCATGACAACCAGATCCTGCGATGGCTGTGGCTTCCCCTTCAAAGGGAGAGAGGGTGATTTGCACGGCTTTTTGCGTTTGCTCAGGGAAACAGCACGGGACCAGTTACGAGACAGCTAAGCTTAGTCAAAGGTTCCTGAGGGTCAGGAGCAGAGGAGACGGGATGGAGCTGGAGATGTAAGTTCCAGGGAGTGATGAAACTGGACGGTGTCATTAAATACCAGTTCAGCATCTCACCTCAGCTGGGAAAGCGAAGGCAGTCTGGGTGAGATGCTTTAAGGCTAAAGCTGCAGCACATCTGTAGTTCTCATTTTGGCACGCCAGCAAACTGCCATTTCAGACACACACATCACTTGCTAAAATTCTGCAGATTTCAATCACTTCGTTTGCGCTGATTCCGCCAGGCTCAACAAGCACGATCCCACAGGAGTACATCCCAGAGGGATCTGAGAGGGAACTGAGGAGGTACCCTGGATGGGAACACAGGCTCCCTCCACTGATGCCAGCCATTCCTGAACCCAAAAGCTCTTTGAAAACATGAACAGAGCCTTACATTCTCACATGCTTCACACATATCATATAGCCTAGGTGGGGAAATTGAGGCACAAACCCCTCCAGACCTCCATTCACCCTCTCCAGAACACCTGGCTCTCCACATGGTGGAAGGAACAAAAAAAATAAAAAGAGCTGCATGGATATTTGAAAACTTTGCATAAAACTGAGGGAAGTCACATCCCTCATATTACTATTCAATTGTTGTCTGGGTTTAGGTTTATTGAAAGGAGCCAGCTTCATAGTCTTGGGTCTGATGCACAGGAATTAGTCACAGCACTGTCCCCAGTTGTCTCACTGGTCCCTCCTTCCTTCCAGAGAGGAACCAGTTCAGCTGATGTTGACTCCCTTGGGCTGTAGTGTCTGTTGTTCTTCCATCAACACCAAGATCGGGACAAACGAGATGAAAACCCAGTTGGGTAGAAGACCCATGACTTCAGTAATGCTTGAATTCTACTTCAGAGCAGCAAGTTTTCTCTGGATCAATGGCCAAGCTCTGCATTTAGCACCAGGAGGATGAAATCCCATCTTTATTATAATTGTGAAGGTTCCTGATTTTACTGATGGCAGTCTGGATCTGGAGAAAGCAACATCAGGGAAAATACCCCTCCATCAGCCCCTGAGCCTGCTTGTACTGGGGAACCCAGAGATGGACACGGGACTCCAGATGTGGCCTGACCAGGGCAGAGCAGAGGAGGAGGATGACCTCCCTCCACCTGCTGTCACATTCTTCTTGATGCTCCTCAGGATGCCACTTATCAAGCTTCTGAGCAGGTTCATTTCCTTCCTTCAGATTCCTGGGAATGGCAACTTGTCCCCTTGTTATTTATCCCCTCTTATCCCTCCCTGCCAGCTCCCTGCTTTCTGCCTGTGTGCAGAGGGGGAGGGAATTCCCGCAGTCCCTGCTGGCTGCAGCACTCTCACACAAAGGAAAAGTAAATGTTTATCTGGTTCTTTGGTATGTATATCACTGCTGTGCTTTCAGCTCAGGAGAGAAGCCTTGCTGCAGCTGGAGTTAATGCCTCGGAATACCATCTTCCAAGGGTAGATCCATCTAGGGTGGGGAGAGTGACTTGGAGCAAGAGTCTGGGAGCCATCACTCCTGGGTTGAATCCTCACCTCTGGCAGTGACTCCCCCACGTCATCCAAGATAACTCAGCCTCGCTCCCTGCCTTGGCTTCCCCATCTGTAAAATGGAGCTGTGTTCACAAAGCCACGCTGTGAACTCCACTTCATGACAACTGCCCCACATCCAAAGGCCTTTGGATCAAAGATACTGCCAACAGATTACTGTTAATATCGCCACAGATTTATTAGCACACCCCTCGTGCTGACAAGTCAATAGCCTTTCCAAGCATGAACGCTCCACACAGTGCAAACACTGACCTAGATTTTAAGTAGTTATGCTGGAAACCGGCACATGCGATGCTTTTGCTCTCCGGCTTTCGAGTCAGCACTATCCAGGTAAGTACAGAATACAGAGCCAGCCCTTTCCTGCTGCCACTCAGTGTTTCACAGTGTTAGCAAGACCAGACCAAAGACTATTCTCTCTTTTTCCATCCCCAAACTGAGCTCTCTGCTGCTTGAGTGGAAGCAGAGTGTTTTCTAGGTGCAAAACAAGGTCTGAAACACCTCAGGACACTTCAACTTCCATCCAGAAAAGGGCGGTGTGGCTTGGAGATCCTTGGTGACTCACTGAGGCACAGAATGAATGTGGGGATCACTACACAGGGTGGCAAAGACCAGCCTTGTGATGTCAACAGTGACCTGTCATCAATGGAGAAGAGGAGAAAAGAGCCCCTTCCTGACCTCCTCTCAGTGACCAGGCGGAGCTATGGTGTTCGTGTGTGTCATCTCGCTTGCCTTGTCTGCGTGGTTCGCTTGGAGCATCCATGAAGCTCTCTCCCCAGACAGCTCAGTTCTTGCAGACGGCTGCCTCTGGCAGGGATAAAAATCTCAAAGTACAGGCAAGTGACAGCATGCTTGATGCCTCCATGATACCTGGAGGAGAGAGAATGGCCGAGGACAAAGTTTGCTTGCCAGGCTGCTGCTCCACGTGGAAAGAGTGAGGCAGGGAGAATAAATAATCACACGTGCTTACATGGCAAATCAGTGCCAGGTGTGGGAGTACTTACTCCCAGGGCACTGGTTTATGCTCTGGTGGCAGCAGTTAGCCAGTGGGAAAGCTACCACAGGTGGGTTAACATCAAGACCTTGGCTGGCAGAGGCTTAGAGGACAAGTCCTGGATGTTTCCAAGGGCATGCATATGCAAAGTCCTCAAGCAGATACTTGATTTTAAGCCTGTCTCTCATTCCCACCAAATTCAATGGGATTTCACATACATGCCCAGTGCTAAGCACATGCTTCACCCAGCTTGCTAAGCTAGAACAGGAATCAGAGTGAAGAAATGCTTTTGTCAAACCAGTTGCACTGGTATAGCTTGTAGGATGAACTAGATCCAGAGATATGCCCTGCAAGGAATAAACTACAGAGTTAATGTGACAGCCTGCTACCCTTAAACCCCCAGGTGCCTCGCTGCCCCAAGGATGAGAGACAGAAGAAAGGAAGATCCTGAGCTGGGTATTTGAAGCGCTCCTGATTTCTTCTGGGTTTGCTCCATCTGCATTACTCAGCATTAAAGAGCAATTTGGTGCAGAACACAGGAGGTGTGTGCTCCCTAACAAACTGGAGTCCCACAAAAAATGCCAGCCATGAAGCAAGTGTCTTCATGGCAGCTGAGCATCCCAGGCCAGCCCAGACAGAGGGAGAAGAGTCCTTGCCCCAAGCCCCAGCAGGTCCAACTGCAGGTTGCTCCATTTCTCTGAATAAAAGCATGCTCCCTATGCTTTTATGAAAATAAACAAACAGTAGAGGTAGGCACAAAATTGAGGATGAGATATTGTGCCCCTGCCCAATGCAAGGACACCACAGATGTCCTTGCCCATGGAACTGCATTGCTCCATGACTCCAGAAGGCACATTTTCAAACACATGATCTATCTTAAAATAAGAAGCACGAAATCCTTTTATTTGCCTGTGGCCATTGGGTTTTTCTCTGGAACAATTAAGTCTTTGATTTCTCTGGGTCCCATGTGACCCCTTGTTATCAGAAGCTGCCACTGTAAAAAAAAATTAAGTATCAGAAACTAATTATCAGCTCCTGATCCTCAGCAACCTGATAGAATGACTGCTACAGCGTGAGAGGTGAATTTGGGCAGCAAGTGAAAGCAAGCAGGCTGGATCTCCTAGCGTGAGATACTGAGACACATGCACCCCACTCCTGCCACAAATATCCTTAATTCTAAGCCTGGAGGGCAGGACAGATGCAGAATTGTCATGCACAGTGACAGCAGGTGGGTGGTGAATTGCAGAATTGACTGCTCAATGTCTCCCTTTTAAACACAAGCCTTAAATCACATCCTAAATGTTTACCTGCACCTTGTCACTGATCTACATCCAATTCATAACATAAGAACGTAAAGGAAAATGTTCTGACATCAGCAGGGATTAAAGAGGTTTTCAGTTAGAAAACAAAGCTGGTTTATGCAAAATAGCACAGCCTTGCACCTTGCTGGTAACGGTGTGAAGTGGCAGGTAGAGTCAGGGTCTGTGACTCACCAGAATTCCACAGAAAAAGTTGTTTTGGAAAAAAAACAACAAACTGCTGGCAGATGTTAGGTGGTCTCTGCTACACTGCACAAGCCTTCTGCCTGGAATCAGAAATAGCTGGACTGCAGATGTGTGCAAGATTTTGTTTAGTCTATCATGGTTATTGCTGTGGAGAAAACTTTGTTTTACTCCTAAATATTCATTCTCCCACACCCATGCACAACCACAATGTACACACACACACAGTTTGGCGGAAGACGGAGAGCCTGCTTGTTTGAAACCTGGAGCTGGAATGTAATGGCATTTCGGAAGAGATTGATGGGAGCCAGAGAACGGAAAGTGGGAAAGACACATTGGCAACAACAGGAGATGCTGCAGGTCAAGGAGGTGGGTCAGGAGAGCGATTGGGAGAGGTGAGGGTAGATCAGCAAAAGGAAGTGCAAGAAAGCAGGAGAAAAGTGCTTTTGCTGTGTGTCAGGGGCAGCTTCCCTTCATACCAAGTGGATGTGAAGCACCACTGATTCACACCATCTGGGAATCTCCCCCTCAGCACTGGTTCTGTGCCCCTGCAGCCAAAGAGAGTTTTGCCACGAGGCTCCACCAGATCAGTCCGTTGCTTCCTCTGCTCCTGCCCTGCACCTGGCCTGGGCTCTGAACCCTTCTTGTCCCTGGATGGTCTGAAGTGCCAAACGAGAGAGAAAGAGGGACTGTGGTGAGAAAGCCACAGAGACAAATGCAGAGCCGGGCAAACATTCCAATTTGCCCGTGGCAGGTGTCCCTTTGCCGCGATGGCAGTGATAAATGTCACCCTGACCTCCTGAACACAAACACACACTCACGCACACTTCATCTCTTGTTCCCATTAGCTCCGGAACAGACAACCACACAGGGCCCATTCTGTGGGCACAGTATCATCTTGCACTGATTACTTCTTGTCCCCTGCCTCGACGGTGAATTTTGAACTCATTAAGCGCCGCTGCTAATGGCTCTGCACGTGGAGCCCAGGGCCACAGACAATGTCCTCCCTTGTGGCCGCCGCCACAGGAACTCCATTGTGAGCCCCGACAGTGGGGCTGTGTTCCCCTTGGCTGGTTCCCCACGTTTCTCTCCACTCCGAGAGATTTCCCAACCCTCTGCCAAGGCTGAGCCTCACTGGCCTTTTCAGCGCCGGGGTTTTGCTTTACAATTCCTAGCACAGCACCGCTGTCACCGCAGATCCATTGGCAGAGGTGACATTCCCAGCTCCCAACGGTACCTGAGCCCATGGTTGACCCATTCCGCTGGGAATACGGCGCCCGGACACCCCCACAGAACCTCCAGAATTCTTCCTTGTGAATCTCCAAAAGGTTTGTGAGAGGTGTTTGGCATTTGGACTCTTCATCGGGACACCTGCAACCAGCCTTTTGAAAGCATTCCCTGCTCATCAAGATGAGTCCTCAGGAAAACCTTCCTCCTGGAGGTTCAGGTGCCTTCAGCCCTGGTGCTCAAACCCTCCCCTAAGTGGAGAAGCACCGTGATACTGGTAGAACAGGGAAATCTGAAGAAGACTGCTAGGATAAACACAGTCACCAAAACTGATGGCAAAATGACATGGGAATTCACAGATTTGGGGTCTGCAAGCAGTAGGGACAGTTCAGACTGCATTACCCAAACCAGTAACTTCCAGTTGATCACTCCCAGACCAGTTCCAGCTCACTGGGAACACCTCATCCAGATGGCCACATGGAGATGGGGTGGTAGTCCCCGCTCCTCAGAGCTCAGGCAGGTCTAAAGCATGGGACAGAGAGAGGTCGGTGCCATCCTCCAGTCCAGACGGGGATGTGCACAGGGACAAAAGTCACACTGTCATCTCGCAAGGACCTCACCAACATTTGCCAGTGTCAAATGTTTCTCTGTTTCCAGAAGGAACTCACTCTTTTGCCCTGAAGGCAGCGATGTTCAGAACCACACTCTCCTGGGAACAAACACTGATGCCCTTTTTATGCCTTATCACCTCTTAACATCTACTTTGCCTTTGCAGCAAAACTCAGCTTCAAGCTTGTCCCAGCACAACAGCTCTCACTGAAAGGAGTGGACCCATGGTACATGGAAGCCAACAGTAGATCCGACTTTAAAATAACCCCAACCCACTGGGAGGTACCAGCAGATCCGAACTACCCGTGTTTCAACTCCATGATGCATCTGTCCCCTTAATTCCTGTCAGAGGCAGAGTCCTTGAATCTCTGTCCCAGCTGCAGAAGGAGCAGTGTCCCATTATCTAAGGCCGAGAGAGCATCTACCACTTTCATTGGATAATCCCTTAATTAGTGTGGCCTCCAAATTAATCCTATTGAATGGTTTACACACAGCACAGTTTAAAACAAGCCGTGCTGCAGATCCCGGGGTAATGGGCAGGCTGTCATTCTTAGGTGCCTTTGTACGAGTTGATTAGCTTGCTTTGATATCTGCTAGAATAGGTTGTGCCCCAACCCTCCCCATCTTTCCGCATCACTAATGGGCCTTTGCCTAATTCATGGCAGCTCGTGGGATTTCAAGGCCAATAAGGCTCCTTTGACTGACTCCTAAGACCACACAGACCATTTAAAAAGCCACGCTGGCTGAAAGCTTATTTTCCAAAGCGGTCACTGGTCTTGACATGAAGCTATGGAGACATGCAACACCACCAGCTCCACGGTGGAAGAAGGAGGATGGGGATTAAGAAATTAGCTTGGAGTCTTATAGTAGAGTAGGAAGAAATGTTACTGATTCACGAAGACAGACAAGAAAACAATTGTTCTTCTCACCCCATATTTTTGGGGATTTGGGGATACATGTGCAGTGCTAAGGCTTAAGAAAGGAGTCCTCGTGTCCTCCATCGACAGGGAAGTTGGGGTCATGGCAGGAATTAACTGGGGGGTCTAATGCTTTGGGCAGTTAAAGCCCTGCAGATGAGGATGTGCTCCACGATGGGATGCAGTGCACGTTCTTGGGGCCAGGCAAAATAAAATAACCTGTCCTTTGCGTTACAATAACAGTTATTCTTTCTTCCTTCTCTTTCTTAGTGCAGAGATATTTACATGTGCTCTGCCCTTTTAAACTGTAAATACTGAGCAGTTCTCAGAGGACAATGTCTGGAAAGGTTTCCTGCTGTTGCCAGAAGAAACAAATGTCTTATATGAGAGATATTGGCCGGGGGGAGAGAAGGGGCTTGATTTTGGACTGAGTTCTGAATGCCTTTTCTCTCCCCTTCTCCCACTCCCTTTTTCTTCTCTGATTCACAAGGAAACCACAAAGCAAACTTAAGACTGAATGAGACTTGTTTTTGTGAATGTTCTGGCTTTCTTTTAGGACATTCACTCCCGCCCCCACTAGCCTAAATCTCCTCCATTTATACCAGCCCAATTAATTCAGCAAACTTCCACAAGTGTAAACACAACCAAAATCTGACCTGGTGTTTAATTACCGCTGGGAGGTTAGGCTGATATACAAAGGCAAATTTTACTGCTTTCATTTTCCAATGCTCTTTAAGTTGGTTTAACTTAAACTTTTCAAACCTCTGAAACACACTGACCTTTGCATGAGGACAGATTTACACAACCAAAAGCCCAGAGTTATCCAGTGCTTTTAGCTGCATAGTACATGCAGTGCATCCCTCTGCCTCTCCACATCCCTCCTCTGAAAGGCAATTAGCACCACACCTACGTGACCCTCTGCTTCCCCATCTCATCATCACCACATCATCAGAAGACTCTTCTCTGCAAAATCCAGCAGAACTACCTAAAACTACCTTTGTCTCTGTTTTTATGAGATATTTTATATACTTCAACCTGTGTCTACTCGATGTCAGGATTGAAGGGATTTTTAACAACTTCACAAAGCCACCCACGTACTTCCACGGGCACTTCAGTATCTTTAAAATAAGTGCCTTTAAAATTCTAGCCTTGGATCACCACCCCTAAAATGAGATTAATTCCCTACCAAAGAATTGTAGGAAGAGCTCTGTTAATGCTTATTTACAAGGTCTGGATAATGCAGCAATGAACTAATCTGACAGGAAAGGCTGAAGAAATTTCAGAAAAGCACTGGATATAACTGATGTGTTTTAAGAAACGCTTCCTTTCCCTGTGAAACAGGTTCTCCTGCTCAGGGTTGGGTGGGAGTGATTACACATCAAAGGCTTTGCTTTTGCAATCAGTAGGACCAGGAGCTAATTCACTGCTCCTGCAGCCTGGGATGGCAAAGGATTTGGAAAGTGGGATGTTCTGTGTGGAGCTGTCTGGGAAATTTCTGGAGAAAAATCCTATTTTCTGAAAAAATGCCTTGGCACTGGGACGTGCTGATTGATCAGAGCGAAACTTTTCATGGGACAGTGCTGAGACTGGGAATATTCCATTCTGGAAGGCAAAGATGGACCAATATATTCTACTCCCACCACTGGGAACCTGAGCTCCTAAGATTCACACTGAGATCTGAACCCAGATGGGAACGGAATGACAGCTTTCAAATGAAAAATTACTTTGGAATTTCGTATCACAGGAGTTTCTTGGACCAACTTTTCAGCCCATTCCATTTCTGAAATACAAATTGAGGCAAAAAAAAAAAAAAAAAAAGAAAATACAGGAATTCCTGCAAACCTGCACTCTCAGCTCCTCACCCAGCTCCAAAGAAAGCCCAGCCCTGCCCTGTGAATTGGCTTCGCGTTGCAGACCAACCTGTCGCGCAAACGGGGCTAATGACTGATTTCTGCAATAAGAGCTGGCACGTATAAGAAAGATTTCACACCCTTCCTCCCATGAATGGGGAAGAAGCATCCAATTAGGAACACTGCCTATTCCTTAATCATTTCCTTTGTCTGCATGGTTATTAATATCTTTACATGACTAGTCAAGCTAGGGGCTATGTTTTTCTGTCCCGGTTTTGGCTACTGCTTGATGCTTACAAAATGCATCTAGAAGCCACACCCATAGAAAAATTAGGAAAGAAAGGGATGGTATTGCTGGCATTGCTTGTGGTAGCAACCCCACTCTCCAAGCACAATGAAACCCTGTATTTGATATTATACAATATCAAACTGTATTTGATATTCTACAATGTCACAGAAAGACACTGTCACATCCGTGGTGGATTTAAGTAGATAAGGCAGGTAATGAGCAAGAGAAGTAGAGAGGCACAGGAAAGGTTCTGTGACCCAAGGAAGTCAAAGCAAAAGGTCAATATCCAAACCAAGAATAGAACTGATCCACCTGATCCCTCATCCAGCCCTTCGCGCTGCCTGCCAGAAAAATATAACTCAAAACCCCTGCTAAAAAAACTGGAAGCTAATCATCAAAAGCAAGCTGGAAGTAACATGGCTCGCAACAAGAACTGGAAGTTGGGAAGAAGGCCAGATGTTCTCAAGCCTGCAGCTGGGCCATAATGGAACCAACAAGCACACCCAGCATGGAACAGTTCAGGCAATGCTGGGATGAAGCCCATTCCCCATCTACCTTGCACCAAACACATCTGGATTTTGGCTTTTAAGTAAGAATAAAAGAGAATGGGAAAAAAGCCAAAGGTGGGAGGAACTGTCGGCCCCTCTGTGAAGTTAGATGATAGAACTGCATTGTCCTCTCTTTGGAGAGGAATAGCATTTAACTATGTTTGCAAGTCCTTGCCAACCACTGAGCTCTCTTCTCTGCTGATAGTGACAACAGGAGCCAAACCACTCCAGATGTTGGCACTAACCCTGCAGACAGGGGTTCCCAGTTCACCCTGTGACACATCTTGGCCCATTTCTGCCCTCAACTGGCTGAGCACCTGGAACGGAAGGATGTCACCCCTGGCATCCCCAAGCAGCAAGTTCACAGCAGCTCCAAGATGCTCTGCAGAGTCCCTCACATGCTCCCATCAGAGAGAGAGAACTTAATAAGCAGAGAGGCAGTGGGCAGAGCAATGCTATTTATATCACCCATGATTTAAGTGAGCATATCTGTCCACTGGAATGGAGATTTAATTAAAGAAGGCCTCATTTGCTTTGGGAAGCAGGGCCACTGCCCATCAGTACATCGCTTATAAAGGTCTTTTCTTCCACACATGAGGATTTCTGTTCTGAAAATTCTGTTACAGACTCACACAGCAGATTAGCCAAGGAAGTATTTCACCATGTGCCTTGTTCAAAGAGAGGGTGTGGAACTGTGTTAAATTAAACCACATCTGTGTTCAGCTCATACAAGCTGCTGGCAAGATGTCACTGTAAGCTGGATCTCCACCTGCAGTGGTAACCACCATGCTCATCCAGGAGTGATCCACAGGCAAACCACGTGCCAGGCCAAGGATGCTCTTCAGATAGACACAGCTATTTGGCACACTTCTGGACCCTCCTTTGAATGGTGAGTGGTGGAAAGGGAAGAGTTTATGGCCTCTATGAGCAGGCAGGTTGTGTTTAGAGCCCCTGACCCATGGACAACTCATTGAGAAGTCTATGAAGGCCTCTGTTGGCAAGTATTCCCCATGTTTCCCCAAAGCCCAATAGGTTTGACAGATTGAGGTAGGTAATGGTGGAAAGTCTTGTCAGCATCGTCCATGCTGCCAACATCCTTCCACTGCAAAGGGGAGATGAGAATGCAAAGCCCTGAATGAGATGTCCTGGAAAGAACTGGGCTAAGGAGACAGAGTTCACGTGGGGAGGAGTGCCTGGCTTTGATTTGAGGCTGAGTCAAGGCCAAGCCACAGCCCTGGATTCTCCATCACTGAGATCACAGAGGCCTGACTTGGAAAACAACTGACAAAAATTTCCTCAGAACTGGTGACTGTGACACACCAACCAACCCAAAAGGCACTAAATTCAGCCTTCCACCCAACCCAGAACCAAAGGGTCTCATGTGGCAGTTTGTATCCTGAACCATCTCACGGGCTGCAGTTCTACAGGACCTTGCCTCCATCCTGGACACAGGGACGATCCAAAGGCACTACAGAACCACCACACATTCCTGGAGGATATGCAGGAATAACAGACAGTGTTCTGGTTTCTGTGCTCTTTATCTTCACGTTTTCAAGGCTCTCTCTGTGCAGGGACTAGGTTACTCTCAGATCTGCAGCCGAAGGGAAGGTTCACTCACTCTGCTTGCCTGCCAAGTCTTAACCATGGCCTTTGCTCTATTTTGTAGAAGGTTTCTGCACATTCATATTGTCTAAAACAAAAATCATCTGGAACAAGAAACAGACAGCCTCCCTCTGTATTTGATAGCACCCTTGTTAGTGCTATTGCTAAACGTGAGCAATGGCTGTAATGATTTCTGCCTGGTCTGTTCACCACAAGGGTAGCTCTGATCCTTCTCAAAGCTTTGCTATCAGCCTGCAAACGTCCACAGAAACCAAGACCTGTTGCTGCTAATCTCTGTTTCCCTTTCTGCTCCGAAGTGACAAAGCAGAAATGCTACTCCTGCCTTGCATTCCTCTAAGCCCACAGGAAACCATAAATCAGAAGGAAAGCATAACATCCAGAGAGAACTTGGAAAAGGCCAAACACTAAGATGGTCTGAGGGGCTGGAGAAAGGCAACAGGGAACCAGTACGACCAGACACAAGGTGGGCACTAACCCACACCTGCACCTTTGCTGGGAGAGGTCCTGCTTCAAAGAACAGAAAGAAATGGACAGTCAGGGCAACTGAAAGTCTTTTGCTCTTTCAAGGAAATATATATATGCACTTATATCTATATTAATCATTGACTTCCAGTCATCCCCCCCAGCCTTGCCTGGCTCTTGAAGCCTGAAGTTTGGAGAAGCAACCCTGCAGGTTGCTTCTCCAAACTTCAGGCTTCAAGGCCAGTATGACTTGATGCCATTGGCCTCAAAGAGACCAAGCTCAGTTTTTTGGCCAGCACAGGGTACTGTGGTCGGTTCAGTTTTGCTCTGCAGAGAGTCTGTTACAGCTCTGCATCCTCATCATCATCATCCCCATCTGCAGACAGGTCTCCCTGGCTTTGTGATAGGACCTGCTCCACCTTCCTCCCATCAGCCCTGAGGGGCTACCATTTGGGCTGAAGCACTTCTCTGTGGTGGAACACAAAGCAAGGATCTGCTTCATTTAGAGGTGACTCGTCGTTCTGGTCAAAACAGCTGAGATTTACTCTGGCCCAGATAAATCTATTTATAGTAAGTGTTACGCTAATTCCATACGCCAGTCTGATCCACTTGTACTCACTGGAGCAATAATGCTTCCTGCTACCTTCTCTTTTTAACTACTTTTGTGCAGCCAGCAGTCAGTTTGCTCTCGGATCACCAGCTCTTACTCAAAGGTAGATGTGTGCTTCCCCTCGCTTCCCTTTTCGGTGACCCATAGAGCATTCCATTTCCTGCAGCCCTGCTGATCTCCTTCCCCGTGGAAACTGCTGGCTCAATCCAAGACCTACGCTTTTTTTTCAAATAAGTAGGAGGAACATAGGTAAAAACAGATTATACAAGTAGCCTTAAAGCCACTTGCATTTAAGTCACTTTAAAATAAAAAGCTGAATTGCTTTTATGACCATAGCTGAGGCTCCTGTTCTGTTTTGTGAGAAGTAATTCACTTACTGTCACTCTTGTGAACTAAGGAGCGTGCAGGGGATTTTACTCATCATTAAAATGCATCTGTCTTTGGGATAAACTGTACCAATTGCTTAATGGAGAAAGGGCAAAACAAGAGCTGCTTCTAGTGGTCTGTGTCTCCCATTTTTGTTCTAGGATAATGGAATAAGCTGTATTTCTAATCTTGACTAAAATCTCTCTACAGATGGCTATAAGCATGATGCAGATGCAGAAGACAGTGTCAATGCCTTTTGATCCTGGGAGCAGGAGAGAGTTTTCTGCAGTAAAAACGCGAGGTAGAAGAGCAGACGCTCTGATGGTGTGACACTGAAATGATTCTGAGATGCAGCATCTTCATCTCTCTCCTCATTCTTCTATTCTCACTTGTTTTATCCAAAGACTCCACTGAAAAATTTCTTTTCCCTTTTTGAACCCAACGGTTGCTCAAACACTTGAACTTGTCATCAAATCTATCAGCTTCAGTTCTTTCCCAGTGACAGAACTTCAAGTAGCCAGCAGGCTCAACTCCTCACTCCTTATAAAGTCCCCATGGGCAGTAAGTTAGAGATCGCTGGCTTGACTTGCTGCAAGATGGGGTTTGGGTCACTGGTTTGCTAAGAGCAAGCTGGTACAGCCAGCAAGCAACTTCAGCTTGCTGTTCTGCTGCTAAGAGTAGTCAGAGGTGGTCTCTGCAAGCTTTTGAATGATACAAGAACCTCCAAGTAGATAAACAATTAAAATAGGGAAAGCACATCAAGACACGAAAAACAGATTATCCAAATCTGGTTTTCACTGGCACATGAACACAGATGTTTTCCTGGTATTTGGTGTTCTATTTTTTCTCATGTTTTTCATGGAGGCTAGATGTAGCCCTACAACCATTTCCAGTACATCTTCTCACAGGTAAAAAGACTCTGTGCCTAGACTTAGCTTAGCTCTAGCTTTGGAAATAGTGTTTATAACACTTTGCACAAGTTTTGCACAGCTACAGAAATGCCCAGGTCTTTGTCTGAAACGTGCTAAAAGTCAGTTTATGGCTCTTATCCCTCTTCTGAGAGGCTGGAGGTGTATGTTTAGACAGAACGTTGAAACAAGATGAGTAAGACTTCATAGTTTGGTTGCATTGACTTTAAATCAGTACTGACACCTCTCTTCAGGACACATACAATGACAGACATGGCTTTTATGCACTCTGCTATATATACACAAGCACTGTTTTTTCCCAGTATTACTTCTCAAAAATTCCATTTATAAAAAGACCCACTGGACTTTTATTAAAGTATTTGAGTTTACCAAGTACTTTCCCATACGCTGAATTCTCCATCGCTATCTCTGACAGCTACTCTGAGCTCCTGCAGAATCAAGGCACTAAGGAACCTCATCTAGCTGGGCCTGCTTTGAGAAGGACACTGGATTAGATGACCTCCAGAGGTCTCTCTTCCAACCTAAATTACTCTAGGATTTAATGGCTTAAAGATTAAATCCTTCCTTAGCTCTTTTAATGCACTCCTTATGTAATGTATCTCATGATAACAAGTCTCCCCCCAGCTTTCCCTCCTCCACAGCCAAATGTTCAAGGAGACAATAGCAACTCGAGCATCTGGATCTCTCACCGTCCAACCCCGACCAACCTGCAGGCCAGAATGTGGACATAAAGCAAAGGGAAAAGGCAGTTTACTTTTCACCTCTCATCATTACAGCCGAGGGGGGAAAATTCTGACAGAAGTTGCAGCAAACTATTTCCTACTTCTCCCCACAGTACTCAAGCAGCTTCTCATATCTTGAGAGGAAAGGGAAGCAGCCCAATAATGTCACAGCACTGTTAATCTTCCAATCCTGCTATTTCTCTGTGTGTGGAAAGGAAAATCCCATCAAAAAACTGACTCGGTGAGGACAGGTAGATCAGATCAAGCAATTGCATTGAACTAGACCGTACCCCTAGGGCAGTGCCTCTTCTCCACGCAGCCCTTGTGGTGGTTTCAGATCATCAATATGCAGATGTCTGTGCAAACTATGGTCAAACCAGTAAGGAACATCAACTTCTCCGGGATTCTACAGTCTGACTGACAGTAAATCAGAGAGCTGGCTTTAAAAAGGCACAATCCTAAGTGCAAAGGGGGTTCTTCACTTGCCAGAGCCGTCAGGACATCCTATTCCTTCTTCAACGTTGTTCTTGTCCCCTTCTGTTCACTGAAAGTAATTTCTCAGCTAAAGTGCTGAGCCGAGCACCTCAAAGGGATGGATTCTCCATGCGGACCATTTCCCAGACCAGCCATGTGCATTAACACGGATGAGTTGGCAGAACAACTGACAAAGATCATCTGGTAACTACCACACCACAACCTCCAGGTTCAGCTCATCAGAGCAGGGCTAGCAATTTCTGTGGGTATCAAACTGAATGGATTCCTACCTTCCTTTCTGTTCCAAGCATCTGTTTTGCAGAAGAACGACACAGCTCCAAGATCCACAATCTCTGGTGGATCATCCCTAATACGCTTTGAGAAAAGACCAGGAAGATATACAGCTCTCTGCATCTGAAATTTGCATGGGCAACCACACTCCTGCAGCTCAGAATTCCCCAGGTCTCCCCGAGCATCACACCGTGCAGTTCAGTTCATGCAATGACATTCAGAACGACGATGTGGGAGAGGGCTTCTGAGTTCTGGAGAGGAAAATATCACCCAGAGACTCACCCTGAGCAAACCAGGTGACACCACAAAACGCCTGTCTGTCCAACTGCACTGTGCAGGCAGAAGACGACTTCTGAACCAAATTTCTGGCTCTTACATTCTGCTGACCTGGGCTTGCTGTGTCTCCTACACAGAGAGATAACCTGCCTTATTTGACACTCTGGAGCTGGCTCATTCATCTGACAATTTCCACAAACTCCAGAACCAGGCACGCTAACAACCAAACGTTCCTCACCCTCACCACTTCATCAGGTGGGTCACTTGCACCTTCCCATGAATGATACCTTTTCTTTCCTACACCCTTTGACCCAGCTAGGTAAGCAACTTCAGAGCAGAGATTGCTTTTCTGCTCATCACAAAACATGTCCCTTCCTGGGCTGCAAGGACCAGCTTTTGCAGCAGCAAGGATTGAATACAGGAATACTCTTTCCTGAGCTGAAAAAAGAAACGTGCAGCCATGCGACTCCTCAGATGCTATTTTTTTTTGCTTTATTTTACAAGCAAAATAGATTTATCCAAAAAAACTTGTATCAAAAAGTTCTGTCTTCTCCCCAAGTGAACTCAGCAGCATCCATTTACCACCAGGGCTGGCCAGGTTCCAGCAGGCTTTGTTGAGACTTCCTCTAGTCCATAGTTTAGCTCAATCCACCCTCCCCCAGCAGGGAACTCTTTCGACACTAAATGCTCCTTGTTTCTGTTTTTTTTTCTCTCCCTCCCCTGGGCCTTGGCTCAGAACCGGAGCTCCCCAACCTCTGTGCTCCCTTTGTCTCCGTCTGAAAGGCTTTTCCTGTGTCGTGTCCTGCCAAACTCAGCAAAGGTCTTGCCCTCACTGGCAGCAGAAGCGCTGAATGTGCGGACCGACCTGGAGGCAATCAGGGAGGCTCCTTGCCCCTTCCCTTGCCCTGGGAGACTTGGGTGTTGCTCGCACCCTCACAGAGGCACCAAATATTTTTTGTCGTGCCACAAACCAAGTGCTTTTTGTCCTGTAGAGCACTGATACCAGTAACAACCCTTTCCAAAAGGGTTGAGAACTTAATAGTGGGCTACTTCAGCTGGTGCTGCATGGAGGCTTGCTGCGGGAAGGATGAATAAGTGTCCTAGACACTACTCATCCCTTTGCTTTTATTTATTACTCTCAAGGGTTGGGTATGGTCCCATTTTTCTAGCTCTGACTTCCTCTTACACCTCCCCAGAGGGAACAGAACTGTTGTGATGTGGCTTGGATTGAGGAACTGATTTTCATGTAAAAGATTATTGTCTCAGTCATCGAGCTTTAGAAAAGGACATTCTTCTGGGGGCAGCTTGCAGGGCTTTTACCAGCTACAGATTCCTTATCTCCTCTCTGTAGTCATAGGATGGGCTGTTGCATCCCTTTGAGCCAGTAAATCATCCTTGAAGGTTGAACCTCACTGTCTTGATGTTCTCCTGGACCCTGCTGTGGACATAGGATGTTTAGACTCACACCAGGAGGAAATTTCCAGCCTCACACAAAAAGCCAAAATGTTGGGGGTAGAGGGAATCCCTGGGCAGGAAACAGGGCCCAGTGAGTGCTACTTGGAGTAATAATTAATACATCCTTTGTAACGAGTGATGTGGCCCAAGCAAGGGAGAACAAAGTTGGTCTTGTAGTAACTGGCCTCAACAGCAGAAAAAGAATTTAAGCACAAAGTCAAGGGTCAGAACAACAGAGTTCAGCCCTGTTGGGCTGTGGGATCACAGATACTCATCCTTCATGCTGAAAATTTAACTAGAAATCTCCACTTCTTGATTTCTTGGCATCTCCCACATTTCATCTCAACCCACACAGGTCAGGCAAAAGAGAAGGATGGAGAACTAAACTCTGAGTATTTGTGGTGAACACAAGCAAGGATGAAAGTCCATGAGACTACACACTACAGCACTTTGACTTCCGAGAGAAGCCTTTTCCCATCCCATCAACATATATATATATGAGCTTGGAGTTCTCCAGTGTCTCAGTCCTGTTTACTAGTTTGGCATCATCCCACAGTTTTACGCATTATCTCTGAATTCAGATGAGTCAGTGGCACATCAAGAGCTTGCCTTATTCCAAACTCCTAAACTCAATCTGGCAGAACCAGTTTTATTGCACTCTTTGAATGCTTAAGGCTGGTGTCTTTCTACAAATGTCAGGTTGCTGCCTTCTCTTCCTCCAGCCTTCAGGTAGGCTGTTCTCTGCAAATCTGAGAGCACCATCTGAAGTGCCATCCTCCAGCTGGTGGAGGAAAGAAAAGTGTGTGGNAAAGGAAAGGGGTCCTTTCCCCTCCCCATGTCAGTGCTATCACAGTGGCTGTTTCCTACATCCTGGAGTGAGGTCACGGTGCAGGGACAAATCCATACTTCCTGCCAAAACCTGGGTTTATCAGAGAGAACAAAGGGGTGATATTCTGAGAAGAAACTGAGCTGTGGGAAACAGCATTGTTTCACTGAGCTAGAATGGAGCAGGAACAGCTGACACATTTAAATAGCCCTTCTTCAAAACAGTCAGGGAGATTTCTGCCTTGCCCCAGTAATGCGAGTGTGGCAGGACCATGTTTAAGCTGGTTTTCTTCTCAAGTGCACGGGCATCACCAGCCCCAAAACAAGCCACAAGTGCATATACTCGCATACCCTAACTTTTCTTTGGTGTAGGAGCACAGAAAAATCTCTTTTAGCTGCTCCCTATGTCCATGGAGACACTTTACTGTAGCTATGCATGCAGGCCACGTCTGTAAAATGCACACATGGTGCATACTGTATTTTCAGCCCAATGGTCAGAGATTTAGCAGACAAAACCATCTGTCAGTCTCCTCTATGCAGTGTTAAATAAAGGCTGTCACAGCTGCTTGGGTGCCAAGGAAGGACTAAAAGCTGCATGTCTGTACCTCCGTGGGGCTGAATTCACGTGCATCCAGGCCATCCAGCTACATTTTATTCCCACAAAATATCCCCTTGCCTTATCAGCAGGCAGATGTATCCAACCCTTGGGAATGCTGCATGTGCACATACACATTAATACCCATTCACACACGCTGTTCCCATTAGCAGTAGCACATAATAAAGGGTATAGAAATGATTAAGCCCTGCCGTGGTGTGATGAAGCAGACCGGGGTATGTAGAGAAGGGATTATCTCACTCACTGATATTATATAATCTGTTTAGACTGTACCATTTTATGCTTATTTAAGGAATGAATGAGCACTTCACTCCGGGATGTGCCACCCCTGAGTTCTGACATCACCCCTTTAATCCACTGGAATGAATATCTACTGCTTTGCTTTTTAGCCATTCCCTCTCTATATCCAGGAAAAGTGCTTCACTCTTAGCCACCACGTTTGTGAGTGCATTATTCCACAGTGAATTAAGTGCTGGTTAACTATATCAGAGCAACAGAATGTTCTCCGCCTCTCTCAAGAAGAGACCTGGCATATAAGCAAAGTAAACTTCTCCTGCAGATAAGGTGAAGCAAGACAAGAATGGAACGTGTGTGTGGGCACACTGCTGTAAATATGCCACACTTCATCTGGTTAACCTTCTACTCAGTGGGTTGGAACAGGCTTTTGAGAAGGCATACAACCTTTCCACGAAATTTTTCTGGTATTTTCTTCCTTTCTATAAATCAAAGTCTCCAAATTGAATTCCCTTCTTCACAAAATGAGAGGGCAGAGAAGATGGCAACGTGCAAAAAGAAGAGGATCTGTAGACACACTGCTTTAAAACAAACACTCTCCATTAATCCAAAACTTGTACCCCACCAGAGGAGAATTCTGCCAAGGGGTTTGTGTAGGGCAATTATCTTGGCTTATTTTCTTCTTTTGGGAGCAGTGGCTTACAGGAGCAAGCAGCTCCTGCAGCAACACGTGTGGCTTACTCATTACTACCTTGACCTGTGCTGGTATTGTCTCACCTGGTTCGTCAGGGCAGATACATGCATGCCTGGGCTCTGTTCATACGGTGGCAAAGCCAGTTTCCTCACCACCAAGCAGGAAGAAACACAGAAAAACTCTCCTCTAAGCCTTCTAGAGGAACAGAGTCTCCAACATGCCTGGTCCTCTTCTCCAATCTGCTGCAGTGGAAGTGGAAACACCTTTTTTTTCCCCTTTCTGCTAGTAGTTCGTCCAACAATGGGCAGAACACGAAGCATGATGCTTTTCCCTTGCTGGTACACAGCCAGCCACGATGGGTGTTATGACTGTAGCTGTGGGCAGCTCCTTCTAGGCTGAGGGCCAGTGTGGCTGCAGCCAGGCATGGATGTGGTGGAGATGCAGGAAATCAGCCTCCACCCTCCCTGCAGTCCCCAGGAATAATTGTTCAGTATCCCAGTTCCGTTCCCTGACCTATGGGATCCTACATCCTTACGTTCTTGCTGCTGTGTGCTGGGGAGCAGAGACACAATTCAGCTCCACAAAGCCCAGAAGATCCACACATCCCCCCTGGGGCTGCAATTAAGCCATATCCCATGTCCTCCATCCCTTTGGACTGAGGCGTACAGCTCCCTAGTGCTCCAACATGCCAGGAATTCTGCAGATTAAATTGCTTGTCTTACCCATTCCAAGATCTTAACAGAGCCCTCTGCAGTGCCTCGGAGAAGATAAAGAAGCAATCAGAAAGTTGCTGGCAGGTAAAAATCTCAGCCTTCCACACTGGCCATGATGCCCGCTTCCCCCTCTCCCTCCAAGTCTGCAACTGCTGGGTAAAGAAGGAACAAATTCTCCCCTTGGTTCCTCTTCCCTTCCCCACAGGAAAAGTTAGCAGGGAATCCTGTTAGCACAGAGCCAAATCTACTTCCTATTCTTTTTTTTTTTGCCCCACTTCCTTTCCTCCAGCCCCATTTCTAAAGCAAGCTGTACGTTAGACAGGAACCACATTAACTACGGGAAGAGCTAACAACCTGTGTCCGTAACATCTGAAATCAGAATACAGCTCTGATGCAGAGGAAAACTGCAAGCAAACAAGCAAGGAAGCACTCTTGGCTCCAGGGAAACATTCTGTCCTGCCCCCAAAATTCATCCAAATTTGGACTGCAAGTCTATTTCTAGGGCTCTTTTCTTTATCCCAGACAACCAGGCTTACAAAGCTTGCAGTAGCCTGGGTTTTTAAGCAAAGCCAGTGCTTGGGAAGCCAGAAAAACTTGTGGTTCCACTGGCCCTTCTGCTGCAAAAAAAATAATACTGTGGCTAAAATTTCATAGTCTTATGAATGCCAGTTTTAAAGGGGACATCACCATGTCAGAAAAGCTTGGGACTCCAAAAGTCTTGTGCTTGATTTTCATTCCTCCCTCCCATCCCTGCTCTTCCACTGCCCCTGGAGAGCAGAGCTGCTGAGGATGCTCAGGGTGCAGACTTCACAGGGTTAGCAGTTTCAGGTCACTTTTAGGTGCAAGAATGAACATAAACTTCTTCTGCAACGGCTACAGGAAATTGCTCAGCGGTGGGGAAACTGTCTTTGTCACCCTGACAAATGTTGTGAGACAGCAGGGACACAGCCCAGGGACAGCTGCACCCAGACCCAAAGTCACTCCTGTAGCTCTGGTTACAGGTCTCAGCCTTCACGCTGTTCCTAACCTCAAAAAAATATATCCCAGCACACACATTTTCCATCCTGAGTTCATATGTTGCCCTGTTGAACCCTGATACCAACCCAAAAATCTTCAGCCTCCTCATATCCACTCTGTGACTCCAAGAGTCTCTCAACCCACTGTTAGTAACCCCGGAATATGCGCCCTACAAACCAGAAAACACCGTTTGACCAGTAAAAGGGACTTGCAACATCCCCCAGCGTGGATTTAACTAACTCAGGAGCTGCAGAGGAATTTCCAGTGCCCTGATCTGTGCATTAGCAGATGAGACAGTGCTTTACTCCTTATCCCATGATTATAGGTCAGAGCTGAACTGTCCTACTGACAGTGCAAAACTTTGCAAAAGCACCCAGATTAACAGAGGCGGCGGCGCTGATAACATTGCTAACGTGCAAAAACCTCCCATCTCAGGCTGCCTGATGCAGGGGAGGGCAGGCAGGGAAAGCTGCCAGCACCCAGTTCAAGCTCTCTTCCAGGCAAAGGATTCTCCACCGTGCTGTTGCATCCCTTCTCCCTGACCAGCCTGGAGAGAGCAGCCTGGATGATGCCACTGAGACCAGAAAAAAACCCAGCCCGACTCCAGGAGTCTGCGCTGCCTTCCTGTCTCTGGGAGGCACAAGGAAATGAAGACAAATGGATGGTTTCCCTCACAGACTCTGGGAGAGGTCCCCAGTGTGTGTGGCAGTGGCACGTTGCCCTCCTTTCTAGCCTTTCTCCTCTGGAAGCCCACTGCTGGAAGGCCAGACTTCCCCACCTAAAAGGGATCACCAGAAATGTACGATTACTTAATCAGTGCTGAGGGCATCACGTTACAGAAGGTGCTTTGTCATCACAAACATTAATTATTTCACAGGTTTTTGACTCAGATACACAGTGTGACCCTTCCACCCTCTCCTTAAGCTAAGGAAAACGAAACAGAGGCCTGTTGAAATGAATAAAAGGGACTTTCCTTGGTTGTACAGTCGCTGAGTTCTCCACTGGAGCTCGCAGAGAGCTTGGGTCCCCTTCAGATGAAGGCTCGACACCGCTGTTTCCCATCACCTCCATGAAACTGGCCTGGTGGCACCTTTCCAGCTTCCTGAGCTCCAGCAGCACAAGTGACAACAGAGTGACTTATCCCTAGAATGCAGAGCTCGCTGGCTTTGCCCTAACACACATTTCAACAGGAGCCTGCCTGGAGTCCATACGAATGAGGCTACGCCAAACAACATTTCATGGGGCTCCTTACTCTACGTGCTCACTTGGCCAAGCTGCAGCCCTTCGAGGACCAGGGTTGGAGTCCAGAGACACCACTGCACGGTGCCAAGACAACCAGCAAACACAGTTATCAAGACATGTGGCTCTCTCCGAGGAGGAATGGATGACTCTCCCACAGATAATTTCAATAGCACAGATAAGCCAGCATCAGCATCTCTCACCCACATTACCTCCAGGTCTAATTACCCGCTTCCACCACAGGGTTATTGCTCTTTTGGTTTTGCTTCTTTTAGCGAGCTTTGTCATCTGATTTCCAACCCTCTTACATTCTTTACTGCAGCTAGAAAACTAGCAACTAGCAAAACCCTCATCTTGGCATTTTTGGTCACCCAAACAGGACAAGACCTCTGGTTCCTTGTGGTGTTGCCCTCTGTAAGGTTCTGGGGGATCGCAGTCCAGACTCACAGCTGGAGTTTTAGACTTTGCAAAACTTCTCCTGCAAAATCACCCAGGTTGAACACCTTTCTCCTTATCTCACAGCAACCAGAAGGAGAGCGATGGAGAGAGAGAGGAATGTCAGAAAACTATAACTGGCAAAAAGAGGTGATTTTTGTCTCTGTGTAGCCTCGCGCATCCCAGCCAGCAGAAAGACAACAGAGAGGAAGAGAGACTAAAAATGAAAGCAAGCAACTTCCAATTCTAGTTAAAACAACCAGAAACATTTCAGTGTTTGCAGATGTTCATTCCAGGCACATACAATTACAAAGCAAGGTGTGTTACAGGAGGGTTATTCTGGTAACAAGGTCAATGGTCAAATTGCGAAATAACAAAATTTCCCTTGTCCACGTGCTACACTGTGAAACTTAGGAGCTAGAGCTCCCACGAGCAGCCTGGAGTTTGTATTTTGGAGTTTAACATCATCCACTGCAAACTCACAGCTTCTAAGTCTGAGCAGTTTTAACTTGGGGAAAAAAATAAAAATCAGAAAACTACTTTTCTGCTTTGGAGAGTTGGGATGGATCAGTGGGGTTTCAGCTTCAGGACCTTGGCTCTGGGGGATACCCCATTTACACAGTTCACAATTCAAAGTTACTAAAGAAACTGCTTGCCAAAAATTTGGTATAAAATACCATTTATGAAGCCAAGCCAGAGATCTCAAGCCAGTTGTCACCCAGTCAGTTCTCTCCTACGGGGGGATTTTCCTTGACTACACGTTGAATAAATACCTTCAGATCTGCCCCCAGTAATGCAGGGTGAAGGACAGCAGCTTTTTCCTAAGCACTTCAGCGTGCACATGGCAGTTTTGATGACAGGAAACCCTCAGATTAAGGGATGTCTGCTTCCATATTCTTCTCTGATCCCACCTATGGAGGGAAAAACCCTGTGCCCTGAGAGGGTCCTGCTGTGATCCGCTCTGAATGTGACTCATCTGCTGCAAGAGCAGCTGAAACGTAACACATCCGCGATTGCACGGGAGGCCCCCTGGGGTGAAGCTGTCACAACTACAGTCTCGGGATGTCACATCAGGCACAAGCTGCCATAAACACACATGCATCCCTCTATTAGAGGAGGGATGGACCTCACCGTAAACCACGGTAAAGGCCAGATTTCATAGAATCATAGAATGGTCAGAGTTGGAAGGGACCTTNCTCCAGAACTGAACACAGTACTCCAGGTGGGATTTCATTCTGTATTACTGACTCGGGGTCACTTTAAAGGGATGCTGGGAGCCAGGAGAGGAAAGGAAGCCTCCCTGCATCCGGAAAGCATCAGGCTGATGTATAGATATATGTATAGATATCTAAGGGCTGGGTGGACAGGCTGGAGTGCTGCAACTGGGAGAGCATCTCCCGGCTGGTGCTGTGAGAGGAAGTAACTACATGGTGACATCTCTGCTGCAACTTCTACCTTTACACACTTTCACTTCAGAAGTGCAACGATGAAGAGATAAGAAATAGAACAAACAGATAAAGACCAGTATTGTGATGGATACGGATTATATCACGCTGCTTTTGTGATAAAATCTTCTCTCCCGTGCAACCAAAGCAGCAAGTGATGGCAACTGTGCTCATGAGTCTGTGATTCAAACAGAAGCTCTCCGTGTAGGCGTATCTTCATGCAACTGCAGTGGGTATCAGGGATCTTGCTTACATAAGAAGCCTTGTGTAACAAAAACCAATCTCAAATCAATGCCTGTGCTCTTTTTGTCAAACCAATTTAGTTAAACAGATAAAAGATTCCTCGTATGGCCATTCTGGGTGTAATTTAAATTTGATTTTAAGTTAACTTCAGCTAATAAGTTTGGCTTACCTCAAACTGCAGCACCAATTGACACAAATCACACAGAAGCCACTACAATTTTTCTCTCTGCAGAGGCCTTTGCTAACACACATTCACACAGCACGGATGCATTAAAACAGGTTTTTCTAGCTTTAAACTTGTCTAATCAGACTCTGCAAGATCAGTTTGATGAGGGGTTTTAATTCTTCCCGTTCTGTTTGAAACACCCTAGTACCAATTAGAAAATACTTGCTAAAAGTACTTGTTTTTTCACTTTCTTTTCCTCTGGCAAATGACCTTTTGTGGGTTTTTTTCTTGCATCTTTCATGGAGCTTGAATTACACGTCTGCATTTTTCTCTGCAATAACATGCAGACAGTGCCGCACGCTGCGAGTACAAACATCTCTGCCCGTGTCCCTGGGTCACTGCCTGATGATGGTGATGCTCCAGGGAGTCCTGTGAGTGCCTGCACAGCCAGTTGAAGGGCTGTGAGGCATCAGGGAGGTGACACCCCTCAGATCTGGGCACGTACACGCTCTCATGTAGCCTACCCCTCAATCCCAGGTCTCCTTTTCCTGCTAAGCAGCACGGAGGTCCCTCAGGGGCCTGGGGCTTGGTTGTCTACAGAGGGATGCTGTTTGCTGTCTATTCCCTGAGGTTATGGAAGCTGTGAGGGTTCCTCCTGAGAAGATTCCATCCAGCAGAGCACGGCACCTCCTGGCTCACCCCACTGATGCACAGCCCGCTCTGCAATGGGTAACCCTGACCTCACACCAAGCCTGATTAATAAGGTTAGTTAATAGCACGCCCACTACAATAGCAGTGTCAGTTAAGGAACTAACCGCTTATTTCCCTCCCGTGTGGGAATTACCACAGAGGCATTTGGGGTTTTCTGTAACCCATGGAAGTGCTACAGCCAGGTCCAACCTGGTCTGCAATTTGTTCCCGCTCTTGCCCTGCCCTCCTGATTTTTTCCTAGAGTGCATTCACACCCGAAATGAGTAATGATGTCCCTACCCATCCCTTAAGACCAAGCCAGTCTTCCTTGAGCGAGGAAGGAATAAAGGTGGGGGAGTTGGAACCTTGGGAGCTGGTAGTGTGCCCAAGGACTTCTATATTACAAGAACAAGCCAAATTTTCCCCCCTAGCCCTGTTGCTTAACAGTTCTGCATGAGTAAGGGCAGAAACGGGTTCCTCTTTGCATCCCTCCAGACCACTGGCTTCCCTGACTGAGAGGAACAAGTCAGAAACACGTTCCTAGATTTCCCAGACTCCTGCTAGTTAAAGAGAGGGCTCCGCACGGCAGGGAGATGAAAGCAGCATCTACTGGGGTTACATTCAAATGCTCTAGAACAGGTCTTTCAAGGTAATTAGATTTGTTTACTGGAATTGAATACACATGTCTCTACAAGATGCCTCACAGAAATAAGGCTTATCTACCAAATCTAAAGACCTATACGTATTTAAGTAACAAATCTCTAAAGTTTTCTTTGTAGCAACTGGTCCCTATAAAATAAGAAGGCAATGATGGATCGGCTGCATATCGAGTATTGATCTGGAGTGCTTTGACATGTAATTGGATTCGACTGCTAAAGTAGACTAGTTTGGAAGCCTTATTATGGGATGCTTAATACAGTGTTTATGCCTATGGAGCATTTTTTTGGAGGTTTTTTTCTCTGTGTGTGTGTGTAACAAACAGAAAACACTTTGATTATCTGGAAGGGTTGGTGTTGAAGGGAATGAGCTAATTTTAAAACAGGACTGGGAAGTGCAAAGGGGCTCTATGCACCAGTGGGTGCCAGCAGGAAAGGGAGGGCGATTCCCACCCCAGGGACTGCCATGGGAAATCTGGGTTCAATTTTTGCCTCTTCCACAGATGTTTCCTATGGGAAGATACTTTACCTATTGCTGTCTCAGTTGCTGTTCAGAAAGTGCATTATAAGCTACCTTATCTCACCTCATTTTTATCTATTAATATTTTTGTATATAGTTTAGCTGATATATTTTACTTTTTTTATAGTTGTAAGACTTTAGGAACATGTTAGCAAGCATCTCTGCCATGCACTATGGAGGAAGACCTATCCCTTACAGGCATCTAAGGATTCTCTTCTATTACAAATAATTATAACAGAAGAACTAATTAAAGAATTGGGAGGAAATAAAGTGTAAAAGGAGGCTAAAATTTGTACCCTTTGAGAAAGTCTGGAGAATTCTATTTTGCTCTTTTTTTTTGTTTGCCACGGGCCTGTAAATGTATTTTCTTAGTCTGACATGTTTGTAGTTCACATATTTCCCTGCTACATATATTTCAGCTGTCCTGAAATATCCAGGTTTATTTCTCTAGTCCAATCCCTTGTTCTCCCTGTAACAGGCAGACTGTGTCTGGCCATTTGGGAAATAGTTCATAATTCCATGCTTAAATAACTGGCTTTTGATAAAGGTCCAACAGAGTGCTCTGAGGGTTGTTTTGTTTTTAGGGATGGAGCAGACAGAGCAGAATGATGTTGCCTGCATACTAAGAAACTTGGCCCCGAGCCCACAGGCACACACACACACACACACACCAAAGGCAAAATAAATAAATAAACATATCAATCAATCTTGACGTCACCAGGAAAAGGGTCACTGCCATGTGGAAGGAGACATCTGGACAGTGAAGTCACTGCTCTGGAAGGATGCCACTGAACAGTTCACATGCTCTGCAGCACAATAGGATGAAATGACAGTCAAATTAAAAAAAAAAAAATTAAAAAAATAAAAAGAAAAAGGCGGGGTGGATAAATTCTAATTGATGCTAAGTGAGCAGAGGTTTAAAGAAGGAGGCTCATACCTTCTGCAGACCTGTCCCTGCACCTAACTTTTTCCTGATGAAGAAGTCCCAGGATTCCAACGCCAGCCAGGCACACAAATCACACCAGCCTGTCATCTCACATGACACTGCCCATTGCACTTTTGGATCCAGCTTTGGAACAAGAAAGAGCAGGATGTAACCACACAACCAAAATGAAAATGTGTGGAGGAGGACCCTTTCCACGGCCCCACATATTCCCATCTGCAGGGATAAAGAGGATGCGCTTACCCAGGTATTTGTGTTCCCAACAGCCATACACAACCACACACACACCAACACAAAATGACAACTGGTCAGAGTAGACAACAGCAACAGACCTTCCACGGGAATCTTGCATGCCAAGAAATTCTTTTTAAAGGAAAATGCAAACTGTTCTATTTAATAAACAAAAAGCTCTTTTGAGCAAGAGCAACAAGAAATGTCTGCAGGGATGGAGAGACTCCCTGACAAGTCTTTCCATTGCACACACAACCAAGCAACTTGCTTCTAGCAGGCTATTGTCTGTCTTTCCCTCTGTCCCCATCCAGGCACAGCATTGCAAGCAGCGGGGGGTTGTTAGCTATGGAAGCTCTGATCTTCCCTTTATAGCATCAGGAGATCCTTGCCCAGCCCGGACACCTAGCCAGGATGCTCCTGGCACAATTGGAGCATCTGTACCCACAATGTGGAAGCTCCTCTCCGGCCCTGGGCATTTTGGAAACGGCCTGATTTAAATACAGCAGGGCCAAGACAGAGTCTTTTGTTGTCATAGCCCAGATTCCTTCAAGACCGCTAAAAAATAATCCACCCTCTCAGAGATGGCAGTGTGACCGCATGGAAAATGACTGTATTTCTTAGTGCTGGCTCTTCGGGTGGGTTAACCAGCCCTGGCTAGTGGGTCCCCAGAGGGTGATGCCACTTCACCCCCTTCCCAGTGGGACCCGGTGCTGTCTGCCGGGCACTACAATTAGCCATATTTCATCCAAAAAACCTCCGTATCCCAGCGAAGGGGGGGCAACAAGGCAAAAAGGGGGCAGGTTGCTCGAACCGGGTAACGCCTGCAGGCCGGCGGCTTGCCCAGCCCCGGGCGGGGCTCG
>VXBW01007666.1:982801-1025359 GCA_013400375.1 Thinocorus orbignyianus
TGAGGAGGTGAGAGCGGGCAGGGAGTCAGACTCTGCTGCTGCATGTGTTAGGAAGGGGATGGTTTGGGCAGGAGGTGCATAAAAAGGGCAAAGAGTTAAAAAAAGAATCAAAGGACAGAGAAGGCGGCGAAGTTGTGGTCTCAGGGTGTTGTGTTTGTGCGTGTGGGAGGTGAGTTCCTGGGTTTCCTGCTGTGGTGGTGGTTTGCTGGGCAGCAGGTGGTTGGATAAACCTGTGCTGCCCCAGAGATGCAGGTGGAAAGGTCTGTGGGCTGAGTCCTGCAGGAGGGCAGCTGAGGTTGGGTTTCCCCAGGCCTTAAACATCCCACATATGTAGCCGCGTTTGTTTACATCTTTAGAAAAAAACACAAGTGTGTGGGAGAACTTGTGCAGCCCCAGCTCATGGAGCCGAGCCTATCTTTGTGAGGTTTTTACTGAATAATACCATAGTATGCCAAAACCCACACTTCATTTGCAGTGCATGGGCTGTGTCACTGTGGGTACTGACCTAAATTACTCCCAGTAGTTACAGGTAGGTTGGGTTTACCCTCGGGACCTGTCTCTCTGCACTTCAGCAGCTTGTCTGAATGGCTGTGACTTCTGTAGTAGAGAAGGAAGCTCTTCATGAACCATCTTCATGGCCTTCTAGCCCCTTGATTCACTTCCACAAGGCCTGCAGGAAAGTGACCTGCAACTGGCGACCAGTTCCTGGCCCTGAAACAGTTTTATCTGCAAATTATTTCCTAGCGTAATTTGTCTGCTTTGCCTTCCCAACACATCACCCTCCATCTGAGGGGGTAGTCCAGACAGTAACATTTGAAGGATGGTTTTTATTTCCAGCCTCCTTTCTTGCAAATAACCACTGTATCTGTTTTCCTGTCCGTTCATCAGAGTGTTTGATCCCTGCAAGTTCTGCAAAGAGATCCAGGTCACTCAATAGCAAACAGTTTGATGACTCTCCCCCAGTAACTTTTGTGTGGGTGGGTGGACTCTGTATCAAGTCCTTGGGTCAGTAACTGTTGTATTTGTTTTGCTCTGCAGTGGGGTTATGGAGACTTCGAATGATCAGTCAGTAGTTGGAGTCCAGAATTATTTGCAGGTAGGTGCTTGCAAATCATATTGTCATTAAAACGAAACACACTGGGTCACATTGTTGAACTACAGATAGCATCAAGGATAAATACTGGTTTTAGATTGGCACCAAATAAGACAGTTGCATATTGTTAAACACTATAATATTCAAAAGAGTCAAAGTGCTTTACAAATGACAGCAGTATACAGGTGGGAGAAATAGGTCAGGGTGAAGTCTGAGACATTAAGATCCTGAAAGAGTTTTGAACCATTCAATGAGACTTGAAATTGTGGTCTCTGAGTCCAGAACAGTGATTCTGTGAGTCCCTGCTCAGCTGCTGGCCTGCCTGGATGTACTTAAGCATGTGAGCTTCTGGGTGAGCCATGGTTTTGCTTCCACTTTTTCTTAGAACTGCCTCAGTTCTGAGCAGGCTTAGTTTGTGTCTTAAGTCCTTTATGGATTTAGAAACTAGATGCTGCATCCTCTCAGGAGAGGATGTCTCTGATAGACTTTTTCTGACATGGAACAAAGCACAACAGGATATCCATTGTTCCAAAGGGAAAAAAAAATGCTTAGTTTCCATTATTCTGCAGTTCTTCTAATATGGCAGCGACAGAAAGTATGATCCTGTCATCAGTGTTCCAGCGTTGCTCCACGGGATTTCTCATATGTAAGGATGGCTTTCAGGACCAAAGTGCTGTTTGGGTTTGGAGTGAGTGTGCAATAGGAGTGCAAAAGACCCACTGCTACACTAGGGAGTAGTAGGGGAAATGTTTGGCACACCTATTTGTCCCTGTAACCTAGTGATAACTTCATTACAAGCTGCTGTTGAGCTGCAGTATTTGAGCGGTGCTGGTGAACCCCATGTTCCTGTGCAGGGCTGGAATCAAAAGGAAGCTGCATTATTTTTCTCTTGTCTCAGAAACGTTGTGTAGTTTGCAGTGAAGCTTGTGCCCATTTAGAAGGTAAAAGGTTGTTGAAGAGGTCGAAACTGATTGCTTTAGGTCAGATCATGCCTTGTTGTTACTGGGTTTGGTTCGGCCAGGCTGTCTAAGCCAGGATCACCAGCTGTAGCCGTTGGAAGGTGGTGCACCCACCGTGGTTGTCTGTGATCCTCTGTGCTCTGCGTTAGCTACAGCCCCGGTGTTGTGCAGGAGCAGAGCTGTTGAAAAGCTCATCTGGAAGCGGATTTATTGTCCCACCCAGTTCCTCAGGGACTGTGGCCAAGATATATCCATGCTATGCCTTGGTTTACTGGGTGAGGGTGAGAGTTCTTGCATGCTCTTGCTAAGCGGTCTGCAGAAGGAAAGTGTGATGAATTATGGTTTGAATAAGAGTTCTCAGGGTGTATTTGTATGGCTTCTTGCCTGAGACCATTGTGGAGAAAGTGTATAAATATTGTGCAAATCTTGAAAGAAGAGCCCCAGAGGACTTTCTATCTCATTTATCTAATCCTCTGAACCATCCAGTGTCTCAGCCCCAGGCGCCGGACTTTTGGGTGAGCCCAGCAGTTGTTTTGCATTATTTGAGTAACTTTGTTTTAATAGGCAAATGGGTAGGATGGGTGATTAAAGGAGAAAAGAAGAAGGGGAAAAAAAGGAAAAGATAAACTTATTTGGTGTTGTCTTTTCACAGTATCAGCACTTTGCAGGCCAGTTCTGGGATATGTGCTTTGCTTTCATGTGGTGGTATTGATGCTGGGCACTGCTGAGCAGGGCTGTGTCTATTAGAACCACATGGGAAGTCTTAAAGCGACTTTAATAGAAAACTTCTGGGGCCTGGAGGAATTCCTCTTCCTCCATTTCTCTGCAGCCTTGAACTTCACAACTTTCCAAGGCCAGAAAGGCAACTGAAGGGAAGGGCAAAACGAAATCTGTAATGAGATCCTCGTTGTATTCTAAGAATGTTCAGACATTTGTTTGCAGTTACAGACCAGCAAATAACCTGTGAGGTGCAGACCTTGTGTTTCAACAACTGTGTGAGCAGCCCTCTGTGTGAGAGCGGAAAATCTCTGCCCTGGCTCTCAGCAGTCTATAACCCTTTGTTACCCTAAGATCTTCTAGTCCTCACTCAGTACTGCTGTGTAACAGGGCCCCTGGAGGAAACGGAGACTTGTTTTAGTTTGGAGACGAGATATTTGAAGGAGCTTTTAAAATATCTTTGAGGGGGGTGAGCTTTGCAGGTAAAACTATCTTTCATTTTTGGAGGTGATGTATTTGTCTTGAAGCGCTCGGAAGCCCAGCTTCCTAGTGGGGTAGTGGTGGGTCCAAACTGAAATTCCAGACCATGCTTCCACGGATTGGGAAGTTTGAATCCTATGACTTGGCTTCTTTTGGTTCCTCGTGGAAACTTCATCATAGAATCATCATAGAATGGTCAGAGTTGGAAGGGACCTTAGAGATCATCAAGTTCCAACCCCCCTGCCATGGGCAGGGACAACTTAGAAGAGCACAGCACTTCATGCTCAAGTCTCAATTCTTAAAAATGTCCCTCCTGTGTAGCACCTTTTGCTAAAGTGAGTAGCTGTTGCTTGTGCTAATGGGCAACATATGGGAGGCCTGGGAGGATCTACAGAATTAAGTTCCCTTTTATGTCTGGTTTGAACCATCTCCTGAGTGTGCTGTTTCCCATTGTGCTGGGAAATGCTGCCCAAAACTAATCTTCCCCACACGAAGCTCTGCTTTGGCCAGCAGCCTTGTGCTAAGGCCAGATATTATTCCTCTTGAAAGGAAAAGGGGGAGTAGGAGAGGAGAGGAAGGAAGGAGTTTGTGTATGTTCTCTATGCGAGGCAGCTTTGGGACAACCTCCTGCCCCCAAATTCCCCTCAAAAAAAAGTAAAAATAAAAAGGAAGAGAGAAAGGAAAGTGGACTGAGAGAATTGTCAGCTTCAACCCCAGGGTGGATAATCATTTCAGTGGCATAGGAAATTGCTTTGGAAACCCTTTCTTCTAGCAGAAGCCACTTTCTCAGCTTTTTCTTGCTGGCTTTCACTCCAGCTTTTATCTATTCCACTAAAAATGAGTTAGATTGTTAACTGGTTTCAGTTGGCGTAGCACCCATTGAGTTGGGGAGGCTGTGATCACTTCCCACCTGATACTTGCATGTTGTTATTTATTAGAACACAGCAAATTAGAAAACATCCAGCATCCTTGGTAACAGAGTGCAATCCCTCCTGTCTGTGCAACTGTGGTGAAACCAGTAAGACATGCAGTTGCTGTGAAAGTGAAAAGGACACTTATTTTCCCCAAACATTCCTAATGCCCACTTTCTCTTCAACACGCTCATCCACAATTAATTTCACAGGTTCCTTTTGTGGTTCCCAGATAGTTTGTAGACATAGATGAGTATTTTGAGGATTTTTTTTTATTTAGGCTTCAGGGAGAGAAGTGGATGAAGTTTTGCTTTCCTGCCATAGGTGGTGGACATTAATGGGCAAGTTCTGTATCTTGCCTCTCCAGCATTTGTACAGAGTGAGGAGAGAACAGAACTGCGAGTAATAATAGCAATCTGGAATGTGGATCCATATCATTCTGGCAGGCAACGGTGGAAATTTCAGCATGATTTAAAATATGGAAGTGCTTAGTGAAGGAAATCTGTTGGTGGAACAGACCCACTAAAGGCAAGTAATACTTTGGCCTGCACGATGGGTATGCAGGGTGTTAGAAGTATAAACTGACACCCTGGGATGCTTATTGCTGCTCCAGAAATATGATCATCTGGAATGACTGTGGCTGGGGAAATAAAGGCTAAATGAAAATGGACAAGACCTGGTTCAACCAAAGGCTTCCAGCAGGTGCCAAGCCGAGATTTTGGTGTTTGTAACACCTGCTAAAGAGATGGGTGTTTGCATGCTCTGTGGCTTAAAGAAGGGAGCAGAGACCTGTGAACTCTGACCACGACCCAGCTCCTTCATTCCTGTATCATCTCTATTGCTTTTTAGCTGGGTGCCCATGGGTAAAGTGCTTACTTCTGCCTCAGTTTTCCCCCCAGGAATCCAAAAATGATAACCAACAGGGGAGGGATCTGGATTAACAGCAGTAAAGCCTTTTGAGTTCCTCAGATGAAAGGTCCGCTTGTTTTAGGGGTTTTGTATTTTGTTCTGAAAGGGCAGGAAAAACTGGTTGCTATCCAGGCAATTACTAAATGTAAATAATGCATCTTTTTTTAACAGATTAAAGTATACAGGAACCAGAGGAGGAAACTATCAGCTGTGTGTAGGCTGAAAGGATCCTGGATGGTGCAGATATGAGACATTTGCATAGGTGAAGTGGTCGTTTCTGTATTGCTTGCATAGAAGTTCAGCAGTTCAGAAATCTTCTCTCTAAGGAGATTAATTAGGATGGGATTTAAATGAAATATTAAAATTTAAACTGGAAGCAGCAGTTGGTAGTGTATTTTCAACTGCATCCCTGTAAGGCTGGAGAGAGAACCCACAAACAAAGCTTTTGGCTTTCACAAACTGAGATTTGTTCTTGATGGTGGTCACATTCCTCCTTGGGTGCCCGGCACATACATCCTTCAGTCATCTCTCCAGAGAGGTGTGTCTGGGAGAAAATTAAATTGTGCTGGAAAAGGGCAGCTGTGAAAATACTGTTTGTTGAAGCTGTCATTCAGTCCTGCACCTTTTTGGATTCATTGGCTGACCTGAGCAGGGGAAACAACCAAATTTGCCTTGGAGACTGCAGCTCTCTCTTTCTTCCTCTCCTGTCTGCTCTCCAACAGGGCTCAACTCCCGCTAGCAGAGGAGAAGAGATCCAAACAGTGTGCTCACTATCCAGCTTTGTTCAGCTGCAGTGATTGAAATGGGATGCAGTGTTGGATCCAAAGGAGTGCTGCATCCAAACTTTTCCAAGGCCAGAACAAGAAAGTAGGATGTTTTCTATGTTCTCTCCCTCTGCCCCCACCCAACTGTGTTCCCACTGGCTGGTTTTTGCCTGATGAGAAAGGAGGGGGAGAAGGAGGTGGAGGAAGGGAGGAGCCTGCAAAACCTAAACGTATCTTTGCAGAAACTTTGCTCTTAAAAATGCATCTTCTGCCTTGACACAAATTGCTGAGACACAAGCCAAGTAATTTCTGTCTGCTGCCCTATACGTGAGGGTGATAAATAAGATTTTCATTGTTAATTGTAACCACATGTGAACTCCAAATAGAAGGATTAGGATTGGGAAAAAAAAAAAAAAAAAGGTAATTTTTGTTCTGTTTCCCAGGCTTTCCCCTGCAGCTTGGTTACATTTTTTTTTTTCTTGCCTCACTCTGCATTTTAATGGCACGTCTCTGGGAGCCCAGAATCCTGTCTGCTCAGCTAGTGGAAGTCTGGAAGGTATTTGTGACTCAGCAGCTCAAGCTTTATTGACTTCTGGTAGCAAATTAAAATCTAATAAAGACCACTGCTGGGCTCACTACTTGGGAGATGGGAAAGAGAAGGATATTTCTAGTTATTAATCTGGTTTTCTGCCTTTTTTTTTCTCTTTTCATTGTTTTTCAGTCTTTCAGATATGCTTCACTCTTTCCCTGTAACTAATTATATCAGATTTTGTGTTTAAGGGCTTGTCCTTAAGCAGAAAAGAAAAAAAGCTGTAGTTTGTAGTACTCCAGCAGCCTGGTTAAACACCTTACTGTAGGTAAGACCTGTTGTGGTTTTAATATTGCATTATAAACTTTGGTGTTGGAATAATTCCTACCAGTGTTTGTCCCTTACCAAAACCCACTCTGGCTTTGCTAAACTTAGGCCAGTCTAGACAGACTCTTAAATATATAGCGTCTAATCAACCACCTGAGCATCTCTTTTGCTCTCTCTCTTTTGTGTGCTCATCTTGATTAAAAGACACCTCACTAATGATTCATTTAGAGGGTTTTATTTACTTTCCCAGCAGGAACCTGTAGTAGTTCACCCAGCTGTTTCTCCAGCCCTTTGTTAGTGAGCAGAATTGGAAAGGCAGAAACAGGATGGGGATAAAAGCCAGCTGTGTGGAGGCAAACAGCTGGAAAAGGGAAACAACAATCCAGTCCACAGGTGGATTCTCCAGCAAATCCATCCCAAAATTTATATTGAGAACCTAGAGGATCTCAATTGTTGTCCTTCCCTTTGCATTTTTAATGTACCTCCCAGCTTCAGTGCAATTTCAGGGCTTTTTGGTCCAAAAAGCTTGAACTCTGCGACTGTAAAACTTGAACTCTGTGATGGAGTAAATGGCATTTTCTGCTTTAGTCTTGCTGTGAGAGAGACATCCCCTGAATATTAAGGTAACTCTGGCTCCTGAAGGAAATGGTACTTGAAGGATTAGCCAAGTCCTGAATTAATGCAATTGTGGAAGCAGCCAGTAGAAGGAAATTGCATCTTGTGACTGCTGGTGGCTTGTGTTTGTCCTGTGGTTATTTGTACCTGCAGGGACAGCTCAGCGTCAGCTCCTCGACTACTGGTGTGTTTTATGAGAGCTGTGTCTTGATTCTTAGGTCTGTTAATATTTATATTTCCCAGTGGGACTAATAAATGCATTACATCAGTGCTCTACTACTGCTCAGCTGGTCCTCTGCCTCCTCCTCTGCTCTCTACACTTAATGGAAGCATCTTGCCCTCTCTAGACCCTCTCCCACTGTGGATGGAAAAGAACTTCTGGCTGCAGGAATAAGTCACAGTATTTTACACTGTTCTGGAAGCAAAGGATGCAGCCTAAGCTCCTTCAGGCACCTTGGCTGATGGCATTCAGACATCCCTGTGTGTCTTTCCATCCCTTTAAGGCTTGGGTTCTGCAGCTTTTTAAGAGCTGCTAGAGCAACCTGAGTCCAGCAAATTGCAGAGGTGGTATCTGGGTTTAAACATTTAGTTCTCTGACTTAACCCAATGATACAAAACAAAGGGTGATCAGGTGAATGTGTTTTTTACTTTCTTTTGTGGGTGTAAGGAAACTCACATGACATTTTAGATGGTCTGTTTGAGGTGATTTTGGGACAAAAAGTGAGAAACCACTGATGCTAGGAGAAGTCCCCCGAACAGACTCCTCTCCTTCCCTTTCTTTGCCTACTGTAAAACTCCCAGCTATTTTTCTGTGTGAACAATAAGGAGACGTGTGGTTAGCAAGGAGGGGGATGTTTTTCCTTAGCTAGCTTGAAGTGAGTCTGCTATTCATGAATCCATCTCGTGTTGGCTTTCAGAAGGCAGCGGAGAACCTAAAACCCACTGTTCCCATCAAGTTCTGCATCTCCAGCCGAACAGACACTGGCGTCCACGCGCTCTGCAACGCTGCTCACATTGACATCCAGAGGGCACCGGGGAAGCCAGCTTTTAATGAGAAACAGCTCATCTACTCTCTTAATTACCACCTGAGGGCTGAGCCAATCCGGTGAGTTGATGGCAAGTCAAAATCTTTTATTGTGCCCTTGTTGGACAAGGAGAAAATGTAGAAGCAATCTTCCATCTTCACCCTCAAGGTGTATTTTCCCCTGTTACGTGGTGGCAAACCACTCCCTTGCACAGGTGGATCTCTGCTACTGCCAGACCCCTGGCACATTAAAGATCCATCTTATTCCACCATTAAAACCAGTAAAGCACAAGTTGTGAGAGACTGGGGTCACCATGTAAGTATTGAGTCCACTGGGATGACTCCAGTTTCACACACGAGCCAGGACATTAGTATGTTACCATTCAGTGCTGCTTAATCCCCCAGACTCCCTAATTTTCTTTGCTTATTGAATTAGTACTTAGCAAAAACTTGGCTGCAGCATTGCCTCTCACCTCTGTGCAAATAAAATGAACAAGCAGCAAACAGGATTGCTGTTAGCATTAGTGTAATGTGCTACTCCTTGACATGGTTTGAAGAAGTTAGATCAAAAACTCCAGTTTAATATTTTTAGTAGTAAGACTTGATGTTTTGTTCAATAAGATGATTAAGTCTTTTTGGTATTATACTATATAATGACTAGGGAGAGTTGCATATGAACATAGTGAGGAACTTGATACAGCAATCTACAGAGAGCACAACAGGCATTTCTTCCTATTTTCTTCTTTCTTCTTCTTAGAATTCCTGCTTCTTGCAGGATTCAGAGTGAGCTTATTCTGCATGAGGCCTAAATGCCTGCGCTAAAAGGCAGAAAAAACCCAATCATTCAACCAAAAGTTTCTGTTAGGAATTTGCATCCATTCCATAAGTAATTACTACACCCTGTGAATTTTTCTAAAGGTGGATTGAATTTCATGTTCTTTGCTTTTCCTCCCAAGCTGTTGGGCAGCTGTCAGACAGTTTCTGCGTTCTTCCCCAGACATGGGTGCATTTTTATGGTGAAAGTGTAAATTGAATGAAACACTGAGGTTTTTAGACTAGAAGCCAAATCTGTGCCGTGTCGTAGAACCAACATGCCATTTGCCAGCAGCTGCTTTGCTCTGCTCTCTTCCTTCTTCTGTTACTTGGTCTCATCTCTGTAAATGAAAACTTCTTCCATGTCTTTGTCTGGATGTCTTTGTGCAGCGTTTTGCACAACAGTGCACACATACTTCAGTGTGTTGTGCAAGAAGATGGATAATTTCTAGGAGTTACTTAGGTGAAGAAAAGAACTTTGATGCAAGGTGCGGGTTGGTAATTACCAGTTGGTAATTACTCGGACGCCTGGGATGCTCTGTTTCATGTTCCTGCTGTCTTGCTGATGTCTGGTGCCATGAACATGAAGGGAAGATTACGGAGGCAAATTCCCCTTGTCAGGGCAAGGGCCGAGGACAAAAAAGCACACCCCTCCCCACCCAGGGAAGAGTTTGTTGTAAGAATAGCAAGGTTACTGTGAAGGTCACTCCCCCTTCCCGCTTCACCCAGTCTGCTTTATTTTCTAATCTCTTTGTGAAACAGGGCCTGACCCAAACGCTGACAGAGCAAGGCCTGGGATTTGGGGACTGACATCATACTTGCATCTGGCCTTGGTTTTGCAAGGGAGGGTTCTAGTTCTGCAGGGCTTGGGGAACAGTGAATCCAGCTCTAAATGTGCAGGTGCTCGAGTAGTTTGGGGTCTGAGGGAGGGAGAGATGGATGCAAGACCTCCTGGAGAAAAAGTAATACCATCATCCATGTTCCACATGCTGTATAAAGCAAAGAGCAAGTTAGTTGAAACTGTGGCATGTGCTGCAGAAGGTGTTGATCTGCAATTCCATCAGCTATTTTGGCTTTTTGAGCACTTTGCAAACACTGAAACCTTAAGCAAAGGAAGGAACCCGAGGAAAGCAATCCCAGGTGGCAGAGTCTTCTCCAGTTTTGACTGCAGTTGTGGGTGTTCCTCTGGGAGCTAGGCCACCAGAATCAGACTCTCCAAGGTGTTTGCCACTGTTTTTAGAAGCAACAAGGTGATTGCCTGCCTCTGGCTGGCAGGGAGGGGTGTGTGAGACAGAGGTGACTTGACACTTGCTGCTGTAACGTGGCACATTGTGAGTGGGGTCCCACCTACGTACCTTCTGCAGGTCTATGCTAAAGAAGTGTTGGATGCCTGTAGCTCTCATGGCCTCAGGACTGGGTTCTGCAGTGTTTTCCTGCAGCATTTCTGGAGTTGTTCCCGAGTGATGCTTTGTATTTCAGTACAGTGGGACCTTTTACCCATGGGCTTTCAGCTCTGTCAGAGACCGGAGGAGAAGCTGCAGCAACTGTCTCAGAGCCAGCTGCATTCTTTCAGCTCCGAACAAGCAGCAGGGGAACTGTCAAAGGGTGAAGGGGAAGAGGAAGTAAAATCCTTGGAATCTAAGCTCAGGAAAGAGGGCAGGAAGGCAGTATGAGAGTCTTGTTACTAGAGGCCCACAGTTCCTGTTAGTGCCTGTTTATTTTGTTGTTTTAACTGACCTTTTGCCCTGGATGTTTACAGTTCCTTTGACAACCCTCGGACAGCTTTGGGAACAGCATAAGGCCACACTGCTTTTCCCATTTGATCCTAAAAATCTTCTGACTGCCCATATGAGTTTAGCAGTCCCTCCACGAGACCTCCTTGTGATGTCTTGTGGGTGAGCTCAGCCTAAGGGCAGCCTGTGATGGCTGTTAATGCTGCTTGGGCTTGATCTGGAGCGTGGCTGTCGTTCGGAATGCAATATCAGTCCCCAGAAATCTGGAAGGGAAAATTCTCTCTCCCCAAACCTTATTTGCAAAAAATGTGTTTTAACAGTTTGCTGAATAGGTTGAGTCTTTCTCTGAGGTTTCACAGTGGGTGCCTGAAAGAAAAGTGAATACTGATTTCCCTGCTTTTACTACACAACCCACAGACAGCCCTCCGGTAATGAGTCGGATCACACATCCCAAACCTGAGATTGAATATTAGCAGGATTAATGTAAGCGTGACAGTTTTGTGCTTACAAAGCATAGAATCATAGAATGGTCAGAGTTGGAAGGGACCTTAAAGATCATCAAGTTCCAACCCCCCTGCCATGGGCAGGGACACCTCTCCCTAGAGCAGGTTGCTCCAAGCCCCATCCAACCTGGCCTTAAACACTTCCAGGGATGGGGCATCAACAACTTCCCTGGGCAACCTGTTCCAGTGCCTCACCACCCTCACAGGAAAGAACTTCCAGTTCCTCCCTTGGTCTCTTCAAGTAGCAGATAGATTCCTCTGCAGAGAGAGGCCAAACAGAAAGCAAATCTCTCTCAAGCTAAGGAAGTTGCGTGCTTAACACTTGTCAGTACGGTCCCTTGACAGCTTTCGCCTTCTTTGACATATGTGTGAAGAGCCTCATGCAGCTGCCATGGGGTGCAGCTGGAGATGATTTCTTCTCAGACTGCTGTGTCAATTCAAAAAGATTCTGAAATAGGATTTGACCACTGCGGGGGTTTGATTGTTATTTTTGCTCAGACTGAAAACTAGGTCAGAATCTATGCACTCTGGAAGTCAACCATGGATGTTCTAGCAGTAACAGGGAACATGAAATAGGTCATAGTTTTAATTTCCTTCTTTAAAAGACTAAAGCAGTTGTTTGGGCATCAAAACTAGCTGGATTTGCAGCAAGAGGGTACCACTGCAATAATCAGACTGTTCTATGTGTCACCAGCCACTGAGTCTCAGTCTTTCTCTCCCCAGCTGAGGCTTCTAACCTGTGAGTAGTGTTGTCTAGTTTTAGTGCAATAAGTTCAATACTTTCAATACTTTTAAAAAACCCTTTTTTTTTTCCCTTGTGCTAAGATCTGGCAGGTCCACACTGGGAGGTGACAGCTTCTGATGGGTTAGGGTGGTGGAGTTTATCAGGGTGCAGGCAGCTCTACTTCTCCTTCCTCCCTTGGGTTGAACCTTTGAAAACAAATAGTTCAGCTGCTTTCCATTAAGGAGCTTGGTGACGGGCATGAGTCTGAGAGTGTTCAGCAGCCATCCCCTCCCTCTGTAAATATGACTTTGCCAAGAAGAATTTTCTCCTAATGCTGAAGAGAAAACTCAGCACTTTCATGTGGTTGCAAGCAGGGGGTGATGGAGAGAGGAATCTTTGTGAGAACACATTTCTGTTGATAGAGCTTGGAAGGGAAACAAGATTCCAATCTGGCTGACTGTATCATCAGCAATAATAACCTTCTTTGTAGCCTGATGGGGCTCTTCTATCAACTGATCTGTCTTTTAGATTTGCAGAGCATATTTGAGAGGTCTTGTCCACGAAGATCAGAGTGTGTTTCATAGATGTGGTAATTTTATTGAGGACTTAAGTAGGGGTGTTAATACAGTGGACTCACACCTTCTACTCTGGGTTTCAGCTTTGTAAGCACACAATAAAAGCTGCCTGAGAGACAAGACAGAGCTGGGGTTTGTCACTTAGTTTCTGTTTTCAGTGGAGAGAGAAGGACGTACTTCTGGACATCTTTGTGTCTGATACATTGCCATTTCTGGGTAGATGTTTTCAGACTTTTTTTCCTTCAACCTCCTCCTGAAATTCAGGCTCCCTTGAAAAGGTAAAGAATGTTGTGAGTCTTTATTTACCAGCAGTCTTTCAAAAAAATGGGATCTTAACAAGGCCTTAAATGTGGCTGCTGGATTAGATGCTGGAAAGACATTCCTAGCTAGAAGGAGCCTATAATAGTAATTGCATCTGCTAGAAGAGGCAGGAAAGGATGCCTGCACTGAAGAAACACGTGAGCATAAATAGGCTTTCCTGAAAGAATCACTCTATCAGAGGGAGTAACAGTCCAGCTACTCAATAAAAATCCTGTAAGTGTTAACAAGAGAACCTCAAGATAGATGAAATGCTTGTGGAGGCACGTAGACAGAGGAAAGTAAACGTACTAATTATATTATTGCATTTAGAAGATGCTGGAGGTCCTCGATTCCAGCTCCATTGCAGATCTGGAGGATGTAATCAGCCTTTCTACTGAGAGTTCACTGCACTGGAGCAATCTGCTGGGCTTGTTATTGCAAATCTTTCTGGAGGCCTGTGGCTTGGCTTCAGTTTCTTCTTCTGTGCTCTGAGCCCTTGCAGTGAAGGGATATGAGCCAGAAGCTCTTGAGCTGGCAGAAATCCCTGGGGCACCAACCTTTTTAGAATAAATAAATAGGTTTGTTACTTGGTCCCAAATGGTATCATATTTTTTGGCTGCCCTGGGTCCCTTCTCCTCACCGTGCCAAACTCCTAGAGACAGAGACACGTGGCAGGAGAAAAACTGCCTTCTAAGGAGAGGTATCCTCTAAAGTAACACCTGCAGAGAGATTGTGTCTGTGTCATAGTGGTGAGTAGCCAGTACTCTGGGATAAGGGAAAATCAAATCCAGTCAAAACTGCTGCTGACGTGTTCAAATCAATGATAAGACTTTGGGGGAGGTGCAGAAACACAGGGAAGTTCTCCTTTCTCCATTCCCAGAGAGAAGGGTGTTTTCCTCTCTGACAGCCTTCATACCCTCCCTTCTAGCTACCAAACTGTCTGTGTCCACGGTGAAGGTGCCATTGGCTTAGAAGAAAGAAGGCAATTCCTCCCTGTTGCTTTTGGAAGAAAACAGGGGAGTTTTGCCTAGAAAGGTGCTTCTTGAGTTAAGTGCCCTGAGTCAGTGGAGGAAGAATAGACATCAACATTCCCAAAAGCCATTCTCTGTGAAATGTGAGGGTTCCCAGGAGGTCTGCACACATCATTCTGCTGTTTTCAGATGGACTCAGTCTAGGTGATGGTGGGTTGCACCTTCATTTTCATTGCTGCAGCAAAGTCCTGTTTGTCTTGGAGGTTGTGGGGGGGAGGTGGGAGGGAAGTGACCTAGTTTCATCTATCTCCATCTGCTACACTGAGCTGTATGACTGCCTTTGAGAGGGAGCACAGAGGGAGATGTTGTTGGAGGAGTCCTTCCCACGTGCGTTTGGGACCATGGTTCTGTAAAAGCAGAAGGGCAGAGCGTTTGTAAGGTGTTCTCCTCAGCTGGGCATGGAGGGAGTCAGCTTTGCTTTGCTGCAAAGACAGGCCCCCTTTTAGCAGGTCCTGTTGTGACAGGACAAAGAGTAATGACTTTAAAAAAGGGAAGATTTAGACTAGATATAAGGAAGATTTCTTTTGCAATAAGGGTGATGAAATACAGGCCCAGGGGGGTGGTAGATGCCCCATCCCTGGAAACATCCCAGGCCAGGTTGGATGGGGCTCTGAACAACCTGATCGAGTTGAAGATGTCCCTGCTCATGGCAGGGAGGTTGGACTAGATGATCTTTAAAGGTCCTTCCAACCCAAACAATTCTGTGGCCCTATTCTAACAGCTGCCATTTCTCCACTGAAGAACTGATCAGTCTTAGCCTCTTGTGGTGGTGTGAGCATCCCCAAAACATCTTGATAGATGACCCAAATCAGCTTCACTCTGCATTTGATGACAGGGGTGATGCCAAGGCTCTTGTGTCTCCTTCTAGTTGACAGATGCCTGTGGCAGCCTACGGGTGCAAATCCCTGGTCACTGGCTAGTCCCTGGCTGTCAGGGGAGAATGATATTTAATTAATTGTAAGTGCAGTTTCTCAAATAATCCGTTGCATGTTTCAGCTCCCATCCATGTGGTGACCAGGCAAAAGCTTTTGGATTAGAGCATGACATTGCTCTCCATCTCACTCATTCTCTTCTGTCCTAACAGCATCTTGAATGTCTATCGAGTGGCCAACAGCTTCCACGCACGCTTCTCTGCCCTCTCAAGAACCTACGTTTATCGGGTGCTGATGGGCTGCTCTCATCATTCCCAAGTACCAGTGTTTGAAAAGGATCTCTGCTGGGCTCCCACGGGAGGGTGAGTGTGCTCCATTAAATCTCTCTGGGGAGCGACCTCATCAGTGCTCTGGAAAGGCTTGGCTTTTGGGGGGAAGCATGGAGGGAGAAATTTCCACATGTAAAACCAGATTCCCCATTCATATTGAGGAGGTTTCCCCGTTGAAATCAGTGCAACTGAGTGATGTTCACCGAGACCTGAGATTTACAGCTCTTTTTAATTGTAGTGTCAGTTGTACTGGTGATAAGTGTGCTGAGCACTGCTGAAATACTCCATGGCTCCGGGTAGAGCCCATCAACAACTTTACGTGTCCCTCCCTGTGGAAGTGATGAACGTTTCCTCAGATGACCTGGCTAATTCATACAGCAAACTCATTTGGACAGCAGGCTGAAGGAACAGCTCTCTGATGTGATGCAGGCAGGCAGAAATGCGTTGCATGGCAGATCTCAGAGTTTTAGGTGTGACCTTACAGGCAGGCAAGAGCAAGGGCTGAGAATTCTCTTTTTTTTTCTTCATTTTTTTCCCCTTAGTTGTATTTCTGGTAGGAACTGGATGTAAATCTGTGCTCTCCTTCTCAGTCTGGGTGTCTGTGTGTTTGAAGAGTGGAGAGCCAGTGGTTCTGAGCAACCCCACAATGAGAAACCAGTGTATCTAGCTCAGTAGTCACTGGTGTTCTTGGAGTAGCCACTGAGTCATAACAAATCCGTGCTTGTGTGTGCAAGGGAAGAAAAACAAATTCGGTGCCATTTGAAAAAACCAACATGATAAACAGTGGGTGTGAAAAAACAAACAGAACCTGGAGGATAATTTGTTATTGTCCTCTTAGTTTATGTTGTGCCGAGATAAACATACATTCAAGAAAACTGGTTTTCCACCCCGCTATAGACAAACAGGTTTGTAGCCAGTTATGGTGATTTCCTCACTGCTACTGGAACAACAATTGTGGGTAATGGGGAAAAAATGTAATCTCAACTGTTCTAGCAGAGGAATGATGATGACATTGTGCTAACACTGCATTGCTGACTTTCTTTTCTGTGGGCTGTGGAAGAGAAAAATAAATACAGAATAGCAAAACTAGATGTTATGTACACAAAGTGCCTTAATCTCAGGCTTTATGAAACAGCATTTAATTTAATCCAGACGCCACAGTTGATTTTTCTCAAATGGCAACACCACATAAAGATGGGGTGAGCGTGTTAGAAATGCTGGATGGGAGGTGTCTTGCTGAAAAGTGGGGTGTTTGGAGTGCTGGTGGTGGAGGAGCTTGTAGTGTGGGCACTGCTGAGCACATCTGGTGTGTGGTACACATGTACCTCACACATACCACACGTTAAACTTCTGTAGGCATCTGAACTGCCAGCTAGATGTCACCAGTGCTTCTCAGTGTGACCAGGATTCTGAAAGTGCTGTTCATTTGTCTTGAACACAATGAAAAAAATTTAATTCTGATGGAAACCCTCCTCTTGATTTGTTTTGTGTGTGTGTGTTTTCTTCAGAAACGTTTTGACTCCTGTTAGATCTGAAAAACTTAAGCCGTAGGTCATGTGCTCAGGCTTTTCTTAGGAGAAGTTTACAAAAAGAGAATAAAAATAAGCATCTGGTCAGCAAATATAGTGGTAAATCTGTCTGAAATCCTCAATTGAGATGATTTTGACCATGCCTGGATACTTCAGTTGAAGAAATCTGAATGACACCTGACATTCTGAGTTTTACCTTTTCCCCTTCCTTCTGCATCTCCACCTTAATCTCTGACAGTTTGCTCACTCATCCCATTTCTCTTCTTTACCAATTTCATCTTCTGACTGTTGCAAATCTAAGGTTTGAAAAACCATCACAGTGTTTGGTATTTTCCCAACCTGGCAACATCTTGTTCAGTTTATAAGATCCAGATAGTGTGAAAGATTTTGTTTATCCTGCCCTTTGCTCTAGCCAGCAATTGAAATAGTTCTTTGAATTGAACTATTAGAAGAAGCACCACAGGATAAAGGTTTGTGTAAAAGCACGTGGCTGCCAACCCCTCATCTCACCTGGGGTTTCAGATACCTTCAAGATCTCAGGTCACTTGGCATCTTGGCTCATGCTTTGGGCTCTTACAGGACAAACTCCATCCTGCAAAAAGTGCTTCCACGGTGTTAAATTCTTCTGCCACGTTTCAGATTCTCATCCATTGGTTGGATTTTGGTGTGCGTCCCCCTCAGCATACATTGTCCCACCTAACACACCTTTCCTTTTGCTCTGCATGTTTAATTTCAGCCACCTGAACGTGCCTGCCATGCGGGATGCAGCACAATTCCTGCTGGGAACCCACGACTTCAGCACCTTTCGCTCCCTTAACTCAGAAACACCTTTTCAGTCCCCGATCAGAACCATGCTCCAGGCAGACATCCGACCCTCTGCTGGGCTCCTGTCCCACCACTATGAACACAGGTGAGATCCCAGATGCTCAGCAGAGGAGCTGCTCTGCTCAGCTGGTGCTTGCTTGCTCTGAAATACTGTTTTCCAGCACTGCTTTGAGAACTGACCTCCTCTGTCAGCAGGGTGACAGCTTGGAAAGGACATTTTTTTTCCCCCCTCTCTTCCCCAGTGTCCTTGGGGAAAAAGATGAGCAGGAAACTGGTCGGGTTATTTGTACGTTAAAAGGCAGGATGTTATAAACTGGTGTATGGAATCTAGCACAGAGCAATTCCTGTGAGGTCCTTCCAGTGTTTACACTCATTTTGGTTGCTGAAGACCAGCTCTTCCAGGGGATGGGAATTATTTCCCCCCTGCTGCTGTCCTAGCTCTGCTTAAAGGCTCCAAAGAGAAAGAAGAAACCCCTCCCAACACCTGGGTCCCTGCTGTAGCCGTGCACATCCCCTCCCTTCACACCAGTAACTCCTGCTCTCTTCCCAGGGGATGCTGATGAAGGGAAGTCCAATATTCCTCAGTCATTACATATGCAAATAGTTGTTCTTTCAGGACCAGGTCTGGCAAGTATTGAAATTAAGTGGCTTGATGTATTCTCTCTCTAGTAGAAAGTGAAGGGTTTTTTTCCAGAAAGATTTATGGGTGTTTATCGTCTTTAGCTTTCATGCTGGCTTTTCACAGATACACGGATGTTGTGTTTGAGCTTGAAAGCAAACCTTGCTGTTGTCTGTCTCCAAACCATCTTTTCCTGCTTTCTGATGAGGAGAAAACCCTTTTCTTTGTAGTTTTCCCCACCGACCCTCCGTTAGATTTGAATACCTGCTGAGCTGTCTGTAACAATAAGTGCCACGCTCCGAGCTTCGGAGCCTCGTTGAGTTTGCAGATAATCCACTGTGTCCTGGAACAGTGTATTTTGTGAGGTGAAAATGGCAAGGGAGCTACAAAAACAGAGAGAGATCTGCATGCTCTGAGTAACCCTGGTCTTTCAGTTCCTCCCAGTTCCTCCCATCTTCCCCAATTCCTGCTTTTCCTGCTCAGCGGCGGTGCCTGTCATCACAGAGCCACCCAGCTGGGTATGGCACTGCCACTGCCACTCTGCTGCATAAGCACAGAGACGTAGGCAATTAGATGTAAGCACTTCCTTCCCACCTTCTTGCAGCTGAGAAACACCATTCCCATGGGAGAAGAAAAGGCTGGAGAGGAAAAATGGCTTCGGTCAGGGGGCTGCGTTCCTGCTGTTCATTAGTGGGTTGCTGTTGCTGAATGGAGAGCTTGGCCTCCCTCTGGTTATGCTCAGGGACACGAGTGACAGGGAAATGCTTCACCCACGGGGTTATCTTGTCCTTTAGGATGACATTAGGAGTGGCAGGGGCCTGAGATAACCTGAAAATAACCATTGAGATGTTGAGATCTTGTTGAGATCACTTGTGAGCGCTTTTACACCAGGTTTTCCTTCCAAATCCAGACCTGCTGTTGTCAGCTGACTGATCTCTGAGATTGAATACGGATCACCTCTTTTCTTATGTCTTCCATTTTCATGTAAAAAAGGGGAATTTGCCATTCTTTGCATGACTTGCTGCACAAACCCATCCCACGTGAGGCCAAAAACAGCTCAGGAGAGAGCGAGCGAGCAAACCTGAGAACTGGTTCAAAAGCATCGCGCTATTTGCTGATAGAAGATTTTTGCTTTTGGTGACACACGCAGCCAAACCTGTGTTTTATTGTGAGTCACGTTGATAATATGTCAATATAAATTGATTTAATGATTGTTTAGACTGAAGGGGATGGCTTTGAGAAGCCTGTTTTCAATGCTTTAAACTAGCATTTAACTGTCTTAGAATACTTTGTTAGTAATAACCACAACCAGGAGCTTTCTGATGTAAAGAGAAAAGTTGTGGGGTTTGGATCTTTGTGACAGGCTGTTGGGGTTCTTTTTGTTGTTTGTTTGTTTGGGGTTTTTTTTTCTCACGAGAGTGTCCTAGTTACTTTTAATTTGTCAAACTCTTCCTGTGAGAACAGTTGCAGTCATGGAGCCAGTGTTTGTTTGCCCATTCTGCAAATGAGACCGCAAATATTCCTGAAGAGCACGTGTGTTTCTTCCCTGCAGCAGCAGAATGAAGTGTTCCTGCCATGAAAAGGCTGGCATAGCAGTAAAAACTAAACAGATTTTTAATTTATTTTCTTTTTTAGCCTAATCTGAGGAGGTTTATTTTCTATTTCAGAGGCAGGAATCCATAGAATGAGAAACCACAGTCTCTTAGTCCAATAATGCAGCTTTTCTTTCTCTTTCTTTCCTTCCATTCTGAACTTGAACCAATCTTGTGAATCGGGCACTTGTCTGTTTAAAAGGCTGACTGTTAAAATGATTCCTTCCATCAAACTCAGTTGCTCAGCAACAGTGGAAGTGGAGTTGGTGCCCCATCTGGACAAGAAGCTTTTGAATGCTAAGGATGTGTTCAGAGCCTTAGACCCATCTCTTATTCCTGGGGAGTGATGGCTCTGTCACCTCTTTTCTACCTGAGCATGTATTATTCATTGCAAGGTGCTGGTAGAAAAAAGGCAGCTGGGGATTTTGCTGGTAAGCAGAATTACCTGTGAGATTGACAAGAAAAACAAAGTTTCCCTCTTGAAGAAAAGCATCTTGTTCTCTTTAAAAGTCTACGAGATATTTTCCCTAATTATCTTGGTCCATCTTTAACAGCCCAATACATCTTGTCAAGACAACTGAGGCAGGAGGATCCTGGCTAAAGAAGGTTGTCCCTGCCTGAAAACAATTCTCTTGTGCTTTTCTAAAGATCTGAGCTGAGTTCTGACCTCCATGTGCTGGTTATTTGTGCATGTGTCAGCACTGCACGTGTGTGTGTGTGCCCTCACATCGAGCTGAGGGAGAGCAAACTGACTGAGTGACAGAAACCTTGTCATTTCCTGACATAAAGAGGAATCCGGGGGCAGGAGCTGCCTCTGCACATGCCAACACATGCAACGGGGAGGGCAAAGAGCAGTAATTTGTAAATCTGGTGAGAAAACAGCATGTGGCTGCTCCCTGCAGTGACTGTGTCACAGTTTCTCTTCCTGCTGGCCCTGCCCTGGTCGTGGAATCCGAGGATCTTTGAGGTTGGAAGGGGCCTTCAAGATCACGGAGTCCAACCATCAACCTAACACTGACAAAGCCACCGCTAAACCCTGTCCCTCCACACCACATCTTTTAAATACCTGCANGAGTCCCTCTCCAGCTCTCCTGGAGCTCCCTTCAGATCCTGGAAGGCTGCTCCAAGGTCTTCCCGGAGCCTTCTCTTCTCCAGGCTGAACAGCCCCAGCTCTCTCAGCCTGTCCTCATAGGAGAGGTGCTCCAGCCCTCTGATCATCTTGGTGGCCCTGCGCTGGACCTGTTAGATTTCCTAATATCCAATCTTAATCCCTCCTGGCGTGTGGGCCTGGGAATCGCCTTGTCCCTGCTTCACTTTTCTGCTGTGGCTCCCGAGAGCTGTCCCCTTTCCCGGGGAATGGGCAGCCTCTTTCTCCATACCCAGGTGTTTCCAGCAAACCCAGTCCCTCTGTCTGAACCCTCTGCACAAACAGGTTGCAGCTGGGCTTTTCTCACACCTGATTCTAATCTCCAGAGCCTTTAGATACCCAGTTACTGGGCTCATTGCAAGGGAGGAGAGGAGAGGGTTTGCATGTAAATACCTGCCTTTCTGCATTATGCAAGGTAAATTTGGTCTCTTTCTGCTGTGGGAAGGCTTGGGGATGTAAGGGCTGCTTAGAAAATGTTAGTGAGTTTATTTTTTTTTATTGTTACTTTTATCAAATTGACTTCTAGGATTGCTTCATAGTGTGGAAGCTTTGGGGTGTGGGTATTGAAGCAAAAACCTGCTCCTATTTGTGCTCTGTTGGCACACCTGGTGTATGATCAGATGAGATTTGATGTGTGTGTTTCTTTCTTTTTATAAATGTCTAATGTACGCGTCAGGTTTTTCTTATTTGTAGGAAGAAAATGTGTATATAGGTTCTTCCCTGCAGGACTGCTCCTGAGAACGGGTTTGCTTTGGGTTTTAGTGTTAGAGCTGGTACTAGAACATCAGCAAAATCACAAAAATATTTAGAAAGCAACCTGTAAAGATCTGGGAGAGGATGCAAGAGTCAGTGAAGTCTTGGGATAGTTTGCCTCAGTAGAGTTCTTAAAAGGAATATGTGATTGAAATGTGATTTTTAAATGCTTTTTTTGTTCCTTTCTTTAGGGGGCTGGAGTTTTGGGAGCTGAAGTTCAGGAGCAGATCGTTTCTTTACCGCCAGGTACTGCTTGGTGCTGTATTTGCCACCCCAAAGTGTTGCTGTCACTGTAATCATTGATGGGTTTCGTGATGCTGCATCCCCCTGCGGTGCCACCTCCGATGCAGAGCTGCTGTCACAGCTGTGTGACACACACAGGGACTGGGATCAGAGAGCTGAGGTTCTGGAGCCTGTGTTTTATCCAGTAAAACCAGAATCTCTTCAATTTGTGTCTAAAATGAATGTCCCAAGTCACAGAGTGGTGTGGGAGGATGGAAAGTTTTGTTTTCCGCAATCTTTGTTGCAGTCTGAGCGGTGAAACCCAACAGCCATGTGTTCTTGCTCTGCTGAATGGCACTGGGCCCAGCAAAAACTGCCTGGAATTTTACTTTCTGGCTTTGGAGAGTGCAGTAACTCTCAGAGCTACGCAAAAGAGAGGTGGGAAGGGCCTGATTCAGCTGCGGAGGCAGGACTTGCAGGATCCTTCCCTCTGCCGTGCTCTCTAGGTCTCCCCCGGGTTTTCTTTGAAATAACTCCAGTGGGGTTTTTGCTCTTATCCTCAGGGGAGACAGCTCTCTGCACAGCTTAATGGATCACCTCGTTAGGAAGGAGTTGGCTGTTCTCATTCTGCCTGTCCTGGCCATGGTCACACTCTGGAGACAGGGAATAGGCAAGAGAGGGCTTGTTTTTTTTTTTTTCAGAGGAGAGAGGGGGTGTTTTGTGGGAACAGTGAGCAGCTATTTTTCAGTCTGTTTCAACAAACCAAATTTGTTTTTATCCTGAGCCAAGCAGTGCTCTGACAGTGGGTGTCTGGATACCAGCAAGGGAAGAACAACAATGTGCTTGAGGAGGGCTTGACATGCAGCAGGGATTTGCCTCTTTGGATGCTCTTGTGACAAGGAGAAAATGCTGGTACCCATAATAATCTGCTCAGCCTGATGCCCTCAGACCCCTGTAGAGTGAACTGGCAGGCTGGAGTGGAGCAGAAACAGGCTGGACATGATGAACAGCACTCTTTTGTTAGAGAATTGCACTGTTTTTATTTTAAAATAGGGTTTAACAGCCCCAGAAAAACTGTATGTATATATTTTTTGCTGAATAGCTTGGAGATGGGGAGACACCAAGCACTTGGCTGTTTCACACACATACCATTAGCCTGCATTAGCCTCCAGGTGCATTCCAGGATCTGAAGGGAGCTCCAGGAGAGCTGGAGAGGGACTCTTGGTCAGGAAGTGGAGTGGCGGGACAAGGGGGAATGGTTTTAAATTGGAAGAGGGAAGATTTAGATGAGATATTAGGAAGAAGTTCTTTGGTGTGAGGGTGGTGAGGCACTGGAACAGGTTGCCCAGAGAAGCTGTGGCTGCCCCATTCCTGGAGGGGTTCAAGGCCAGGCTGGATGGGGCTTGGAGCAACCTGCTCTGGTGGGAGGTGTCCCTGCCCAGGGCAGGGGGGTTGGAACTGGATGATTTTTAAGGTCCCTTCCAACTCTGACCATTCCATGATTTACAGGAGTGAACTCCCAAGTGTAAAGAACTCCAGGAGACACCAAAGCTGAAGTCCCGGTGTACAATGACCTCTAGCGATGGATGGTGAAACTACGTGTCAAGGATCTGGTTTTTGTGCCATCTCCTAAAGGAGGCTCCTGGTTTAAGATCAGAGCACACAAGGGCAGACAGGGCTTTTCTTTGGATAAATACATCTTGGCTTATTGAACCTCTCTCATTAAGAGTGATGAAAGCAATCAGGTTGCTCAGTGGGCTTTGCTTTATTCTTTTGTAAACGTAAATAAATCAGAAGCTCAGACTGATGCTTCCTTACAGCACTACATTTCAGGTTTTTTTGGAGAGCTTGGTGTGCTCTGAAAGGTCGTTAGTGGAATGAATGTCTGTTTAGGCCCAATGGCTGATTGTGCCTGCGCAGGCAGTGTCTGCTTGACCCATGTGGGCTGGTACTGCTGTTGCCTGGAGAATTTGAGACTGGAGGACAGTTCTTCCCTTCTCTGTCCTCATCGTTAAGTTTTCCCAGGGAAACAGATGTTTCCCTGAACCATCCCCAGATGTTTATTGCGCAAACTTTCTTGATGCCCATGGGAAGTAGGTAACTGCTTGTATACTAATTCCTGGATAAAAGTCTCTCCAGGAGCGCCCTGCTGAGAGAGAGCAATTTTGGCTTAAGTTGAGGAGCTCTTTCTTGTCAATTATTCCTTGAGAGCAGCTCCAGGAGGCTGCCTTGACATCAGAAGTACCAGGAAGATGAGTGGTCAGTGCTCTACCTTTGGAAGGATGCCTTCAGCTCGTGAAATTTAGGCACCACACAGGGATGCAAGAGCTAGTCACGGGGAACTGGCATTCGGTGTGCAGGTGGCATTGGCATATGCAAGTCTGGGCCCTCCTGGAGCAGCTTAGCTTCTAGGGATATAGAAGGAAAGGGTGTTTTTTGGCTGAGAGGATGCTGAAGTGTGAGGGCTGCTCGCACAGGAGGTGAGCACGGTGGTGTGAAGTCTGTGTGGAGGGAGGGGATGGAAGCTGTGACACGCAGAGGCGTTTGAAATCCCACACTTGGGGGGCTGTTGTCTGGCAGGCTGTCCTATTTGGGGTGTTTTTTTCCCCTGGTATATTTTTTGGCTCTCTGAGAGAAGCCAGCCCCACCTGGAAATGGTGTTGCTGATATATAAAGAACCTGTGAGCTCAGCTCTCCCAGCGAGGCTGCGAGCTTCCTGCCACAGACGGGTGTGTGGCTGCTGCTGCTCCTTCTGAAACACGAACAGTTCTCTCTCAGCTTTCTTCCCATGCATGATGAGAACAAGCCTTGCTCCGAGGCAGTGTTGTGTGGCTGGAGATTGTTATGTTACAGGTCCTCAGCTTGTTCTTAGGAAGATCTTCAGCTGTAGGGAGGGAAGGCTTAAAGGGAACTTGGTAGTTCTTTGCCCTTCCCCACCACTAGCTTTGACTAGAAGATGCTGGTTGGAAAGAAGCTTAGCTGTTGTGTGTTGTCATGTCATCCCAATCAACGTAGAACCTTTAGAAGCCCACACAGTCCCTGCTAAAAGGAGAAAGAACACCTTTTCTTCTCAAACTGTGGGTGACTGGGACTGCTGGGGGATGAAGGGAGTATGGTCTTTCTGCAGCAACAAAACAGGCACTGAATTTCCTGCTCCCTTTCAGTTTTACAAGGTGTCTTCTCTGTTTTTTCCAGGTCCGAAGAATGGTTGGGGCTCTAGTTGCAGTTGGCCAGGGCAAGTTAACACCTTATCATATAAAGGAGTTACTGGAGATAAAAGATTCACGGGCTTTTCCACCAAATGCCATGGCTCCACCATCTGGACTCTTCCTAAAATCAGTGGAATATAACGCAGCAGGTAGGTTAGTGCAGGGAATGGCATTTGTTTCGTGGGAGTCAGATCTAATACCGAAGGGAGCAAGAACACCCCCAGCCCTCCTTTCCCTGCTGCCTGACCCATGGCTCACAGCTTTGGTCGTTGACACCCACGTCACCATGAGTGCCCAGGAGTGGGGAGGTGTTTGCAGCAGTTGTTTGGGAAAAATTGTGTATTTTTTTCCACTTAGATGACTTCTTGCTTGCAGGGTAGGAAAAGAGAGGTTGTGGTGACGCCGACTTTGAGATCTCACATGAACAATACTTTTAATTCTCTTAAACTCTTGTTTTGTCCCTTAACCTATTTGAAGTACTTTCAGGTGGTTTCAGTGCCATCTTTTTCCCTAAATCGATGTTTCCTCTTTTTTTTTTTTTTTGTCCTCTCAGATTTGAACAGTACAGATGCCCCAGGAGAATAGCAGCTCTGTGAGATGCAGCCGTGTCTGGAAGGACCGTTGTGGATTCAGGATGGAGGTTTGCCAAGGGCTCCTCACACAACACACCACCTTGTCTCAATAAAAATCATTGACTGGGACCGTGGGCATCTTCTATCATTTATTCTTGCCCTCTGAGACTGCTGAGGGGAAAGGAAGAACTCCAGACTGCTTGCAGATAACTGCTTTTGGGTTTCTTTTATTTTTTTCTCAAACAGTGGGAGGAAGAAGCAAGAGCTTGGGGTTTTGGTTGGGTTTTTTTGGTTTGCTTTTCTTTTTTTGCCCTTGTGTAGGAGTGATAGAGGCTTAGAATGGGATGTAGGATGTAGCACCTCCTTTCTGCCCCTCTGCTCTGTAGCCCTGGCTTTGTGCAGGGAAGTGTGGGGGAGAGCTCTCAGGGTTTGGTGCAGGGAGGTTACAGAAACAGCCTTTGAAAATGCTCACCATTTCCTCCCTCTGTCCCCGCTCTTGCAGTGGTGGTGACGTGATACCCCATCTCTGGGACAAATTTGTGTCTGTCAGTCATCTCTGAACAGAGGAAAGTTCCTTTGAGGTCACTTAAAACCAGTTTTAGTGATCACAGCCCGGCCCGGTGGCACGGGAACAGCCGTAGGGGTGAGTCACCCTGAGCATGAAGGACTTGGGGTGGTGGAGGCTCCATGGCCAGAAGGTGGCTGCCACCCTGTTGCTGTTGGTTGCCACCTTCTGCTCTTCCGTAGTTGAGCTGGAGTCTGTCCATGATCTAAGGGTGTGTGAATGAGTACAGAGCAGAGTTTGGCCTGCTTAGAAAATGCACAATTGGGTAACTTGTGGGGCTATTTATTTTTTTTAACTCCTGACTGACACCAGACTGTGTTTTTGGCTATAAAGTGACTGTTAGAGTGCTGGGTTACGGCAAAAAGGATGAAAATTTTGACTTGTGAAGTTCACAGAAGCAACAATACCTGGTTTAAACGCTCCCGCAGCAGAAGCAGCGTGCAGCTGAGATGTTTGATGCCACCATAACTGATGTCCCCTTTGTCCACGAGGAGGAGAAGGACAGAGAAAGCCCGTTTGTCAGAGCAGGCTGCCCACTCGCTCTGGTAAGAGGATGCTCTTTGTTATGTGGCAATTCAGTGATATAGAGTATCATGTTCAGATAAATAAAAGAAGAATCTTAATTAATAACCCCTTGAGAGATGTTTCCAGGTGCTGTTGGCACACTGGAGAGCCACCAGGTGGGCAGAGGGGGAGGCAGCAGGTCTTTTGGACCTCTCTCAAGACCCTTTCCTTTGTAGGGCTTGAGTTTGAGTAGTCCTGGCACAGAAAGGAGGACAGCCCATCTCGAGGTGTCCCCTCATGAGAAGTGATGCATCTCTTCCCTGCTCTGTTCCAGGTAGCAGTTTTACCAAAGACCTACTCTCAACAGTGCCAGCTGCCAGCTCCATCATTCCCTCGGGGACTAATTCCCAAAGAAAACGACAGAGCTTTGGAGGAGCCGTGGGTGTCTACCATGGACAAGGAGAGCTGACGCTGCTGTGTCGCTGCTGGTGGCACCTCCTTGTCCTTTCCTGGGACAGCCTTGCTGGGTGAGTACCCAGGAGCAGGGATGCTGTGACATTCCACAGGGATTAACACAGCAGTGAGGGCTCATCCATTGACATTCCCAACCATAATGGGCCCAAGAGGTTTTACAGAGTGGTTTTGCTTGGAAGGGAATGGCAGCAACATGGTGCTTTCCCTTCCTTGGAGGAGAAGTGAGAGTGCAGTGACTGGTACCTGGTTCCGGTGGACTTGCTCTGCAGACTGGTGGGACTGGAAGGCAAGGAGGTGGCTTTGGGTGGGCGTGCTGTGCTCTGTGCCCCGTTCCTGGGGGGAGGACACACTTCTCTGGTGGGGCTGGTTCTCTGCGTGGGATCCCAGTGGTAGTTTCTCATCTTGGCTTCCTGTGGTTTCTCTCTGCAGCGCGGCACTCGGCGGGGCGTCTGGCAGAGCAGCCTCCCCCACGGGTGAAACTCTACGCGGAAGAGCTCAGCGGTGACCTCGGAGTTGTGCAGATGCTTTGGAGGGGCCAGTAGAATCATCTGCAGCTTCTGCAGGAGAGATGATGGGCTGAGCTCTGGTAAGTTCGTTTTGTGACTAAATTTATTACGAGTCTTTAGAGGACAACCCAAATACTGGTGCCGTTTGGGTGTTAATCAAGCTGTACCTGCTGCTGCAGGCTTGGGTGTTGCTTGGGGTTTTGGTTTGGGGGGTGAGTGTTTGTTTTTTAATAGTTGTGCTGCAAAAATACCTGTCGATGATGTTTCTGCAAATATCTCCCAACTTCTGGTTACAAGAAAGACCTCTTGTGCTTATGGGCTTGTCACCAAACCCTGAGGGACAGGTTCAGCCCCCAGGGCAGCACGAAGGGCTGTTGGAGGGGTGGTGGATTGCTGCGTTTTATAAATCCCAGAGCAACTGTTAAAAATAACCTGAAGTCATTTAATTAAAGAACACGCTCTCTCGACATCATAAAATTTACCATCAGGAGAGAACTTCTGCACAAACTCCTTGTCTGAATAATTTTTTGGTGTCCATTATTAATACTTGTTATTAATCTCAAGGAGCACTTAGCATTCTAAATACTAAGGATAGGCTGAGGGAGCTGGGGCTGTTCAGCCTGGAGAAGGGAAAGCTCTGGGGAGACCTTGGAGCAGCCTTCCAGGATCTGAAGGGAGCTCCAGGAGAGCTGGAGAGGGACTCTTGGTCAGGAAGTGGAGTGACAGGACAAGGGGTAATGGTTTTAAATGGGAAGAGGGGAGATTTAGATGAGATATTAGGAAGAAATTCTTTGGTGTGAGGGTGGTGAGGCACTGGAACAGGTTGCCCAGAGAAGCTGTGGCTGCCCCATCCCTGGAGGGGTTCAAGGCCAGGCTGGATGGGGCTTGGAGCAACCTGCTCTGGTGGGAGGTGTCCCTGCTGGGCTTATCTTGTGAGAAGCAGCAGCTAATCTGGCCCCTTTGCCATCCTGATTCTACAGCCGCTGCCTTATCTTGCAGAAAAGACAGATGTTCAGCGGTTCTTGCTCTGAGATAAAGGTTGTCTCGAGTTCTGTGCTGCTTAAAGCCATGGCTGAGCCCTGCTTGGGTTTGTGTTGATTCTCCTGTGTGGGTGTATCAACCCTCTGCTACCAGGTGAAGGACCCGTGTAAGCAGGACGTGTGCTCACCTACTGAAAGTGAAACTTTTTTTTTTTCCTTTCCCAATGTTCCAGTCACCATCTCTGGTGCTTTTGACTTGAGGAGGTAAACAACTGCTGGGAGGAAGCGTGATTTCAGAGCTTCCTTTGGAAAGTACCCAACAGGCTCCCTCTGTTGATGCAGCGTTGTCATCTTGTGTTGAGTTCAATGCCAGTCAATAAACTGGCTGCTCTGTAAACTTAAAATACCCGTGTTTTACAAGATTTATTCTCCCTTACAGCAACACTGCTCTCCATCCGGATATCCGGAGCACCAACCTCTAAGCCACAGGCTCCACCAGCCATAACATCACTCAGTTGTGGAGCTTTAGCCTTTTCCCACCTGAGATGAACCAGAACTCAAGAACCTCCTGAGGAAAGGGATATCTAATACATTTATCCCATGTGGGATATCCCTGCGTTCCAGAAGAAACCATGGCAGGTATTACCTGGACTGAAGAATTCTCCAATGAAACCGTTGCCAATTCCAGTTCAGAACTCAACTTGGAAGCAGATTTCCAGTATTCCTTGTTCACGGTCATCTACAGCGTCGTCTTTGTGCTGGGACTGATAGAAAACGTGTTGGCCTTGTACCTGCTGTCCTGCAGGGTGACGCACACGTCCCACTCCTACGTCTACATGCTCAATCTGGCTCTGGTGGACACCTTGTTTGTTTGCGTGTTGCCGTTTAAAATTCATTACCACCTGAATCAGAACAACTGGATCTTTGGTGACATGGCCTGTAGGGTGACTGGGACCTTGTACTACATCAACATCTACCTGAGCATCGCCTTCTTCACCTGCATTTGTGTGGATCGCTACATCGCCGTGTTGCACCCCTTCGCCTACATCCGGATCAAAGTCCTCCACTACATGCTGGTGGTCACGGTCCTTTGGGTGGTGGCTCTAAGTGTCGTGGTTCCACTGATCCTGGGAGGTCCCCTCCACAACAACGGGGCGAGGAACACGATCGTGTGTTTTGAGAACTTTACCACCAGCAGCTGGACTCAGCGCATGGCTCCTTACAACATCCTGGCCTTAGTTTTTGGGTTCGTCATCCCGTTTTCCATCATTCTCATCAGTTACCCTCTCATCGCCAAGAGGGTCTCCCAGATCAAGCCCAGCATCCGCAAGAGGAAGGCCCTCACCACCATTTTCATCATCTTGCTCATTTGCACCTTGTGTTTTCTCCCCTATCACCTCACCCACCTGCTCCACTTCTTGATGCGCCTCCAGGTCATCCAGAACAAGGCCTTCACCTGCCTCGTCTACAAGATGCGAAGGGTCACCTTAGCCCTGGTGAGCGTCAACTGCTGCCTCAACCCCCTCCTCTACTACTTCTCCTCCTCCAGCAAGCGCTGGTGCTGCAACTTCAAGCTCAGGTTCAGGTCCAAAGTAGTGTACACCATCTGCGATCGGCAATTCCGGGAGTTCTCCTACGTTTACAGAGTACAAGTGGGACACGGAAATGAAAAACATGGAGATGGGGTGAACTGATCTGCTTCAAAGTAAGTCCAATATTCCTCTTTCCAGCTGTTTCTCCTGGGAAGCCTTCCCTTCTTTTGTACATTGGTGTTTTGGTCTCCTTTTGTTCAACTTTGGGGTTTGTAGGAGAACTCTGGGCTCTTTTCTGGAAAGCAGAACAGACATGGGATTAGGTGTAAGCAAGCAGCCTCCCCGTTGACACCGAGCTGAAACAGAGTGGTTCTGGGCAGCCCCGCTGGGCTTCTCCCTGTTTTGGAGGGTCCCGTGGCCAACAGGGCTCACAAACTGTTCCCCACTCATGGAATGAGTGGTGAGTCCTTCAGAGCAGGGTTGGAGCATGTCCTGGATGTCCATTAATGCAGTTCTAGATGAGTAGGTGCAAGTATTTACCAGCTGAGTAACCCTGTGCAGTGGGTAAACGAGCTCCTCTCCCCACACTGTTACCACAGGAGCTGACACAGCTCTGTCTGCGGCGCCTGTTGTTCAGATGTCACAGCTTCTCTTCAGTTGTTTGTGTCACACGATGTACCTGAGCCCTTTCACCCCTTCTCTTGCATTTCAGACCCACTCGCCTTCCCAGAACTGCCGTTTCCACCCTGCAGAACGTGAGACTTCAGAGAGACTTCATCATGTGTGGGTTATCAAACCCACCAGAAAACCACGGGCCAGGTTGACAAGAGCTGCTCCCAAACCGAGGGTTTCCTTAAGAGGCTGTGAATTTTTGGTGACAGATACACAGCCATGCTGTTCTGGTCCCTCCCGCAGCATCCCCAAACTGGGAATGGGAAGGAAATTGGGTTTGTTGAACAGGGACCAAGGTATTTCCAGTTCCAGCTGTGTAAAACGCGGCCTGAAAGTCCAGAGGGTGGTCGGGGTGCCCAGGTTTTGCTGCGCTGGGACAGGAACTGCCATGGACTCTGAAGGTGGGAGGGATCAGGGGGAGAGAAACGATGGTGCCTCCGTACGACGTGTGACTTCTCTTTGCACGAGGGATGTTGCAGCTTCTGCCCACGTTCAGCCAATGCCATTGTCAGCTCCCTGGTGAAGGACAGGAGATAAGAGGTTTGGATCTGTGGGTGTAGGAGGATGTTGAGGTGTTGGTTTGTGGAGGAAAGTAAAACTCTCAGGTGTTCTGATGGTGAGTGAGAGCTTGAACTGATCCGTTACAGGAAATCAACGACCCCCTTCAGCATCCGAGCTGGACACAGTGAGCAAAGGGGGAGCAGAGCTGAAATGATTGTGAGAGCCAAAGCTTTGTAGGAAAAGCTGCTTTTTATGGGCACCTGGTCCTGATGGGGCCACTCGCAGACCTCTCCCTCGCACCATGCTCTTGGCTCGGAGGAATTGTTTGAATATTGGTGAGAAAACCTCCTCCAACTCTTCTAGAATATTGAAAGTACTGGGTTTGGTGCTCCTCAGCTTGACTGGGCCCAGTAAGACAAGTGTAAATCCTTCCAGCTGTAACGGGGAGATGATGAGAGCCTCTAAGGGAGCATTAAGAAAATTAATCTTTTATCTTTCATGAGATCCTGCTATTTGTGTCCCATTTTATAGACCATGGAAAAACTACCCAGTGCTGCAGGGACTGGTCTTTCCAGTTCTGGAACAGAGGGAGGAAAATTGTGATGGGAGACTCCATCAAGGAGCCCTGCTGGGTAAAGAGCACGTTTAGGGCTTTATGTTCTTGCCTCTGTGACATTTATATTGTGCGTTTTAATTGTGAAGCTTTAAAAGCTCCTTGTTTTGCTCAGCACCGCTGAGGTTTTAAGGGAAATGAGCTGTGGGAGGGGGAAATGCTGAGTGGTTTTTACCTCGTTGTGTTCCTGGGGACTTCAGAAATGGGCTGTAACGGTTCCCAGGCGTGGTCCTGGTGCTGCTGAAGGGTGGACACTGTCACTAACTGGACAAACACTGTAATTCCTTTATTAAACAAACCCAGGAAAAGGCATTGACAATGTAAACAAAATAAAATCTCCATCTCTGGGAAACCCCACTGCGCTGCTGCTCTGTCGCTCATGATGTGCTCGGTGGGAGCCCCTTCTTCAGCAGGGCCGTGAGGTAACTGCCCAGCTCCTCGTCCTGGAGGGAAGAGAGAGAAGCAGGATGAAACCCACCTTCGACTTGATGTCCCTGTTCGGGGCAAGAAATTCAACTCTGGTACCTACAACTGGACTGGAACCATTCTCAGGCCCAGCAGAGTCAGATGTTGGCAGCGTTCAGGAGTGGAAAGGGGAGCAGTTTGCACCAACGCATTTCTGGGTGGTGTTTGCAAAAGAGCAGGGTAGAACTTTGTCAAAGCAGGTGTCTGGAACTGAGGGTCTCTCTTTTGAGAATGACCATTTTTATTGAAAGCAAAGAACACAGAACCATTGATTGTTTATCTTTTTTTTTTTTTTTTGCTTTGCCCTCAAGTAGGCATCTCCTTGCTGTAAAGAAAACTTTTTGCAAATACAGCCCTAGAAATTACACTTTTTAAGGGGAAAAAAACATAATGGGTTCTTCTAGGGCAGTTTTGGGCTGTAAGGAGGCAAGATCAGTGTTGTATGAGAAGCATGTCTTTGGGGATTCCTACCTGGTAGGTCCAGGACACGAGCAGGACTTTGGTTCCTTGGTCCTCTGAGTGCGCCGTGGCTTGGATGAGAATGGACTCCACGGTTATAGACCCATCAGGGAGATGCTGCACCGAGTAATCCTTGAGGACCCTGGAAAGAGAGAAGGCAGAGGAGTTATTCGGGATGGGAGGTGGGTACAAGCTCAAGGGAGGGTGTCTCTGACTCCCCTACACCAAGGAGAGCAGCACCAGTTCATAATTTGCTTATTTTGGTGCTTTTACTAATCATATAGGATTTCCCACAGAATTTATTGATTTTTTTTCAATAGTTGTAGCTCCTGCCTGAACCCCATTCATCTCCACAAAACCCTGCTCTTGGAAAGGACCAGGGGGAAGAGCTTTTAAGCTTCATCTAAGAATGATAAGCTCAAGTCCATCCCTAGGGGGGAAAACAACAAATAAATGAGGGAAACACTTGCCCTTTGAGGTGGTTGTACACACGGAGCACCGTCTCGTGTTCTTTCCGTGGATCCTGGATGTGGACACGGCAGGTGAAGCGCAGCTGATGCTCCGCAAGGCCCAGCTCCTTCAGAGCCTGCTCGGGAGAAACCAGGCGGAAGCTCTGCGGAGGAGGAGAAGGACAAATCCATGAGAAGCTCTTTCTTTGCACTCTATGAAGTTTCACTGCTCCTGTGCCATCAGCTGCTGAACAGCGAGACACCAGTTCTGAAGCAGTGGGACAAGTGAAGACCATCCCTGAGGACATCTGCCAAGGTACAGCCTCTGTCTTACATGGTGATCTTCCCAGGTAGGACATTACCAGGCTCCTTCCAGGAACAGGCACTGCTTGCCTTTACTTTGTTCCTTGTTCACCCAGACCTCACTAATGAATCCTACCAACAGACTTAACCAGAGGACACGGGACAAACATAAGAACTTTTTAACTTACGTTATCCTTCATAATTAACGTCCCGTGCATGAGCTTTGGCTTCTTGGCATCTGGTAAGGGACCTAAATCAAAACCAATGGAAGAGAAAGACAGTGTGTGGTTAATGATGATGTGCTTTATTTTTCATACAACCCATAAAGGACTTTATAGATTTAATTTCCGAGTCCCTGCTGAGGCTCAGAGACTTAAGATTTTACATCTTTGTGTCTGTTAAAGCACGTGGTGCTCAAAGCATTAGTGGTGCTCCAGACACGTAAGAAACTAAGCCCAGTGATACCCACCCACAGCTCCGCTTCCCACATCCCGATTTGAGAGGTTTTAGATTGTTCTTAAATTGGGTTTATAAGAGTAATTCCAGTTTAAACAGCCCTAGCCAGCAAAAGTGCGTGTGGACCTTGTTTTTATAGCAAACAGGCAGTAAGTAGCAAACTAAGTAGTCTGTGTATGTGTTTTTAAACCTTACTGGACTGTACACTGAGAGTTCACAGCCATTTCAGTTCACAGGAAGCCCTTTCAACCACTAAATGCTCATAAAACTCATTTCTTTTACAGGAAGCACTGCTCCAAGTCACCATTGCTACAACCACCCCTTCGCTCCTGTTTCCACCCGAGCCAAGTCCTAGATAACACCGATGATGACAAAAAGATTAAATTCTTGGCTGCAGCCTCACCTATTGCCGTTTCTCTCTTCAGGAGTCCCAGGGATATATCCACGGGAATGCTGGGGTTGGTGAATATCGTCGTGGTCTCTCCATTGGCCGGCATGTAACAGCTGACATCTGCAAGGCAAAGCCTCAGCCTCAGCTCTGCCGCGGCAGCGCTTCCCTCCCTGACCCAAGCAGAGTCCCAGCCTCCCCACAGTGAGCTGACAACCTTACTGGGACCATCAAACCCCACTGGGGCAGGACCTGCTGCCGTGAGTAACCAGCCAGTGTGGTTACTGCTGGTTTCCAAGGAATTAATTAGTATTTTTTTTCTGGAGCTCATTCCTTGTTAGCAAGGGAAGTCGCTAACTTGCAGTGCCAGCTGTGCCCTGCCTGCCTCGGCTCCTTTTAGGAGTCTAAAGAAATATAAATTCAGTAAGTGCTCAACTAGAACAACACAAATGTAACAGAACACCTATGATTTCAGGTCCAAATGGGCCTTAAAATACTATTAAATGGGCTTAACATGTTAAGTAAGAACGTTACAGTCCCAGAGTGAACTGTAAATAACAGCCTGACTCTGTGCTGAGGTCCACTGAGTTGAGTACATGAATTTTGATGCCTTCCTTCTACCACCCTTTTCCCCCCTCACTTTCAGCACGATACATACTAAGTTCCTGCTCTATTTTCTGCTTCAGAAACTCCATTTTCTTGGCCTCCCCGTGGACCAGCAGGACGTTTCGTGGCTCAGCCTGGCGGATGAGCTGCATGATCCCCTTGGCGTCGGCGTGGGCGCTGAAGGACATGTACTCCACCTGCATCTTCACCTCCAGCTGCAGGGGGAGAGGAGACCATGGTCTTCCTTACCCAGGAACTCTGCCTCACTACAGCTTCTGCAATGTACACCCCCCAGGATTTAGTTTAAAGAAGGAAATTGGAAAAGGAGGCTGTAGCCAGAGCTGCTGATCAGCAAGGACTGAACACGATGCTGTATGGAAAAGCTTTCAACAACTTAAGAGGATCAAAGGGTTCAATTTCAGAGCACAAAGTACGTGTTTCCCATTTGCCAAAACAAGCCAATACTTAAGGACAGTTGGTAACAGGTTTAATATCTCCAGGTGCCTAAAAGTATCATTTTTACCTATGTAACTAACAGTGCATAGTTATTAAATGTTATAAATACACTCCTGACAAGGTCTTAGAGCAAATACACGCCATTGCCAATGTAAAGGGGAAAAATCCTCTAGTTCAACCCCAAAGAAAACATTACTTGGGTGTTTCTGGTGCTGTACGTGGTGTGTTCCCATTACAAGTAGATGGTCTCTAACTACCACCAAAAGTTTGAAGAACTTCCCCCAAACGCTCCTCCCTTTTCAAAAGAAACTTACAATTTGTCTCCCTTCCATCTCCAGCTTGCGTTGCCCACTCAGGATCTTGTGGCCCACGGTTCCCTGCACGCAGTAGCCCGGCATGATGACCTGAGAAGGAAACAAGAGTCACAAATTCCACTAAAGATGTGTGTTCTCCTCCCTCTCACGTCCTCCCACCCTGCCCTGGGAAGCTGCTGGCTTCGTTCTGCAGCTTGGGAACACCCAACTCCAGAACACTCACATGAAAATGAAATTAGGAAGCAAAGTGCTGAAATCCACACAGCACTAAGAATTAATCCTAGTTACAGATGTCTTTAATTCAAAGCAGTTTCAATGAAAGCAATTTTGAAAAGAAAGTCACACTTTGCAAAGAGAAATGGGAGCTGGAGAGCTTTGCCCTGGGCTGGGTCACCAAAGGCCTCGTGGGGTTTAACCCTGGCTGTGTTGACACAAAGAGCACTCAGGAAACACGATTTCTTACCATGTTCTTCTCATTCCCTGCCCATTTCCTGAAGATCTGGAGGGACTGTCCTGCATGAAGCATACCCGGGGTTGCAAACACCACCTGGAATGCAAAGATATGTCAAGAATCACCACAGAAAACATTATTCCTATTACTTATAATATATAAATATCCTAAAACTGAGCAAGTATCCACTAAGACACATCACATCACGCTTCTTACATCAAAGTTCTAATTTTTCTATTGTATTTTCCCACCTTGTCTAATTTTCAAGTAAATTGTACCACTCTAGGACACTTTTGTGATCACCCCAACATCTGATTAAAAAGTTGAACTATTTTATAATGCTACTGCCATGCTCAACAGCTTCCTCTTTTAGCTACTGTATAATAAGCCAGTCAGAAATAAAAAGAGCAACAAAGGAGTGTGTCATAAAGGCTCTTTTTCCTGACTTCAGTCACAAGAATAGAGTGTAAAAATGGTATTAATGGGGGACCAGAGTGGTACAAAACCAGCCCCCTCCAGCACCCACCCACCTACCATGGGCCCTGGATTGTCTGCGAAGGCCCGATCAAACGCTTTGATGTGTTTGAATTCAAACATGTTCCTCTGCACAAACGTTTTCCGAATTTTCTGGTTAGTCCAGGTGATGAAGAGCTTGTAATAATGGTTGGCCTTCTCCGTCAGTCCCGTGGAGAAATAAATTGGAGCCTTCAAGTTCATTCGCTCCCTGCAGAAAGAAGCGTTTCCAAAAATCCGTGAAGGCCAAATCAGGATCCTGGATATTCGTGTTTATGCTCCATAAACCTGTGGAGCCTCCCAAGATTATTTTGGGGGACTGACAAGTCTACATTGCTGTGTGTTAATTCCTACCAACAGGCTTGAGCCCAACTCTCCTTCCCACCCACCACAGACACCTTCCCTCTGTTATAAATATTAATTGTTCTGCTGTGGGAAATAACTAAAAGCAGGAGTATTTGGGATTTTCAAAACCATTTCCACACAACACTTAAATGTCATTTTAATACTCCTTCATCCCTCCTTCCCCTCCCACACAAACAGTTGGACAACACGGCAAAGACTCAATCCCATTTTTTAAAGCATGGTTGGTCCCAAGCAGAGCAGAAAAGGACTGGATAAAATACGGTTCCTTGTTTAGAGCCAGGAAGGCTGGGAAATACCCAAAAAGAAGTCATTCCCCAACTGCCAGCACGGGCTGAGCTGCAGGGGAGCACTGACACCGCTTGTACTGAACAGAGATGAAGGAATCAGAAACCACAGCACGAGGAGGACGGAAAGGAGAGGTGGGACATGCCCAGAGGAGACTGCACTCACCAGAACGTTTCCAATAAAATGCAAAGCTCCTGGGCACGGCCGAGGGCGAAAACTGGGATGAGAACCTGCAATTAAGATGGGATTTACAGTCTGTGAAACGGGATGTTAGCATTCCTGAACAAGCCCCTTGGTTCCCTCTTGCTTTCTCACACTCTTTTGCTGACTTTTCTTTCCCCAGGAACCTGTTTCTCCTGCAGTTTTGGCACAAAACGAAAGGCACCGATACCTGGTCATAAGCAGGTGCCTGAGCTGATTATTAATTACCCAACACACCAGAGCTTCACAGAGGGAAAAATCACATCACTTGGGTTCTCAAAACGCCGTACCTTCCCTCCTCGTTCTACAGTCTCATGAACTTTCTTCAGGAAGTCTCTTTCTCTGCAGCGTTTGGAATCTCGGATAGTTGTGGCGTAGGTGGACTCAGTGATTAATAAATCCGGGCGACACTTGTCAATCCAGGCAGCACTAAAACAAAAGCAATTTTTAAAACCTCAATCAAATCAAGAGATGGTAATCAGTATTTCGGATCTGCAGGTCTCAAGGATGGGTGGAGAATGTCACTGTCCCCATGGGCAGCCAGAAGAACAGGCACACAGAGAGGCACCAGCTTGCCCAAGGTCATCAAGGAGCCCTGGGGCAGTGTCAGGACTCCTCTCTGCTTTCTTTAAACTAATCCAGCTCAGAACATGGACTACAGATTCTCAAAAGCAGTTCTTCTCCAGTCTATTACTTGTTTTAAATGCCTTAAAATATAATTCTAAATAGCATGAATATTGTAAATCTCTCATAGATGCCAGTGAAAATAAAGTTATAGAATCCTAGAATGGTCAGAGTTGGAAAGGACCTTCATGATCATCCAGTTCCAACCCCACTGTCCTGGGCAGGGACAGCTCCCACCAGAGCAGGTTGCTCCAAGCCCCATCCAGCCTGGCCTTGAACCCCTCCAGGGATGGGGCAGCCACAGCTTCTCTGGGCAACCTGTTCCAGTGCCTCACCACCCTCACAGCAAAGAAGTTCTTCCTGTGGTCCAACCTAAATCTCCCTTATTTTATTTTAAAATGAATGTTAAAGTTTACTCTCTTAGAAAGTAAACACATTTAGAAAATACTATGTCAACGAAACCTTTCAAACATCTACATCCAATTATTACATAGCCTTAAAAATAGATTAATATGAGTATACAGACAAAGGTCTATCTGAAAGAATCAATGCAAACCTGTTTATTCTCATAATTCATAATGCATTTACCTTTCCAACAAAGACATTGTTACATATTCCAGTCTCCTAATGAAGAATCAATGCTGATAACAGGGGGTTGGAACTAGACACTGTCAGAAATACAATTCAGAGAGACTCAGCTTCCTACTTACCCTAAATGTCTGTCTGGTGTCATGTTGTAATCGCCCTAAAGGAAGAAGAAAACCTGTTAATGTTCTCAAGGTGATGGGACAGGCCATCAAAAGCTGTGTGTACCTATAAAGGCTGTTTTGGGTACTCACAGTGTACACAACTGACTCGCATCCAACCTTGATCTGGAACATGGCTGCCCCCAGTACGTGGCCAGCGTAGTACGCCTTGATCTCCAGCTCTTCATCCACCTGTGCCAAGAGGAGAACCCTGCATCAACACCCACATTTCCAACAGCCACCACCGCTTTGCCTCCTACAACCACCCGGCTGCTCTGACCCCAGGGGGCAGAACCCATCGTTCACCTGAACAGTCTGGTGAAGATGCACAGCGACCACTTTTTTCATACAGTCTTTAATCATCTGGGAAGTGAAGAAGTTTGTTTCCCCTTTCTTGTCAACAGTTATTTTCCTGTAGTCCTCCAGGAGGATGGGGCAGATGGCCTTGGTAGGATGTGTCATGTAAATGGGCCCGTCGTAACCCACCATTTCACTGAAATAAGGCAAAGCTCCACAGTGGTCCAAGTGGAAGTGGCTGCAAAAAGACACAATGGTTCAAGGAGATGCTGTGCAAGGAGGGATTCAGCTTGCCTGGTTCAGATCTCGCTTCTGATTTTTAAAGCTCGGCAGGACATAAGGGAACTAGCTAAAATACAGACTTACAACACGTCTGGGCTGCTAGGGACAGCACACAAAGCTTCCCCATGTCCCGTTTGAGCCGTGACAAGGAAGGAAAGTCCCTCACCTGATGATCACGCAGTCTAGAAAGTCGGTCAGCCTTCCGTTCTGAGTGATGTAAGAGAAGTCAGGGAAGCGTCTCTGCAGAGACATGAAAGAACAGGCCGGCCGTTACAAATCAAAGCCAGTTAATACAACATCACTAAACCAACAAAAATATGGTGTGATCAACCTGGAACACTAGAAATGTGCACATCTGGGAGGTGTCCCTGCCCGGGGCAGGGGGTTGGAACTGGATGATCTTTAAGGTCCCTTCCAACCCAAACCATTCTATGTTTCTGTGTGCAGGAAGAGTCACAGAGGAGAAGGATAGAAGGTGAGACGTGGAAACTGACCTTGCAAATAAGTCAATTACAGTTGAGTTTATCTTCACAGTAGAACAGGTGACCAATGTGTTTTAACTTACCCGTGGGCATCACGGCAGAAAGCCTCAAACCCTCTTCTGTAACAGCACATTTGCTCTGTGCCATGCTTTAACTATTTTAATCCTACAGAATATTTTTGCCATTATTCCTTTCCTACTATTATCAGGTGACCAAATGTGAGGAGTATTTCCTAGCTCTCCCTCTAAAGTGCAAGATCCACAGTGCGGATCCCACACATAATTAACTGCCCAAAACCAAAGATACCTGCCCATGTGAAACACAGAAAGACCAAAGCCACCTGGAATGGAGCATTCCCAGCTTGATTAATATTTTTTTTTGGAGGTCACATCCCAGGGAAAGGATGGTTGGATGGTGGCACTTCACAGACAGGAATACTTGAGGGGACAAACCTCTTGCACGAGAGGGCAAGATTATGAAGAGGCAGTAGCAGTTTGTTCTTTGCCATAACCCAGCTCCAACGTGTGCCCAATAATCACACCCAGCTAACATCACTCCCATGTCACATAAGGGATGTCAGGTCATGTTCAAATAAAAGGGAAGGGAAGGGAGCAGAATGGTGAACCAGAAGCCCTGCTGGGAAAGGCCAGGCATCCCTACCACAACATTCACCGTACTCACGTCATCATTGTAGCCCATGTGCATCCCGCAGTCCAGCATCACGTTCTTCCCAGCGATGGACACGAGGATACAGCTGCGCCCCACATCCTGGCCAGCTCCTGCACCCCAGCAAAGACAAGGCAAGTGAGACATCTCTGGGAATATTCACAGTCACTTCCAAAAGAAGCATTTAAAAGTCCATATGAACTTCCTACTCCTTTTCCAATACAGTAGAAGACTAGATCCTTTTTTTCCAAGCCAACAGATCCAGTAGAGAGAAAGCAAATGCGAACGGATTTTCCCCATTCCCTGAGCTTATGAGGGGCCCTTCCAGCTGCTGCTGCGAACTGCAACTGGGTCCAAACCCATAAGTGGTTCAGGGCACATTTGTTCTCTGCCCACTGCGGGGTAACGCAGTTTTCAATAAGAGAGAAATAATCTCTTATCTGAAAAGGAACTCAAGAGTTCCCAGGGCTCTGCAGCTCCCCAAACACCCTGCCTCTCCATGAAACAGACCTTCATTAAGTTCTAGTTAAGTCAATTCCAAGCCAGAAAACAATCCATGGGGATACAGCAGCTCTGCTCAGCACATCCTTTGCTCTCGCCATACGTAAATGCATCTCAACAGTTTCTGTGCAACCCATTTAAAAAAAAATATTAAAAATAATCTCCTTCCTGTGGATCTTTAGCACTAAGTGAACTAATACTCTACAGGATTAATTAATGCAGACAATCAAAACAGAGCTGTCAGACTGTCCAAGACAAGAGGAGGACAGTGACACACTGAGAAGAACCCAACAGGATTCTGTACAGCTGTAACACAACATATTATACCACAAGTAGTTTTTGTGGCCTGGAAAGGCAGGTACGTCTCCAGCAACACAACACATATTTCACTTTGAATTCTAAACTACCACATTTTTCACCCTTTCTATTTCAGGGTGATTTTAGATTGGACTTACCCAAAGGAGTGACTTTTATTTCAGGCATTTTAACAAACTGTGAATCTCAAACCGTGCGGCAAATTATTTCCGAAACAGCCTAGCGGAGATCTCAAAACGAAGAGAAGATTTAGCTGGTTTTACGGCAGCCATTCCAATTATTTTTCAGCACCCGGGGTGGGAGACTTAAGCAGAGACCCAACTCCTTCCTAGAGGGAAGATAGTGAGAGAACACCCTTCAGATCCTGGCAGGGGATGATTAAAAATTAAAAACTCGGGGTTCTTTTCCCCCTCATCACGGCTAAACACCCGGGTTAGGGGAAACCTCCCTCCCTGTGGTGTTTATTCACGCATTTCCCCACACAACCCCGCCGCCCTCCTGAGGCGCAGCCGGCCCCGGCCCCGCCGCCATCCTGAGGTAAATCCCACCTGAGGCGAGGCCGTGGCCGGCCTGCAGCCCACAGAGCCCCTCATCCCGGCGCTGACCCCCCAAAAAACCCTCATCAAAACCCTCCGTGAACCCCTCCGGCCTCACCGCCCGGCCCCAGGCCTGCTCCCCGGCCGCCGCTGCGCAGGCGCGGCCGCCACCCCCCGGTGCTGAGGGGAGGGAGGGATGGGGCAGCGGCGATGGCGGTGGCGACGGGCGCCTTCAGCCTGCGGGAGGTTCTCTCCGCCTTCCAGACGTGCGTGACGGAGCAGCGGGAGGTGCTGCTGGACCCTTACCTCCGCGGATGGCGGGGGCTTATCCGGTGAGTGCCCGCGGTGCGGCAGCCCCCGGCCCCGCACCCTCC
>VXBW01007666.1:1025389-1116916 GCA_013400375.1 Thinocorus orbignyianus
GGGCCGGTCCCCCCCCCCCCCCCCCCCTCCCCCCCCCAGGTTCCTCCACAGCCTGGGCGCCATCTTCTCCTTCGTCTCCAAGGACGCCGTGGCCAAGGTGCAGATCATGGAGAGCTACTGCTGCGGCGAGCAGAGGGAAAAATACGTGTCGCTGCAGTCCATGGTGGAATACGAGCTGGCCAGCGGGGTGGTGGATCTCCAGAAGCGATCGGGAAGGCCCGACTCTGGCTGCCGCACCGTCCTGCGTCTCCACAGGGCCCTGCGCTGGCTGCAGCTCTTCTTGGAGGGGTTGAGGACAGGCCAGGAGGATTCCAGCACCTCCGTCATCTGCACGGACTCCTACAATGCTTCCCTGGCTGCCTACCACCCCTGGGTGATTCGCAAGGCGGCCACGGTGGCCTTCTGTGCCCTGCCTTCCCGCAACGCCTTCCTGGAGATCATGAACGTGGGCACGGCTGAGGAGGCTGTGGCCATGCTGGGTGAGGCCTTGCCCTATATCTGCGACGTCTACGGCATCACCCAGGAGCTCTTTGCCCAGCACAAGCTGCTCGACCTTCCTTGAGGGGAGGGATTGTTCCTGAGCAGCGCCAAGTTCTGAAAGTCGGGTGAAACGGGTGAAAACCGCACGTTTCCATACCCAGGAGGGTCTGGTTCCCTGTTGGTGGTCACCCTCCCTTTTCCTTTTCCAGTACGGAGCTGACAAGTTGCAAAGCTATTCAGGATGCCTCACTTTAGAAGAGAAAAAATGCACCTTTTTTTTTTTTTTTCCATATCTATATCTATCTGTGCACGTAGAGCCTTGGCTCTACAGCAGGAAAAAAACAACACTATTAGCGTGCTTAAGGGATTTCTTTTCCTGGATTCACCTTCAGCTCTCCAGCTAGCCTGGGAGCGGGGGTGCGTTTGTTTTCTTTAAGCCAAACTCTGCAACTTCAGCAGCTTCCATGCGTTTACACCAATAGTCAGGACCTCCTGCCACAGCACAACTTTCAGATGTGGCGCCTGAGCACATTAACACTACACAGGAGCTGGCTTTGCCACTTTTGTTTACAAGCTGTTCCCTTGAATGGATCAGGGGTGGGGGCAGGTTCCCTCTGTTAATGCTTTAACTATGAAACTGCAATCATGAGTAAGGCCTGTCCAAAAGAAAGCTCTTTTCCTTGTGGTCACAGACTCATTTCATTACTGCTGCTAATTCTGTGTCCCCAAGAATTAATGAAAGGAAGGGTGGTGTCTAGTTACTGTAAGAGGCTGTTCTTCCTTTGTGTTTGGATCCAATAAGCAGGACCTTCCTCCTGTGTGGCTTCCCCTGCCCTTTAATCTCTGCTTTCTGCCTCTGCAGAGCAGTCTGTAGAACGTGCTGCACAATACTATTGATCAGCTGGAGACTGTACCATGCCCTGTTCTCCAGCCACGCTTCTAACCTGTATTCTCTTGATTATTTTTTGTCAATGAACGTGTCAAATGCCTACAAAGATGACTTCTCTGGGGAGAAATCTGAACTTGTACTGTACAGCATCACGTTATGAGGCTTATGGCTTCTACTGTAAATCACTGTATACAACAGCCAGTGTGTGTATGTGTGTGTATACACATACACACTCTTAAGTATGTCAAATGGAGTTTACTTAGCTTTTTAAAAGCTGAAAAAGCACTACAGGATGATAGAAATGTTTTGGGGAGGAGGGAGAACCCCACAGGCTGTAATATGGTTTGCTGTATCTGGCATAAATGGCATTTTGTCCTAATGTAACACTGAACAATTCAGGAAATCACCGATACCTCATGGAGATTAAACAAACTGGACATTAAATTATGTGGATAACATGCTTCTGAAGAGTGTCTTTTCTAGGAATGCTTGCTTGCTTTGTGGTGCTGGAAGATGACTGTGTTAGCTGTTCATATCAGGGGAAAGCACGGCTGGGAGGAAGTATTTGGCTGTATGTGACTTCTACACCATTCAAAGAGCTCTGTCCCCTCCCTGCAGTTGAATTCCTGCTTAGAACTTCTCCAAGGAGTTACGTTGTTAAAGCTAACACTCAAATAGTCCATTAAGGGGAAGGTATCCTTACAAGGATGGCAGTATTAACATGCCTATAGAAAGTAGCTGTAGGGGTTTACAACTGTTGCTTGCTCATATACTATATATATGTATGTATATATAAATTTAGATCAGCCAACAACTTCCTAAAACCAGCAGCAGAGCCACGTGTTCACTCACCAGCCTCGCCATCGAGGAACAGCCTGCTCCAGACACCTCCTTGGGGTGCACTGAGGAATCTGGTATCTCCATGACGGGGTAACCTTGAATTAAAAGAAATAATAATAAAAATTACTGCTGTGTAAGCCTCTTATCACTGCCCTCCAGTTCAGGCAACTCAACTTACTATTCTGAAGTTCATCTGAAAATCTACGTGACATTCTTTCAGTGCTTCTAAGCAGGGAGCACGGAGGTGAGTGCCTGGAGGGGAGACAGCCAGGGAGAGCCTCGGATAGGAGGAGGAAGGGACACTGAAGGGCACAAGTGTGTTTTCCTCCTCATCCCCCATCCTGGCAGTGGCTGTGTGATGGTAACAGCACTTTTTCCACCTGTTGGAACCTCCTGTCAAAGCTATTTCTCCTTGTCAGTGCTTTGGCTGAGCAGCTCGTGCTGATAAAGATCTGCTCCAGCGTTAGACTGATCACAAATCCCTTTGTGGAAACCATCAACAGGAACCAAAAAACCATGAACGTCATCCATGAGGGATGATGGTTGGGGTTAATACAAAGCAGATGTGTGCAGATCAGGGCAGGACACCCAAGTTTCCCACCTCTCCTGCAGGAAGCCCCATTTCCAGAGCCCTGGCAATGAATTCAGTGTAGGTCACTGCCTGGGTAAAGCACAGCAGGATCAGGCTGGTGGTTTGCGGCCAATTTGCCTGTTGCCCACTAAAGAGCATCACACATTTAGTGCATCTCGCTAAACAAATCATTCCCCATTATTTCCATCTCTCCCAGTTCTACTTAAAGAGACTTCCCAGGAGCTCAGGACACCCCATCTCCTGCCCCTGTTCCCTCTCCCACATCGGCTTGAAGCTTTCTTTGAAACTTCTTCCCCCCAAAATAGACAAATTATGGTCCCCAAGCTGCTGCTGTGCTTGAGCTTGGGTTGGGCAGCAGCCCTCAAACCCACCTGCCTCTCAGATCAGTTTAGGAGACCTGGTGATTATATCATTGGAGGTTTGTTCCCCTTTGGAATGGACACTGTGAACTTGACAGCACGAACTGAGCCCACCTTGGTGGTATGTGAAAGGTAAGAGGAACGTCTGATTAATTAGCGCTTATTAAGTAGAGTCATTGGGGGTGGGAAGAGAAAGGAAAATAAAGTAATCCTTCTGATAGCCAATGGACTTGAAGGAGAACATTAAAGGTGCTCCAGGGCTCTGGGGCATCTCTCTTAAAAGGAAAGATTGAGGGACTTGGGTCTTTTTAGTCTGGAGAAGACAAGACTGAGGGGGNGATGGAAACAAAGATTAGCTCTAAGCCGTGCCATCCACTTCTGAAGGAGCATGGCCAGCACTGTGGGAACCACGGGCTCCATGTCCAAGAAAAGTTCATCTGACTCTGGATCCTCCCAGTTAAACATACTGGTCTCTATCTCTGTTTCTTCTCCTGAGAAGCACAGCAGATACATTTGCTGACAGACCGGATGATTTAGATTTGAAAGGTGCTCAGAACCTCTTAAAACTCTCAAAGGTGGTGGGTACAGGGATGCTCTGCTGACAGTGCCATGTAGACCTGGCCTGGCAACAGGTGGGATGCTGAAGTGTCAAAGAAACTGGAATAAACCCATCACTGCTGTGACAGCATCAAAAGCCCATACGATTCCCTCTCTCCTCTTCCTCCAGGTTGTTTGTAGACGGGCTGCTCTGGGCTCTTGGGATGAAGTTTGCCATCGATCAGATCAACAATTCCACTTCCCTTCTGCCGGGAGTGAAGCTGGGCTACGACATGTACAACACCTGCTCCGAGCCCGTGGTGGCCTTACAGCCCAGTTTGCTGTTTCTGACCCAAAATGGGACAAGGGGCATCGGGGTCCTCTGCAACTACACCGACTACCAGCCCCGCGTGATCGCCGTCATCGGGCCGTACAAGTCAGACCTCTGCCTGGTAACAGCCAAGCTCTTCAGCTTCTTCTTGATCCCCCAGGTAAAGAAACTCTCTGGAGAAGCAAGAATTCTCCTTTATGGTGTTGGAAAGGTTTGGATCAACACCACTGGCCGTGCTCTAGGTCTTTTAGCTGTTAAAGAGCAGATTCCAGTCTTCCTTCCACCACAGATTTCCCAAGTGACCTCGAGTAGGTCATTAAACTTCCCTCCTGGAACACACTCCAGTGTCTAACTTCCCGGGGAGAAGAGGGGTAACTCAGGCCGGTTTGTGGTCCGTGTAAAATGGGAGTAACAGAGCTCCCAGCATAAACCAGGAGGATCCCATGAAAATACATCTAAGTGCTCAGTCACCAAACCAGAGAGAGCCATAAAAGTCAGGAAAATTTAGCCCTGAGCTAAGATATTACTGAATAATTGGTATTTCATACTTTTAAAGTAGCTAATTATGATTGTCATTAATAAGGGCTGGTGCTGCCATGACAGACACAAATGGCAGTGGAAGGAGACAGCTCTGGGGGACAGTGCTCCGGGACAGGTTATGGCTCTCTCAGTCAATGCAGCCACAACGGATCTATTCCTTTAGACAAGTTCTTCCTTCTCACTATCCTGACCCGGCATTTTTTGAATCTGGAACACTGAGACTAAGCAAAGAAGGTGGAGAGCGACCTGGAATGCGAACTCTTCCCTCAACTTTCCCTCATTTTCTCTCCTACCCTCTCATCTGCAGGTCAGCTATGGAGCCAGCAGTGAGAAGCTCGGTGACTTGGAGGCGTACCCATCCTTCTACCGCACCGTTCCCAGCGATGAGAGGCTGATGGAAGCCCTGGTCCTGCTGCTGAACAAGTTTGGATGGAACTGGGTTGCCACCATTGGAAGCGACGATGAATACAGCCGAGGAGCCCAGGGGCTCTTCTCAAGCACAGCTGGAAATCACAGCATCTGCATCGCATTCGAGGGGCTCATTCCTACAGATCTTGAAGGCCCCCAAGCCCAAAACCAACTGGAAGATACTGTTCAGTTAATTAACACCACCAAAGTCAACACCATTATCCTTTTCGCTTTTAGTCAGCCAGCCCGGGCCCTGCTGGAACAAAGCATCAAGATGGGACTGAGTGAGAAAGTCTGGATTGGCACTGAAAGCTGGATATTGTCCGACATAACCACCTCCATCCCAAATATTCAGAGCATCGGGACAGTCTTAGGCTTCATTATGAAGGCAGGCACAGTCCCTGGCTTCCAGAAATACGTCGCCGACCTCTTCACCTCCGTTCAGCAGGATAAATTTTGCCAGGAGTCTAGAGAATCCAGCCACCTCATGAACTCTGATGGTTTAGGTGCCCTTTGTGAAGAGTGTGACCACATCTCGCTGCGTGACATCTCGTCCTCGCTGAGCCACTCCCAAATCCAGCCCGTGCACGTCGCCGTCTACAGCGTGGCCCATGCGCTGCACCGAGCGCTGGGCTGCAGCCAGCACGCCTGTCCCAGGGCAGCACCCGTCAGGTCTTGGCAGGTGAGTAAAAATCCCATTTGGAATCATAGAATGGTTCGAGTTGGAAGGGACCTTCANAGTTGCTCACAGCCAGGAGGGGAGGGGGGGACGATGCACTGTGCCCCTGTGCTGGTTGAGATACCACCCTGGCAATTCCCTCAGCCAGTCCACCAGGACATTGCACCTTCTCTGCTGGTGGCCAGGGCTGCTTCTCCTCTCCAGGGCTAATTGGGCTCAGCACAACAGAGCAATTGAGAACACAGCCAGAAGGTTGAAAGCTGCAATCACAGCCCACATAAAGGACAACTGATTTCAGCCAGAAGTTGCCTTCCTGCCTTATCACCCTCCAAGCAAGAACATCAAACTCTACCAACACTTACTGTCAATTTGTAATCTCCTCCTCAGCTGCTGAACTTCATGAACACCCTCCCGTTCACGGTGAACGGTCAAACGTTCAGGTTTGATCAATCCCACAGCACAAACCCCGGCTACAAGCTCGTATTCTGGTCCTGGGAAAACGGTGCCCTGACTTATCTGCCTGTTGGAGACTACGAAGAGTCTTTGCACATCAATAAATCCCAGATTCGGTTTCACACTGCAGATCAAAAGGTAAATACGGTGGGCAAAAGCATAAGCAATCACAAAATGAAGTAAACTCTTTTTGCTGCTTCACTGGGACTGTTCCTAAGGAGCTGGTAGAGATACCACCAGCCTCAAAGGCTTGTGGTGAGCCTCTACCAGCCTCCAAAGCTTGTGTGGGACCCAGTTCTGGCTCCTCTGCAAACCAGTAACCCATCTGCATCACACAAAACTAGAAAAAGGGATTCCCAGCACTGGTTAGGACTCAGGCATGGGGTGGATCCCAGCACAGCCCATTTCTTCTAACATGTTTGGGGGTACAGGGCCTCTCCTGAAGGCATCTGGCTGACCTCCACTCTTCCTTTTGCCTAGGCGTCCACCTCAGAGTGCTTCAGACACTGTGAACCAGGACAATTCAAACAACTCAAAGGATTCCACCTCTGCTGCTACGACTGTACGGATTGTCCAGAAAACACCTTCTTGAGGTCTCCAGGTGAGGTCTGAGAAATCCAATGGCTTTAACCATCTTCATTTTGTCTATTTACTGGCTGAGGTCACACAGATGGTAAGGACAGTTGTGAGCTCTTCCCCCTGGCAGCACTGCCAGGGGAATATTTTCCTCCCTTTTCTTCCAAATTTCTCAGTCTCACTCTACAGATCCTCAGAGGGGGGACCTCCTGTCAATCCCAAAGAGAATGCATAAGGACAACGTGTATGTTGGAGATGTAGGAGAGAGGGGTATAATGAAATCTGGGGGTCATAGGTAGAAGAGAGGCATACGATAAAATTCTGGGATCTTTTGGAAGCTGGTGATCCTTCCTGGGGAAGGGAAACGAAACCAAAAAATACATGGATCCTCTTGGGGGCGGGTGGATAAATGGAGTGGAACAAGAGATTGAACTATCCCAAGCTTTGGAGATTCAATAAGTTTAGGAAATGGGTGGGAAGTAGGCAAGGCAGCACCCAAACCAGGTACCTAATTCAGGACTGTGACCCTTCCTCGAGGCCTGCCACCCTGCAGCTCTCCCCTGCAAGATGGTCATCACCATCTCCCTGCTGCTTTGCAGACAGCTCCACCTGCACTCCCTGCCCGGAGCAGCAGTGGTCCCCACTCCGGAGCACACGGTGCTACGACCGCAGCGAGAGGTACCTCTTCTGGAACCAGCCACTCACCATCACCTTGCTGGCTGTGATGTCCATCACCATATCCCTGACCTGTGTGACAGCAGCTCTCTTTCTAAAGAGCCTCCAGACTCCACTCGTGCAGGCATCAGGAGGCAAACTGAACCTCCTCGCCTTGTTTGCCCTCACCCTGCTGTGTCTCAGCTGCTGCCTCTACGTGGGGAAGCCCAGCAACACCCTCTGTATGACCCAGCAGATAGTCTACGCCCTCTGCCTCAACGGCTGCTTCTCCACCTTCTTCATTAAATCCCTGGAGATCACCCTGGTGACCGAGTTCCCTCGCTGTGCCCCCACCTTCTTGCCCTGGGTGACCGGCAGGAGGACGTGGCTCCTGGTTGCCCTGTGCCTCCTGGTTGAGGGCTTGTTCTGCATCTGCTACCTCTACCTGGGCCCTGACTCTCTGCAGCCCGACTACAAGTCGCTGCCCTCTGAGGTCCTGCTGGTTTGTGAGACACAGTCCTGGCTGGCCTTCACCCTGATGCATGGCTGCAACAGCTGCATTGCCCTCGTCTGCTTCCTCTGCACCTTCATGGTGCAGACCTCTGGGAAGAAGTACAACGTTGCCAGAGGGATCACGTTTGCCATCCTCATCTATTTCATCATCTGGATCTTCTTCGTTGCTATTTTCACCACGCTGAAGACAGTCCTCAGGTCTGTGACTCAGATTAGTACCATTCTGGCAACCAGTCTGGGTATCTTGGGGATTTACTACATCCCTAAGTGCTACATCATCTTGTTTAAGCCCGACCTGAACACAGTGGATTACTTCCAATATTCCATCAAAGAGGAGCCAGAGGAGGACTCTCAATAAACAGACCAGAAACCAGATCCATCCTCAACAGAATCTGGCCATGTTTTAATGAGATAATTCTGTTCATGATGACTCTATAAGCTGTGGTCCTGGATACGATCACCATATGAAGTACAGCCTTGTCCACTAGGCTGGACACTACTTTTCTGTAAAGATTGATGGTACTTTCCATTTCTTATTAACTAGATAACCCCTCCAGGGATATATCCGTGGATCCTTTCATAGGCCTTACAGTAATTTTCCAATATATTCAGCAGCACAGAAATAATAACTAGAAAACCAGAAGGGAATCAGCTGAAAACGTGTGAGATTATAGACCACAAACAGAAATACTTGTGATTAACTGATGATACTGAGTACCTGCCTACACAGGATCCTCTAGAAAGACCTTCTCCTAGAGAGCAACATCTGAAAACACAGCTCCTGTGATCAGAGTCTACACATCCATGTGTGTTTGTGCACTTGCTTCATTAAAAGTGGAGTCCTTGATATCCTACAGCTCCCGGGTGTCTTCGATTATCATTTTGTCATAAAATCCATAGAAGCCTTTCTGATCTGCAGAGGCAGATACTGCAAGTCTATTACCCATTCAAATCTCAATTCACTCATTTGTGTTTCATTAACATCTTTGCAAAGAACACGGAAACGAAGACAAGACACAGGGAAATGAAGAGTGTGCAAATCAAGCTATCCAAAGTTGTGGCAAAAAAAGCTCCTCCCTTCCCAAAAAGCCCATGCAAACCTCACCAGAGAGAAACATTTCCTACCCACTTTGACAAACAACTGTGTACTGCCCTTTTGTTCCCCACATTAGACTGGCAATTTATCCATACATCCACTACCTGGGATTGGAAGTTACCTCCTCAATTCAGCTCAATTAAAGGACTTGCAAATTAATCTAAACCAGGGAAGATTTTAATCTTTTAAAAATCAGTGCCCTGCAAATCTAGCTGTCCTAGATTTCTGTGGCTCCCTGCACGGGAAATCATAGAATCATAGAATGGTCAGAGTTGGAAGGGACCTTAAAGATCATCCAGTTCCAACTCCCCTGCCCTGGGCAGGGACACCTCCCACCACACCAGGTTGCTCCAAGCCCCATCCAGCCTGGCCTTGAACCCCTCCAGGGATGGGGCAGCCACAGCTTCCCTGGACAACCTGTCCCAGTGCCTCACCACCCTCACAGCAAAGAATTTCTTCCTAATATCCAACCTAAATCTCCCCACTTCCAATTTAAAACCATTGGCCCTTGTCCTATCACTCCACTCCCTGACTGAGTCATCCTCCTGCTGTACTTGAGAAAAACGTGAAACATTTGACAAAAGTATTTCTCAGTGAGATTAAAGACAGCAAAATTCTGACCTGGAGACTGGAAGTCCTTGTTTCTGGAAATTTCTTCAGCCAGGCTTCCTCAGCAGGGTGCTGCACCTGAGACTCTCAGCAGTGCTCCCCACTTCAGTGCTGTGATTCCGTAGCAGAGAAGCACTGAGGAGCTTTTGATCATCATTCCAGAAATAGAGAAGGAAAAAAAAAGTAATCAAATTTACCTCCATTGCTTCTTTTTCAGGCAGCAGAACCAGAGCCACGACAGACTGATTCTTCTTTTTCTTTAGAGGGAAAGGAAGGGGTGGAGGAAGAGGGGAAAAGCAGCTGATTAAATTGCTCAACCAGTTCCATCACCTGCAGACAATTCATGGGAAGGTCAGCTGGAGCCCATCAGGTCCTGCAATAAAAGGCTGCAAGAACACATCCAAAATTCTGATTGTTTCACCTAACTGGGAAAAAAATTCTGATCTTCCTCACCTAATTGGGAAAATATTGGGCAGACCACTCTGTATCCTATGTAACCAACCACGGTTTGGAAGGGAGAATATTGGAAACTCTGCAAAACTTTCTCACAGGCTTTTATATAGAATCTGCTGCAGAATTGAGCCATTTATAATTAGTGAGTTTGTCTCTTCCTTTGTTGCTTGATCTCTACCAGTTACAAAGAGGGTTGCTCTTTCTACGTCAACCTCTCAGACCTTCCAGGGAGGTTGTGTGTCCTTGTGTTCCATGAAAAATACACCGTGGGTTAGGGCTTACCAGTTAGTCTGCAAAGTGGTGTCCTACTGATCCCAGCCTGTCTCTGCTGGGATTTGTGCACAGAGTCCAGAAAAGGGGAATATTCACATGAAACAGCTGGGTTCTACCAGCAGATTCATCATCTCCTGGGTCTCCAGGCAGGTAGATTTGTTCCAGCTCACGTCTTTGTATCAGGACGTATCCTCCAGCTGCCTTTTACTTCCACAAACTTTCTTCAGCCTGTCCTGCATAGCTACTCCTGCCAAGCCACGAGAGGGAGAAGCTCAATAATTATGGGGAAGAGCAATTCAAGGGGAAAGCACAACTTCTGCACCCATGTATTAGTCATTAATTGGAAACTACAGCCCTTCTGATGAAGAGCAGGGTCTCGTGTTTCCAGTCAGATGTCATTAACCTGCATGGTCTCAGTCATCTGTGGCCCTGTTTAGTTTTATAAATTTATATTACAGGGTATGTTACCCCAATATTACAGGGTTCCTGTCATGCTTTGACATGTAAGCACTTCTCAAGTGCCATCCAACCACAGAATTCCCACCTGCCTGAGCAATCTTCTTCTCAGAGGACACAACTTCAGTGTGATGGGAGGAAAAAAAATAAGTAAATTAATATCCAGCCACTAGTTCATCATTCTTGAAGAAAAGATAAAGCAGTAGTGCAAAGAACTGAAGACATACACGGTGGTTATCACATAAAATTAAAAGCTTTTTAGTGTTTAAAATAGCATTTACACATAAGCAGCTATATATTAACTATACAGACACTTGAGCTTTCATACAATATCTACAAAAAAGAATTCAATTATGCAATAGACATTTAACAGGAACAGTGCAGTCCATGCTAGTAAGAGGTCACTCTTGGAGTAGAACCAATTCTAGAATAGGTGATAGTCTGGGTTTTCATTATTTAAAATCACGTAACTTTGTTCCTCTACTGTACAGAAAATTCTTTACATGTATTTCTAATCACTGATTAGAATTAATAATTTTAAGTCAATCTTATTACAATCCAGTTAAATGCAAAAACCAAAAAAAACAATTACATCAACTCATGAGCTGTCAAAGTCTCCAGATGGGACTGCCCATTCGAATAGAACAAAAACAATAACAAAAGTCAACGTCTGTGCATCATCGCTTGCCATCCAAGATACCTTTGGATAAAGTGTCCAGGGGACTGTTACCTTTGAAAAGTAGATTAACAGGAGGTAAAAAAAAGACAACAGCAGTGCTTTTTAAGACTATTTGCCAAAAAAAACCTTACTCCTCGGAGCTAATATGTTGGGTGGGTACAGGATCCCTATGGATACTGCCTCCACGGGGTAGGAGATGTCATCCCAAACTGTTTTCTCATAATTTTCTACAATCTTTCCACCAGACCTGTTAGTCCTTGCTAAAAGCTGCTGGCAGGTAGGTGTGAATGTTAAGCTCAGCTCCACGCACAGACAGATGTTGAGGGGGGTCTCACTTCCAGAATAAAAACATCAACTACTTAAAGTTCCTGCTGGGAGGTTGTTTTAACACCCTGTTGGGTGTTTTAACACCCTGCCACAGCAAACCCATCATTTCTCCCTGCAGTTTGAGGCACAGGTTGTGCTTTCTAGAGCCTGGCCAGTGCAGGTTATTCCATGTTAAGATCAGAGAGAAAAATTCATGCCCAAGAGAGAGGAACAGACAGTTCTGCAGAATTCCAACCTTCCACCCAGCAGAGTTTCTCCCTACTGTATGGAGCACCCCTGGCATCGGTGGCTCTTCTTCCTGCAGGTTGAGCTGGACCCAAGAAGAGACCCTCACCCCACGGGGTCCCTGCCTTGCAGAGACACATGCACTGACCACCAAGGACTGGGAAATCTCTCATCTTCAGTTTGTTGCTGGAAATGAAGAGCTAGCAATGGGTCAGGTGTGATTTTCCAGCCTCTCCACTGAACGCTACGGGGAGAGGAGGGGAGGGGAGAAATCAAGCTTTTTGTTTTTCAGAGGCAGTGGCCGTCACGTATTGCACTGTTCACAGAAGGACCATTTACATTCTCCTACTTCAAAAACGAGCAGGTTCTACTCGCTGCAGGGTCTGAACCCCCAGCACATCCATCAGTACATTCAGAGCACTCATTTTTCACCTGAAAACAGGGGCTGGTTTGCAGAGGAAGCTCCTTCAGGCTGGATTTAACAGCCCCATGTCCTCAGTTCCCACACCTACGTTAAGGACAGTCAGCCCCAGCGTCACCCACAAACACACCAGTAGGACACAGTCCTTCCAACGTAGCAGCAAAGACCAGCGAGACACAGAAGAGTTTCTGCCAACAGCATTAACAAGAAGACAACAAACCCCCAGCAGGTGTGTAAACTGCAACTCTGGGAAAAGACAGAAAGGAAATTCAACACGTTTTCTTCCATGGGTGAAAGCCCAGCCCCCAGCTTTAATCCCTTTGGGGAATATCTTATTAAATAACCCTCTGGGGAATATCTTAATAAATGACCTTTTCCTCCAGCCCTGTAAACTCTGCCTTGAGACAAAACGGGCCAGAAAAATCGTAGTATATAAGAGACCAGGAAAGTTTAAATGAATTTAAGAGTAGAATCTACTAGTGATTGTCAATAAAGTCACAGACTTCTTAAAAGTGTCTCCCGGAGACAGAGCAGAATTACAGAATTACGTTACCCTGATTTATTTCATCACTTTAAAGGTCCATCTTTCAACCCAGTTAACATCTCTGCTACGTTACTGGGAGGAGGAAAGGAAAAGAAAGGATTCTGTTGCCCAGTTAAGCTTTAGGTAGTGCTTTTTTAGCTCTTTTGAAGAAGCCATCACCAACTTCGCAATCTACGCCAGCCCATCAGGCCAGGCTGGACGGGGCTTGGAGCAACCTGCTCCAGCGGGAGGTGTCCCCGCCCAGGGCAGGGGGGTTGGAATGGGATGATCTTTAAGGTCCCTTCCAACTCGAACCATTCTATGATTATGAAGAAAGCACCACTTTCAGAAACATTATGTAGCTTTTCAGGAGATTTTTTCTAAGGAAAACTGTCCAGAACCACTGAGCTTGTTTAGAAGCGCAGTAATTAGAGTACCTAGTCCGGGTGTTTCTTACATGCCTGGCTCCCTCTTGAAAAGTGAGATTTAGGTCTCCAATTCACACAGACAGTTGAAAACATTACTCTGACGTTTGTAAAAGGGCTGTGTCTGCACACAGACTTGTCATAAAAACAGAATTAGGGAAAAAAAAACCTCCCCAGAATGAACAACATCCAAACCGGGCAGCTTGAAGAGTCATTTTTCAGGGTGACAAAGGAACGTGAAACCACACGCCTGTCAGTGAGAAAGACACATTCCCCTTGGACATTCATATGGGATATTCACACTACCCAAAAAGCATGGAACATAACAAAAAGAAGCATCCTATCAGTGAAGAAAATGCTTATATACAGTCAAGACTGATTTTAAAGCACCTGTCCTAAAAACCTGCCAGAAGCAGGGATCTGCTAAAAGAGGATTGAACTGAGGCACGGCCCCACGGCCAAATGCCACCAAACACCAATTTCCCATGAAATGAGCCACCAAAGCAGCGTGTGGGTGTGCTCTTACCATGCCCTCAATTCAGATACTTTCAAAAAAAAAAAAAGCTTCTTAAATGTCAGTGAAGGTTCCTGAACGTACTTCCTCAAGCGTCCGTAGCCTTAGAGCGAGAAATAGAGAGTAAGGAAATCTTGGGGGAGATGCAACAGCAGCTGCTGAAGTCAAAGCTCCCCGGCAGGAGCTTCAGCACGGGGCTCGCTCTGTGTCAGGAATAAAAATTCACTCCTTGTACCATTCATGAACTGGTTTCAAAACACCCTCTCACCTCTCTGCTAAGGGCTAGCCCCAACTCTGTGCTCAAAACACCTTCCCCTCGGATAACACTGCAACTGGGATTAGACATCTCCAGGTTTCAATGTCAAACAAACAAAAATAGAGAGAAAAAGACTGTTCAGGAATTAAGAATGGAAAAAGGAGATGAAGATGATGAATAGCCATGTCCCGGGGGAGCCAGGATTTACCTACATCTCTGCTAGAATGGGATACATATCCCCCTGGAAAGGGAAAAGCCGCAGCTACGCGAACAGAGCAGCAATTGACCTATTTCTGTTGGAAAAAAAACAAAAACAACTTTGAAAACCTGTAACCAGAAGAAGCAGACAAATCTGTCGGCAGGGATGTGACCGAAATGCCCAGGAGCCGACTGCAGCTACAAAATCACTACGGTGAGACTAAATGAAATACCTTTACAAGCTCTGCACAACGAACACATACAGCAGCAAGACTCCACCACCCCCTCGAGAGAGTAATACCTTTAAAAATAAAAAAAGGAAGAAAAGAAAGAAAGAAAGTTGGATTGATTTATACTCCCCAATCAGGAGAAGAAGGCAGCCACAACTTTGCTTTCTGCTGGGAATTGGTTTGACCCCTCTCCTTTCCAAGCATGTGTTGTCACTTGTGGGTGCCACAGCTGAGGCATCCAAAAACCAGCGTCACAGACACCGGCCACCAGTCACTGCTGACTTTTGTAAGAGGAAAAAAACAAAAAGCAGGGGAAAAAAATAAAAGTGCTACTATGCATTGTTGGAAATTTAGAAGTCATGTGAAATAATAGTCCTTGAATCAGCCAAAAGAGAGACACTAATTGCATTGTGCAGGTGCCACGATTACCAAAGCTCATCGAGATGTGAATATACACCAGCCATTCACAATCAAAACCGAGGCGGGGGGAGGGAGATAAAGAAAAGATGCCATCGATTTGCTGATATTTAACAATCCCAGGAGATTTTTTTTTTGGAGGGGGGAGGGGGATGTTTTGCATTTTTTGTTTTGTTTCGTTGGTTTTTCTTCAACATGATTGCAAACCGGGAAGGCGTGACATGCAAGACAGCCAAGTTTCTTCCAGTAAGTGTTGGACAAGGATCAAATTGCTCACCCAACCCCAAAACAATCATTTCCCTCCCCCTTCTCCCACCCTCCCGACCCCCAGCAGAGTCTTGAAGGCACTTCCTCTCACATGATGTCAACAAAAAATTCACAAGGGTTGCCCATGGCCTTCTGGAAGGACTGCCGGCTCCCCGTCAGCTCCGGCGGAACGGAGCTCAGTTCCCTCACGGGTGGTCCTCCAGGGGGTCCGCTTGTCCCGTAGACTTTGGAACCCATTTTGGGGAGGCTGTAGAGGGGTGGGACTCCTGGAGGCCCGTAAGAATGATGGCTGTGGTGGCTTCTCTCGCTGTGGGTGGCAGAGACGTGGCTGCGGTGGCTGAGCTGGCTGACAGGCCTCTCCCGCCGCAGGACGCTGGTGCCGCCGCCGCTGCGGGCCGTGTGGTCGGACTCGCTGCCGCTGCCCCCCGACTTGCGGTCCTTCTCCCTGCCAAGAGCTCTCCTGCTGTTCTCACTGTTGCTTCGGTTCGAGCCGCTGCTTTTGCTTCCTAAACATCACCCCCACCCCCAGCCAAACCAAAAAAAAAAAAAACAAAGAGAAAAAAAGCAGCGTTAGCTCACGGCCGCCGCCGGCCCTCAACACCTCAGCTCCTACCAGAACCCATAGATCCGTCGCCATGAGTGATGACCGAACCAGGCCTGAACGTGCTGTTTGGTGGCTCGTGGGGTTTTAGCAATGACAATCGGTAGCTGACAAGGTTTGTGCCATGCACAGGTAGACGCAGACACCTCAGAGCTCGCACAGTGGAAGCAGCAGCTGGCCCGGAGTTACCGGCTGAAAGCCTTCGCTGGCCAAAAGCCGTCTGCTCCGCAGAGCAGACAGCAGAGACAGGAGGAGCAGGAACGGAAGGAAGAAGCAGGAATTTGGGCTTTGACTCAAGCAAACAAGGTTCAGCCTAGTTGTAACTGTCTTTGCTATCTTCTACTGGCAAAAATGTTTTGCAAAGAAACTCATTTGCCTCCTCCCATCACCCTCGGTCACGCCGGGCATCCTCACACCCAGGGCCAGTCACCTGAGGTTAACAGAGAGCCTTTTCCTGGCTCCAGGGGGTAGATTCTTTTAAAAATCATCACTACCATGTTCTGTTGTTGGAGGATTCTTCAAAAAAACCAGTTACGTGTTGATCTGCTCTACGGTGAAATCAGTAACATGCAGGATGTTCCCAGCAGAGGCCACTAAATCAATTTGGAAAAAAACAAGGTCTGCTGGTGGTGTGGAGGTGGAGATGCTGCTACATATAAACTCTGGACTCGAGTACATCTGGAGTAGGAGCTCCAGCTCATCTGCCAAGCTTCCAAGAGGTCAAGTGGTTAATGCAGACTTCTTATCTCAGAAGAACCTGCTTTTCTGGAGCTGATTACAAGGCAGAAAGGAAACAGAGAATCCATCTACCATTACAGCCCTCGGCCTAAGAACAATCAAGCAGCACAGCTCTTCTCCTCTGGCCATGCTGAGGCTGATCTCTCCCTGACCTGCCTTTAAATCCTGGCACAGAAGAAACAATCAGAAAGTGTCTCTAAGCCTTGAGTTTAAATGTGTCCAACAAGTGTCACCTTCCTGGCAGTTAGGGACTGGCCTGTCACGGAGATGTGCTGCCCAACCTAAAGCTGAGGTCCTGTTCACCAGATTAATTCAGTTTCCATGATCTAACTCTGCACATAAAAGAGAGACTTCACAAGAAACCCAAATTCTGGCACTCTGTATTGAGAGTGAGCAACACAACCATGTGTCCCAAGACCTGCTCGAGACACCTGGACGGTGCTCAGGGGTCTAAAAGGAGCTTGGAGATAAATCCAATCCATACAGATGACATTAGGATAATAAATTAGGAGTTGGGATTATCTATTTATGTCTTTCATGAAGGGCAGTGAAGAGATTGGTGACAGGACTGTCCCACCTGAGCTGAGGTCTCTGATGCTGCTGCAGGGGCTGCTAGGCTAATGCCAGGCTGTTGGACTACTGTGCACTGAGACAGGTTGAGCGTCCAAGACAATTAAAAAGGACACACAAAAAAAAGGAAAAAAGGAAAAAAAAATACAGCTAAACATTTGGGTCACGAGTCTAAATGATCATGCTGTGAATTTATTATTATTATGGAGGCATTTGAAGCTTACCAATCCCCTAGAGTCAGCCATTCCTCTATGAATCCTTCAGTCTAACGCTTGCTCAGAACAAAACAAGGGAATAACAGTTACAAAACAAGAAACAACACAGAAGTGTAGTTTCCAAAAGAAGAACAAGAAAAGCGTTGAAACCCTTCAACATTAAACCACCTTGGTGCCTTTCATAAGGCTCTCTTTAGCCAGCAAGGCAGGTCGCATGGATAAAATACCACACCTTTCCTATTCCAGCGCAGAGATCTCATCTTCTACTGCCCACAGGCCCAGCTGCCAAAATAAATATATCATGTTCTTCCCAGCACAATCAGTTTGCAGTTCTAAAACCTCTGGATACCACCGTGGGCTTCCTCACAAACCCTTCTCATTTTGAGATAAGGTGGGAAGCAACGGAGCTAAAATGGGGCAAAGTTCCTGTTCTGAAATTCTTCTGAGCAATTTTGCAAAGTCCAACTGGTGAAGAGCAAGAGCTTCCATCCAAGTTACTGGACATTCACCACAAAAACACACTGAATCCTCACCCTTTTTCTCTACTGGCAGCATTTCCAAAAGCAAAAGTCACTCTGGAAGTAATTAAAAAATAATAATTTAAAAAGAAAAAACTGTATAGCCAAAAAAAATACATAATTTTTGTTGATTAAGGTTTAAAAATGAATCAAAAAATTGCTCTTGGGCAGGAAAGGAAGAGGTCAGGTTTTTAATCCATGCAGTATTACCTTTCTTTCACTGTTGTATATGACCAAGGAGCCTCTCCTCCCTGCGAGCGGTGTTTCAGCCCTGTAACCCATCACTCTCCCACTCAGGCTTGTCTCACACAAGCGGAGAGAGTGATCTTCCTCCTGCACTGAGCACTGACATGAAAGCCAAAAGCACCTTGGCTCTAATCCCTCTTCCAGCAGCAGCAAAATGCCTTCATTTCTAGCAATATCAGGCCACTGCAGCCCCACTGGTGGCAACCTCTAGGAAGGGGGGCAATTTTATCTTGTTTTAACAGGGTGGACAGTTGAGTCATTAACTTTCTGGTTTAATTAGTGGCCTAATCAGCGTTATCTAAGCAGTAGGTTGCTGTTAGGTAAGAAAAGCAGAGCTGCCCATGGAAACATGGACATGGCAAACAGGTTGGCTCTAGTTCCCCACTGGCATTTTGCACAGGGTATAGAATTAAAGCACAACTATTAAGAGGATGTATTTAATTCTATTTTATTCTATTCTATTCTACTGAATATTCTACTGAATTCTACTCAGTTCAAAGAGAGCTGGCAGTTTCACTACAGAGCTGAAAGGCTCACCCGCTCCATCACACACACACAAAGAGTTCTGATTACAAACCCAGGCAGGTAGCACACAAAAACCACAAGACAGGAGCACAGACAAGGACGAAGGAACTCAAGCAAATGGTCAGGGGTAATGCCAGCTGTGGAAATAAACCCCGGATTAACCATCCTACCTTCGCTTTGCTGGCTCCCCGCGCTGCCGCTCCCGTAGCTGAAGCCTGGGTCTTGATAAGCTGGTGGAAAACACGGAGGGGGCAGAGGATACTGATAGGCATATCCTTGACCTAACGGCCAGGGAGCAGCAGGATGTGGAAGTGGAGCAAGAGTATCCTGATCCGAGGCTCCGCTGGAACCGTTGTTAAGGTTGAGTGCAGCCATATCTGGAAAAAGAGAGAAAAGATTAAGAGTGTTTTCTCACCTACCAGCCAACTCCTGCACACTAACGATGGCGTGAGAGGGACTGGAGGGACCCCAGCAGCCCTAGAGGGACTCTATAGCAGCCTTCCAGGATCTGAAGGGAGCTCCAGGAGAGCTGAAGAGGGACTCTTGGTCAGGGAGTGGAGGGACAGGACAAGGGGTCATGGTTTTAAATTGGAAGAGGGGAGATTTAGATTAGATATTAGGAAGAACTTCTTTGGTGTGAGGGTGGTGAGGCACTGGAACAGGTTGCCCAGAGAAGCTGTGGCTGCCCCATCCCTGGAGGGGTTCAAGGCCGGGCTGGATGGGGCTTGGAGCAACCTGGTGTGGTGGAAGGTGTCCCTGCCCAGGGCAGGGAGGTTGGAACTGGATGATCTTTATGGTCCCTTCCAACTTGAACCATTCTGTGATTCTATGACTCCACCCCTTGGAGTTCACTTGAAATACCACACACGGTAGGGCTGGCATCAATATTTACTGCCAATCACCAACTGCCTTTGCAGCATTTCCATAAATCAAGGAGAAATCATCCCCACTGGAGAGACTGGGAGCTGAGTGTGGCTGACAAGCAGGAGTTCTGTGGCACTGTCAGAAATAAATCACGGTTCCTGAGCCGTGGTGCAATGCTCGTTTGCTGAGTCCATCCTGCTCTTCCAATCACTTGTTCTAACAGCAGTGTCACCCACTTGTCACACAACCTCCCAGTAATGACCTGCTCTCAAACACCCACTTGTGAAACCCTACAGAGCATTGAGGAGACACCACGGCACCAGGCGGGAACTTACTGCCACAGAGGTCTCCAAAGACATAATAGCACTGTTCCGAGAAGGTGATTTTGTTCACAGTGTGCCTGAGGTAGCCGTGTTTTAACATGCTGCTGGCGTATTTTCGAGCCTCCCGACGGTCTTTGAAGCCTTCCACATGTGTGTAAAGCCAGTCAACCACATCTGCTCCTAAAATGAGAAGGGGAAGAGGAGACAGAGGATCATCCGAGCCAAACTGATCTTCTTCGGGTTTTTAATCCTCACCTTATCACACAGCTCACTAGTACTGCTGTGCCAGGTACTGAATGCAAATAAAAACATGCAGCAAGCTTGCTGCAAAGAGCTTAAAATGTTATTTTCACGACTCAGCCTATCTGCTGAATTAGTTACCACCAAACACCACTAAAGAAATCAAAGAATTATCATCTCACATCCAGCTGAGATGCGACATTAACAGTGACACCAAATACATACACAGAAAATGTTGTAGTTACACTCTTCAACCCCTCCTGAGCTGCAGTAATAACACAACGTGGTGACCAGGGGAGGTCACCTTCCTCAAGAGGCAGGTGTCACATTGTCAAAAGACCTCAGGGGGGTTCCAATTCTTCCTCAGCAAAAAGTAACTACGACCCTGACTGAGTAAATGTCAGCACAGCTCAGGTCACAGCACAGCCAGAACGAAAAGTAGGTCAGTTGTGGTGATTTTACATAGAATTAAGATGCTTTATGATGCTTGTGTGGCTGCCTGGAACTGGAATTGCAGGGATCGTGGCTCTGCTGGCCTTGGGCAGATTGCTAGAGCCACAAGTATTTACATTGAAAACCTGAGATACAACAAGTACCTCAGGATTATCATTATAATCAGGATTATTATTAAGGACCAGCTGTGTGTGGCCATGAGAAACGTGCAGTATTTTTGGCTGCCCAGGCTCAAACAAGAGCTATTAGTTCTTTCCCATCACAATTAAGAGTTATCCACCAAGTCAAGGGAATATAAGAGGTCATAGAGAGGGGGAGAAAAGTTCATATGAAGTTTCTTCAGCCTATTTCCAAAAAGCCACTGGGTTTTTTTTCCCCTCCCCAGCATTCCTTTGATCTGCTTACCTATCACTGCATTGGAGATGGTAATTTTTAACCACATCCTGTCCCGAATTTCCAGGCCGGAGTCTGGCAGCTGCATAACCTTGACAATAGTAGCCATGTCACTCTTCACAGTTAAGGGAGATTCTTCTAATTCTAAAAGGAAGAAAGGTTACATGCTTCTTTGAAATCAACCCAGACTGAAAAGAACTCCTCAGCTCCCAAGCTGGGTAAAACGTTTCCAGAGAGCTTTAACAAAAAAATAAAAGACATAAAGGTTCCCCAATGGCACAAATTATTGCATTTGTACTAATTCTTCAGAGACTCTGCCCAGGGCAACCAGTTGAGCAGCTGAGATGTTAAGACCCTCTGTCTCTTGACTTCTCACACCAGCTGAAGGTCAGCTCTGTGCTTTCAGCCCACGCTGCACGGAGATTTGCGGAAAAGGGAACCCAAGTTGTTCTAAGACCATTGCTTTTCATCTCAGTTTGCCACGAATGGCCCCTGCCCACTCCTTGGTTCAGAGGGTTGTATGCAAAAATCTGTAGGACAAGGTTTTTTGGCTTGTTCTTTAACTTTTAATTGCCAGGAGTAATTAATCTTCATGGACAAAGATGATGGCCACATCTCAATCAATGTCCTTTTTATTCTGAAGAACTGAAATTTGAAAAGCAAGATGCCATCATCAGGATAAAGGCTACTGGTTTCCTTAAAAAAACCCAAATGATGACAGCCTTACAACTCAACGAGTCACTGAACCCAGCATTTTTCCTGCAGAATATTTAAAATAAGGCTGCTCCCAAATACCTTGGCAGCCGTCACCACTTCATCCATTCTCACACACTCTCACTGTGTGATGAGACACTTTCCTGATGATTTTTTATAATAAAAACCAGAACGATTGGGCTGAGATTGACCCTGTGGAACTGAAGTTCCTACCAGAGGAGTCTATTTCCTTTAGCAGCTCCTTCCCTCCTGTACACAGGAGCAAAGCAGCACCTCATGGTGACAGCCCAGGGGGGTAAATCTGCGTCTGAGAGTCTACTAGTTTCTCCTGTTCTGTGCAGAATTCAATCAGCCTGTCTATCCAGAAACAATATTCTATACTTTGGGATACAGGACCCACTCCTCCTTCTCACTCCCATCTTCACAGCCCAAGAAAATCCACACTGAGCACACATGCTGTGTTTGTAGTTCAGCCCAGCCCAGCAGGAATTCAGAAACCCTCCTCCCCTCCCAGCTCCCCGCATCACCCACCTTGCAAAAAAAGCACAAGGGAACCAATTTTGTCCTTTTCCAGCAACCCAACACTTTCATCCAAAGGTACAACAAGCATGAAACAATGAAAACTGAAAATGCTTCTTTCAATACATGCGCTGCATGAAAACATCCCAGACCATCCATGCATGCGGTTGCAATACTTACAAAGTTTGTATAAACACTCACATTTTGCTTTTGCTTTAAGTTAGTTTGGTTAGTGCCAAAAAGCAACGTGTTTGTTTGGGGAAAATAAAAAAACAACAAAGCAATATTCAAGTAAAGTATGTGGGGAGCAATAAATTGGATTTTTCCTGGATATCTGTGATCTACTTTCTAAGTCTGGCAGTTCTTTACAAATATGACAGATCTAAGATCTTGGCCTCTAAAATGCACCCAGTTTGACCTGAACTCAGTCAACTGTGGGTCTGACCACCTGGAGAGGGATGTGCAAACCTGAGGAACAGCACAGGCCATAGTTCTCCTTTCTGGGGAACCAGATCTACCCCAAAGATCTTCCTCAGGGCTTTGGTTATTCCTTTTGAGTGGCATCTTTTTCCCCTCAGCAGATCCTGGTAATAAAAGAGGTGTAGACTCCAGGAAAGGAAAGTCCTACCATGTGTGATACCACCACTGGCTTGCTTCCTTCTCCGAGTAAGGAAATACAACATCTGCCCCAAAAAAGGCCCCAGGAACTCATGCAGGATCCCAGTTTGAAGAAACAGTTTGGAGTCTCAACTCAAAATCTTCTCAAGTCCATGCAAGAGAAAAAGAATCTTTCCAACCACGCCAGCAGACTGTATTTTGAAAGAATAAGATTTTCAAAAAACATGGAAACACTTGAAGTTGATCTCATGGAATGGGACAGCGCTGCTTTGCAGAAAGGGGTCCTGAAGTGGCAGAACACGGGTGGAAAAATCTACTTTTAGCAGAGTAAAGGAGGAGCAGAGTTTGCACTGACTGAGGCAGAGAGTCCAACACCCAAAAACCACCCTGAGAGACTATTCTGCATCAGCCAGAACATTGCTGGAGAGCAAGATACTTTTCTAAGCAGTAATTACTCTGCAACATCTCGGTCTGCCTTGGATTGCAGAGTCCTGCTTTTGAAGAAATGCACCTGAGAAAATAAAGAACTATGGTAGAATAATTCTTGCTGGGTGGTGGTGGTTTGTATGGGCCCAAAATCTCAGCTACTTTCATCACCTAGCACTGACACCTGCAAATGCTTCCCATATCAAACTCCACCATTGAGTCAGAGAGCAAAGGAGGGCTAGCCAGGAGGAGGGAAGCAGGTCCTGGGTCCATTGACATCCCCCTGGCTCTGCTCCACAGACAGAGGAAACTGGCAAAAATCCACAGTGCTCAAAACAAGGAACCATGGAACAGACTTGTCTAAGACGACTCTGTTAATTCACTGCTTCCACTTCCACAGCCACGTACTGCAGAATGGGAATTGTATTGTCTTCAAACATCAGCGCCTGTAGCCTCAGAGGAACTGAAATAGAGAATCTTGCACAGGATCATGAGAAGTCAGAAAGCATGAAGTTCTTCATTCTCCAAGACATCAATGTGCAGTCTCTCTTCGCCTCTCTCTCCTCCTCCGTTCCTCCCCAACTCTGTCTTTGGGGCCAAAGATGTCCATGGGACAGGTTCTCCTCATCCCTCGGGCCCTGAGGTGCTGCCTGTCCTGCTCAGGGGGTGACAGGACTCAGCTGAAGGAAGGAGCATTAAGCAGAAGGTCATAATAAAGGTTCCCCATTTTCTTGCGTTCAGGAAAGGAAACATTGCGAGTCACTGGCACAGAAATGAGAAGCTGTCTCCAGAAACGTGGTTCTGCTCCCAAATAACCTTTATTTTAAAAGTAGGATTTAGAGGGCATCTGCGTTCCACGCTTCCCAATCACATCACTGTATATCAAGGGACGGGATACATGGACAGGTCAAGAGGAATGGAGAGAAACAGAGTCCTGATCGACAGTGACCAGCAGATACATTGGATTCCAGCAACTTTTAGTACCTGTAAGGCTGAAAACACATCCCAGGACAAAGTGTTCATCAGGTGAGGGGTTCACTTGCTTTCTGCTGCTGCTGTAATTCACCCTCCAGCGGCACTGTCAACAATCTAAAGAGGCTACTAGACAGAGCTACTACACCTACAGAGAGGATAATTGCCCTTTCAGTTCAAGGTGAGGTGTAATCCCAAGAGCTACGTGCTTATAAAGTCTGAGAGGGGGTGGAAGACAAAGAAGCAGACACCCAGGTACCTGACAGGACTTAACTGGTCCCTGCAAATGCAACTTCCACACTTCAGCCATGTATTTGTGACAAAATCTTCCCTGGACAAATCACCAACACCACACTGATCTTTAAAATCCTCTAGGTGTTGATTCCCTTGTTTGTTTTGTCATGTTTTCTCTAAATGATACCCTCCCTTTCACTCTGGAAAAATCTTACAAATAGAAAAAAAAAAAAAAAGTTACTCAAATTAGACTCTGAGTCTGGCAGACACTTAAATATCTCTTAAACACACCAGTATTTACCTGGTTTTCAGTGCCTGTGCACTGAGACAGCACCGTCCCACAACTGAGATAAGCTCCTCAGGACTTTAAAGGCACTTCAAGATTTCTATGTGCACAGAAAACAAATCTAATACATCTCCCGGTGGACAAATCTGATAGAAAAGTTGCACCTCTAGAGAAATTCTTCCATATGAATCTGACAGGAAACAAACACACTGGAACAGGTTGCCCAGGGAAGCTGTTGATGCCCCATCCCTGGAAGTGTTTAAGGCCAGGCTGGATGGGGCTTGGAGCAACCTGCTCTAGGGAGAGGTGTCCCTGCCCATGGCAGGGGGGTTGGAACTGGATGATCTTGAAGGTCCCTTCCAACTCTGACCATTCTATGATTCTGTGATTAACGAGGTGGAAAGTACCTCAAAAAGTCCATGTCAAGTAAAGAGAAGTGCTGTTTTAAACAGGAACACTTCCCTGAACTAGGACTGCAGCAGGCAGTGTTCCCAGAGACACGTGCTCCTGGTGGGATCTGTCTGGCCTCACTGCCACAGCTTTCAACCCAAAAGCTCACTTTTATCCCCACGCTGACATCAGAAAGCAAAGGAAGAGTAAAAGAGCAAGAGTTTCTATTCCTTAAACAAAAAAATTCCAAGATCAGGAATCATGAGGTCTAGTTTATGCAGGTATGGCTATTTTGGAGACTGCCACAGACAGACAAACCAGGAAAGGAGGCTGAACTCGAAGCATAATTTCAGGTGGGACATTACATTTGTTTTTTTTCCTTGTTTGAGAACTTCTAAAAGTATCAAAAAAGCTATGTGAACATCAGGGGAAGATCTCCTAAACGATACACTAATATCATCATTCAGTGACATCCATCTGCAGTAAAGAACTTAAATTTATTTCAAAGCAGTCAAATGCTCTCACATTCATCTGAGGGGATAAAGCTGCAGACCTGCCTGGTAACTTTAAAAGGAGACCAGAAGCCGCCTCTTCCTGAAGGAGAACCCTGGCCAAAAAAAAAGAGGTTTTATGCTCCCCAGAGGAATGACAGAGTTAAGAAATCATTGGAGAGCTGTGTGGCGGCTGTCGTGTTCGTGGTGCTTGTGGCTGGGCTCGGTTTTGGGCACAGTTGGGAGCTGCTGGCCCTGAGCAGAAGCTGCCTGCCCTGTGCTGGCCGCAGCGTGACTTACTTTCCGAATCGGGAATTGAGCTTGTTAGTGAGGAGCTGGTAGATGTGGTGATGCTCATGGAGGGGCTCATACCGTAACGGGGGTACGCTCCCGTCATGGCTGTGGTATGAGAGATCCAGGCTGCAGGGTCGATTGGCCTCACTGGTTCAGCTGGAAAACAAACAGAAAGGGGAGAAAAAATTAAAAATAAATGGAATCAGACTTGCAGTAAACACTAGGACCTAGTGTAAAATGGAATTGGTTTGGGGTGCCTAAGTTTTTTGGCCATTATGATGTACAATTGAGATGGTCTCAGCACAAGGGAACAAAAAGCACCAGCAGTAGTTGGTTTCCTATAGCAATTGCCTCATCAGACTGATAAGACACAACCTAGACACTCCTGCTCCTGTAATTGCAGGAAATATTTCCATTTGTGGGAAAGAATCTGTCAGGCCAGCACCAGTATTTCACTACTGTTCTATAGAGTGAGACAGATGTGTGACAGGAGTGTTCATTCCTGTGAGGACAGAAAGACTTAGATTGCATCACTGGGCCATTAAAGAATTCCCCAATATCATCATTGGTGAGGCACTGGAACAGGTTGCCCAGGGAAGTTGCTGATGCCCCATCCCTGGAAGTGTTTAAGGCCAGGTTGGATGGGGCTTGGAGCAACCTGCTCTAGGGAGAGGTGTCCCTGCCCATGGCAGGGGGGTTGGAACTGGATGATCTTTAAGGTCCCTTCCAACTCTGACCATTCTATGATTCTATGATTCTATCCATAATCTGGATTAAGTTCTTTTCTTCTGAATTACAGTGGCTGTTGTTCCTTTGCCTTAAAACCAGAAATTACGTCAAAGAGCTCTGCCCATGTTAGGAATTTCCACAAAATATTCCATTATTATTAACTGTATTAATTGGAATGGAAAATGCTATCCTCATCTTCTTAAAAGGACGGGTAACAACCTGGTTTCAGCATCATAAGCAGAGCACTCGCCAGTAGGAGGCAGCTGTGTTTATCACATGAGCACAGACCTTCTATAGCCTGAAAGGTTTATTAAGCCAGAAGTTCTAAAACTAAGCAATTTTATGTATTAAGAGATTTTTATGTATATGAAACGACGTTGTTTGCCTCAAATTTTAAAAATAATCAGTTTAAATTCTTTCTACGAAGTGTTCAATTGACAAAATGAGGCTTTTTAACACTAAAGTATAGTTAAACTCTGAACTTTCTACCAATTGAAAGGTTAAGATATACCCACCCAGTCTCCCAAAACAAAAACTAAGCAAACAATACAACCAAACTTAAAAGGATCAAACTTAGAGGAAACAGAAATCTATTAGAGGCCAAAATTGCTGAAAATATTCGAGACTTTGAGGGCTCAGCATGAACCCAGCAAAGAGCACAAAGTACTCACCCCTGGGGATGGTGAAATAACTCCTGGGAGTAGGGTCCCAGCATTTGGCTACTGTTAGGCTGATAGGTCTAGGAAGAAAGAAAACAAGTAAAGGTGACTCTTAACTTTCCCACAGAAGCCATAACTGCTACAGTGAACCCCCTGGAACAAACTTATTCCCATCCACATCCTGAGAATGCTTTTGAGATGCTTGTCAAAGCGTTTCCATTATGAGCCAGTATCAGGATGTCTCTGGTTTCTGTATCACAAGCATTACTGGTGAAATCTGTCCAACGATCAGCTCCTGAGATATTAAAACACTCATCATATAAACAAATAGTGCTGCTGAAACCAGGCAACTCCTAGTTTGTGTTGGCTTTGGCTGGTAAGTTGGAACCAGTCTCACCTCTCCATCATTCAGGCTGAGAGGTTCAGAGTTGATATCAGCAGTCACTCTGCCTGCTTACTGAGATCCAAATGTTGATCTCTCTGAGCTTTGCCCAATTCCAAGACCCGCGGTACAGAGGATAAGGAGCAAGATTTTGGGATATGCTCACCCTGGTTTGGAGACTATCTCCCGTAAAACCCGTACTGCATCATCATTGCTCATGTTCTCAAAGTTGACATCGTTCACCTGAAACGTTGCAAAAAGCAGAGATGAGGCTTTGCAAGAGGAAAGTTAAAGACATTTTAAGTATTTGTCTCGAAATTTATTTGCATTCTAACTGTTTTCATTCCTTCCAGCAGCTGCAGAAATACTGTTACCTCAGAACTACCCAGCAGAGTTTGCAAAGAATTACAGATTCAGGTGACAACAGTCTTGTCCCTTCCCAGGGCAGGGGCGTGGAACTCAATGATCTTGAAGGTCCCTTCCAACTCTAACCACCCTATGATTCCATGATTTCCCTGAGTACAAATGAATTCTGTCAACTGATTGCTAAATCCATGGATCTGGTGGTCTGATGAGTTGAGCCACCAAAGTACAAGCCAGTGGGAGGTGTTTTTGGACAGGGACCAACCTGCAGAAGCATGTCTCCTGGTTCGATTCGGCCATCTGCTGCCACCGCCCCTCCTTTCATGATAGAGCCAATGTATATGCCACCATCACCCCGGTCATTGCTCTGTCCTACAATGCTGATTCCCAGGAAGTTATACTTCTCTATATGGATAGAAAGAGGAGGGTAGAGGGGGGAAAAAAGCAAACAAAATGATTGGAATGACAGCAAAGAGAACACAAGGCTGCTTCAGTCTTGAAAAATCAGTTCTCTCAACAGATCGTGGGCCACGTTTGACTTACAATCATCTCAGGTTGCCCTACTGGCGCCTGTCTGCCTGGCACATGCAGGGAAGACATTATTGTTTCATAAAGGACACTGAAAAGTTACATTCAGAAAATCAGGAAGAGAAACAACACTGAAAAGACATGTCTACACCTAGAAATTAGGCAATGGTTTTTTCCACATGCCAGAATTTGGTGCTACTGAAAGGTGCTGAATCGGCAGCTCTGCGCGTTTCCATCTGGCTAAACAACAGCATACACGAGCAGTGCAAATGCAAACCCCCAATGCCTCTTACTCCTAATAACACCTGGTCCCTTGCCATTCCCAGAAATAGGAGCAGAACTCCATATCCTAGAGTTCCAGCTCCTTCCCTGGGCTTCCTGGGAAGAATCATGATCTGCCTGTGGAAATGCTCACACCGACCCAGCACTGGTCCAGTAACCCAGGCACAGGCAGCAGCTCTCAGCTGCCATTCCCTTTAGTTCAGCTGGCATCCTTTCCACTCAAGGGATATTCTACTGAGTCCAAAGTCTACGACACCATGACAAAATACATCTGTATCACTTGAAATTCACGACAAAAAAAACGTTGCTTCTCCTCTTACCCATGTTGAGTGTGACAGTGATGATATTTAGGGACATGGTAGAATCAGTGATGCTGCTGAACGAAGACGACTGCAAAATACAACAGAAAATTCTCCAGGTTTTAAGTGGCTCAGAATAAGAGAATAAAAACAACTACTGAGGATCAATTCAATGGGAATTGATTAATAGGCTTTCATTTTTTTCACCCAAAACCCATTTTGGCCTCCTCAGAATTATTCTTCATTTAGAGTCTGTAAGGAAAACAAAATCTGAACACAACCCGCACTTTCTCCAAAGATTCGCTTACAAAACACACTGAGCAAGTTGCTACATTGAGGTTTCACAACTGAAATTCACATTGAAGCATTTCTACTTCCCGACTACACGACTGATAAGCAGATATTTAAATACTAAATTGCCCAGCGGAGTGTGAATTATCACATCCACAGCTCCTCCCTAAGAAAGGGGTGACCAGCACACGATCCTTCAGGAAGTGAGAAGACAGACATTCCCTCCCTCCAAAATGTAATATAAATGCTCTTATCAAGTATTTTCTAAAACATTACTGCAGTTTTTTTGATTAAATGTGTGCATATTCATTCTTTAATCCGTGAAGACTGATATTTATAGGGAATGACACAGTTACTTCAAGAAGAACCACCCTTGTTCTGCTACCACAGAAAAGGGCAAGAGGAAAAATCTGTGATTTCCTACAAACATAGATTTCTGTCAGCAGAATGTGAGTCTCAGCAATTTACAGATGAGAGTCTGACACCACAGACACCCCACATCAGCCAGGTGCAGAACGGAGGTTCTCCTGCAGAAGCTGGTCTTGAAAGAACCAAGAAATGGGATCACTGAAGAGTTAAAGGAGAAAGGGAGAGGAGAAAAAGTGTCTTGACTCCAGTGCTGCAGAACATCCAACTTAGAGATTTAGTCCAGGGTAGAAGCCAAAGGAAGCCTTTGCAATGAACTCAGCTGAGGACAGATCTGTTCTAGACCCCTTCCTAATTCACGTGCTACCTTCAAAATCACAGGTCACCTCCTTGGAAGACGATGACATCAACCTTACCCTGTCAATCTGCCGCATCCTTTGTTTCCTCCTCCGGCGTTTATGCTTCCGTATGAGTCGGGATGAAGTGCTCTGCTCAGTGGAGCTGCTCAACCTGAGAGAAAGAGAGAGCAAATGTTAACTCTGTGATACTGAGCCTCTTGCATTTCTCTCCACCCTGCCAAAAAACAGGCCCATTCCTACAAATGCAGAGAGAGCAAATCCCAGACACCATCGGCACACACCGTATCCATCCGTTCCTGAACCACTGCTCCAAAGCCTCTGCCCCCAGAGAAGGTCCCAGCTAAATCCAGTGTGGATTAGGGAGCACCAGTTACTGCCTTGCTTCCTTTTGGAAGCAAGACCTCAACAGGCACATATCACCCCGATTTAACCACCAAAGGCCAGAGGCAGCATCTTCTACTACTTTAAAGGTGGTCCTGACTCCAGGTCCACCAAAGAAAAAGGTATGGGATAAGAAGAGCTGCACATTGAACAACTATTTTAATCTCTGCTCTGAGAGACAACCTTGGAATCTCTTAATATTATTTTTTGTGAGTCTTGTCACAGCATTAGTATTTTCTTCCGTTGCTACCTACTCTCTTATCAGGAACTTAATGTTGGGGCTTGAATTCAATTAAATAAAATAGCAATTGCTAATCACTATAAAGAATAGTGACAGAGGAATACTGAATATGATTTACCTTCACATATTCTGCTAGGTTTATTTTGTTGTGGGTTTTTTTCAAACTTGTAGAGCCTAAAGGTGCCACATTCTCCATATAAATCCTTAAGAACCCCCTAAAAGTTTGGATCATTAATCATCCTCATTTCAGAGACCGCGGACTGAGACACAGAAATACATAAATGGATTTGCCCAAATGAATTTCAGAAGCCTGGAACCAAGCCTAGATTTCAGAGATACCAGCATAACACCACAGAGACATCTCTCCTCTATTTATTATGTTAAGAATGGCAAAGAAAGAAAAAAGTGATGGTCCATCATTAACCAAGATTAAAAAAACAAAAACCCCAAGCCAACAGTCCTACACAACACCAGTAACTGAACTGGCGCTGTCACAAAGAAACCAGCACCAGCCTTTTCCCCCAGTCTCCACGTCCCTGCCTTCAAAGTTCTAGCCAAATGCAGGAATGCTGGAATACCTCCAGGAAAACTTCATACCAGCAACTTCAAAAAAGGAGCTTTGCTGTCACTGGATCACAACCCACTGCACTGGGAAACCCATCTCTCATAAAGTAGGTGTGTTTTAGTCCATCTCGCTGAGCCCAGTATCGCAGATGATGGAGCTGCTCAGAGGGTGTGAATCTCCTCACATTCTCTTTGAGTTCCCAAAACTATTTCAGGCATGTTAACCTCACACACTCCTTTCTCCCCTCCCAGCAAAGCAAATTAATTTAAAGAGCCAAGAGGTGGTATTTTCAAAAGAGATCAAAAATTTGATAATTCTCACTCTGTGGAAACAGCTCCCAGCACCTGGTTTTCTGAGGCTTTACCTTTGCAACAGGAAAGATAAGGAGGTCTCTCAGAGGCAGGGCTCCCCAAACTGGACTTGTTCAACGTTCTCCAGGCTTTCTGAAAGCACTGCCAAAGACTGACACAAATCCAGGCAATTGATTTCCATCGTTTACACACCTCTCACCTACTGCCACATCCTCTTCTAAGGCTTTACCCCACGTGTATCGCTTCAGGAGTTCAGAGCTTCCTCTCACCAACTTATTTAGAACAGTATCCTCTAATGGGTACTACGGATAAAGAGAACTCATAGAATCACAGAATGGTCAGAGTTGGAAGGGACCTTCAAGATCATCCAGTTCCAACCCCCCTGCCATGGGCAGGGACACCTCTCCCTAGAGCAGGTTGCTCCAAGCCCCCTCCAGCCTGGCCTGAAACACTTCCAGGGATGGGGCCTCAACAGCTTCCCTGGGCAACCTGTTCCCGTGCCTCACCACCCTCACAGCAAAGAACTTCTTCCTAATATCTCATCTAAATCTCCCCTCTTCCAACTTAAAACCGTTACCCCTCGTCCTGTCACTAGACTTCCTGATAAAAAAAAAAAATCCATTATGTTCATACCCATCATTTCATTCATTCATTTTCCCATTGCAACGTCCCTGAAAGGAATAATGCCTCCGGCTGCAAAAAGCAATCTGAAGTTAGCAATGCTCACAGAGCAGAGCAAGAAAATGGAGATAAAAACTACACTGCCTGCCCTCCCTATTTACTTTGGCAACGTGGGGGGCAAGACGACTTTGGAAAATTCATTCCATTTCCATGCAGGACCAAAGGTTTAGATCCCTCTGTAAACAGTGAATATTCTGATTTTTTCTTTTAAATTAAACCAGCAAAACTGGACTTTATTGACAGATCTCCAAACTTGTGCTACCAGGTGATAACACCCGGGCAGTGAAGTTGTTCTATTCAGCAGTATCTCTTCTTTTTTTTTCATTCTACTCAGCATTAGACTGGAAGAATGGAAATCAGTTCCTTAGAAAAGCCCCAGTTCAAGTTCAGTTCAAGAGGATAAGAAACATTTCAGAGAAGCAACCACTCGAGCTAACGCAGCCTCTCCCATTACCGGCACAAAGCTGATGATCAGAAGGAGGTGCAGAAATGCTTTTGTGTGCTTATACACTGGCTTCTATACAGAGAAACAGTAGAAGATGTTACTTATTGCACTGGAGAACCCAGAAATGGAGAGCTCACACAACTCAGCTTCTTCCTCCCTTCTTGGGAGAAGCTGGACAACGACTGGAGTTGCCTTAAGAAGCCTGTGTGTGAGTACAAGGCAGGACAGATGCTTTCAGAGTCCATAGGTTTCAAAACCTTCACAATTTCTTAAAAAGGAATCAAGTCTGTGTCTATTTTCACGCAGCTTCGGTGCACTTCATCACCTCCCCTTGTAATGTCTTTTAAATCCATAGCCTTAATGCATCCTTGCTGAATCATTCATAAACGCTGTGTATCTCTCACTCCAGGAAAATCGGGATGCTAAACAGCAGCTCAGACCTATTCTAATGAGGAGCAATATTTTGATCTCTGAAGAATCCCCAGAAATCAGGAAAAGTCATTCTTACAATTTGATGAGCAAAACCAGATGGCTATTTTTCCCAAAAGCTCAAATGCAAAGTGCAAAGATGAAAAACAAATCTGGAATTAGAGCTACTAATTTCCTGCACTAGTATTGGCCAAAACTGTGACTGCACTGCTAACAGAATGGCAACAAAATCCCACAGAAGAGACTTTTAAAAAGAAGAAGAAGAAGAATTTGTCCAATGTACATTCCCCAAAGGAAGGAAAAAAGGTAACAATTTGCTAAAGGAAGCTTATCCATATAGTTTTAAAAGAACTAATGCTAATTTCTTAAATGAGAAATGAACAGAAGCTATTTAGCTTTTATTTTTGCAATTAATTTAGTCACATTAAACTGGGAATACTGATTGCAAATTGCTGACAACAATCCCACAGCTACAGATGTCGTATCTGCTAGCCTTTTATTTGTCTAACAGAAGATAGAAATAAGACTCTTACTGTAAAGTTCACCATGAGCTCCCTGCTCAAAATACCACCTACTACCTGCAAATAACACTATTTAATTATATCATCATTTGAAAACAAGGGAAATCAATTATTGCACTCACACTACTTGGAGAGTCACTGAAAGAAAATCACTGAAAATCACTGAAAGGAAAAATTACTCTTCTCTCTGAGTGCAAGAGAATTTCCTTGGACTGGAAATGACCCAACTCTGCTGCTCTGTTCTGAGTTAAAAATGAAATAAAGCAATGTCAAACACTCACTGTTAGAAAAGCATCCTCAACCTTACAACCTCTTCACTTCCAAGCCAGCAGCATCCTTCTCACTTCTTCTCCCCCAGTGACCTCCTCCACGTACAAATCTCCTTTACAAAGCAGGTTCTGACCCAGAGCTCCTGGGCTGTTATTAAACAAACTCACCCCCTTCAACCTCTGCTGTCTCCAGCAGATCTGGAGCACGCTCCATTTTCTGTTTGACCGTATTTGCCTCTAAAGAAAACCTCTCCCTGCCAGCACAATCTCTCTCATCTGCTGGAGAACATCATCACCGACACAACAGCATACCTTGGAGCATTCCATCGAGTTGTTCTTCCTGACTAGCTGGCCTGGCAGCTCCTCTCCCTGCCAAAAAAGCTTCTGCCCCAGCCTAGAAAGGAAAAGGCCTGCGCAGCAGCTTCCAAGAGTCTCTTTCTTCTTCTCAGGTCAGACGCAGGAAGCTTTACTTTATTAACAGAGAAAGATTTAGCCAGGTCTAAGTGTATAACGTGCTTCAGCAGCCACCCTGGCAGCTCTAATCCTGCCTGACTGCATATCTTGCTGCCATGGAAATGCTTAATTTATTTACAAGAAACAAAAATCAGCTGCAGGGCTGTTGTTGTTTTTGTGGGCTTGATTTTTTTAGGGAGGGAAGGAGGCTTAGAAGCCCTAAAGGCTTCACAGGAAGGCTTGGAGCACATTCACCTTAACTGCTGATCTTGCCAACCCTTTATGCACACCAATATCCAGGTGAAGTACAAAGCAGCCAGAAGGTTAATTTTCTGTATCTTCAGGTGTTGGCAACTTCACCCTAACTGCAAAAGAAGTCCTTGAAACTAAATTCAGGAGCAAATCTTAAATGCTCATTTCGTAACCCTTTGGAAACACCCAGCCTTTGAACAGGATTTGAAGGAAGTGCTGTTCTCTTTAACCTGTCTCTAAGCCGTGACTAACTGCAAGACTAAATAGCTCCACTGAGTTCAATAAACTAATAATCTGTTTGGAAACACAGCAAACGTTTAAGTACTCTACTAGAATTTTAAAATATTACATTGCATCTTGTTTGGTTTAGGTATAGATCTCTAGGAAGCACCAGAGATCTGTAATCATCGTGTTCTCTGACAATTAATAGAAATCTGTAATGCTCTAGAGAGCGCTCAAGAATGCTCTCACTGCAGCCAGGAAAGGGAATAGCATTAGTTTTGATTGATTTCACATAATTAAAAATAGATGTTTTGAATCAGAGAATTGCATTGGTTTATAAACCTTTTATGGAACAACAAAAAACATCTTTAGAGATGAACAAGGATGTCTTGAAACGGAAAGCTGTTGTATTGTTTAGATATCACAAAAATCCTTGCAATCTTAAATCAACTGTATTTTCATTAGCCTGTGCTCCAAAGTAAATTTAGCATAGGAAGCATGAGATTCCAGTTACAATTTTAAAGGTTTCAAGAAACTTAAGGAGACAGAGCTTAAAATTCTTCAATCCCATTATTTTCACTTAAGCATAGGAAGCATAAATACAACAGAACATACTTAGGGTAGATCAAACAAAGAATTTTGTCTATATGTGTTTATCTTCGAGTACATATTGATCTGCAAAGTATTTTCACATATTCAAAAATACAGGGAGATGCACAGTTTTATTACATGGAAACTGAGCTGGAGGGGCTGCAGCAAGTTCAGTGTACAGACCAGGTTCACTGTCCAAAAACTCCCTTGCAAAAAGCAAGGAATAATTCAAATTAAGAAAAAAAATCATTAAAGAGTCATAAATATACAGCACCCCAGCCTGGCCTTTGCAATAACATTAACTTTGATGAATTCCTGTACTGCTCATAGGCCTCAGAGCATGCAATTACACAGGAATCCCTTCACAGCTCAGCTTCAGTGAAGTGCACACTTATTAGGAATCTTCACTGAAGGTCTTTTGTTACAACATTCACAGCATTACTGTATAAATAGGCAGAGAGTTGCATGTTGCTTTGATCTTAAAATGCCATCATTGTTGCCGCTAAAGGGAAAGAATCATAGAATGGTCAGAGTTGGAAGGGACCTTAAAGATCATCCAGTTCCAACCCCCCTGCCCTGGGCAGGGACACCTCTCTCTAGAGCAGGTTGCTCCAAGCCCCATCCAGCCTGGCCTGAAACACTTCCAGGGATGGGGCATCAGCAACTTCCCTGGGCAACCTGTTCCAGTGCCTCACCACCCTCACAGTAGAGAGCTTCTTCCTAATATCTCATCTAAATCTCCCCTCTTCCAATTTAAAACCATTACCCCTCGTCCTGTCACTAGACTCCCTGACCAAGAGTCCCTCCCCAGCTCTCCTGGAGCTCCCTTCAGATCCTGGAAGGCTGCTCTCAGGTCTCCCCGGCGCCTTCTCTTCTACAGGCTGAAGAGTCCCAGCAAAGAAGAGGAAGAGAAGTTTTCTTTTAATTGGAGGAGTGGCTGTAGGCAGTTTGGACAGTGACCCCAATAACTTTGCTTGTTTCTCAGAGCAGTGATCATAGAATCCTAGAATTGTCAGAGTTGGAAGGGACCTTCAGGATCATCCCATTCCAACCCCCTGTCCTGGGCAGGGACACCTCCCACCAGAGCAGGTTGCTCCAAGCCCCATCCAGCCTGGCCTTGAACCCCTCCAGGGATGGCTTTGAACACTTTCACTTTGAACACAACATGATGTTACTGTCAAATGCTCAGTGCTCCAACCTACAAAGATGGCAATAATAAAGGAAAATGAAGAAGAACAGATATAAATCTCATCTCACCAGTCAGCATGTTTCAGGAAAACCCAGAAATACAGTGAAATGGTCAGAAAATAGATGGAAACAGATGGAAACAGCCTTTAACGGCTCAGGGACCATGCCAGCACCTTACCTGCTTGTGTTGTCATCATCATCAGAGTCGATGAAGCTGCTGGATTCCAGCTCACTGCTCATCATGGTGGAGGAGCTGTCATAGCCAGGAGGGTGCTCGCGGTGCCTGTCCAGTTTCGGATGGCCATTGATCCGAGGAACTGGGAAAACAAAACAGATGGAGTATGACTAGGGAAAAAGGAGGAGGAGGAGGGAAGAAGTGGCATCGGGGCAGCATGACATCCGCACTGACACCCGCAGACAGCTCTGCAGGAGGGTCCTTATGCCAAAACCTCTGTGCAGAACCTGAGTTCATTCATAGCTGGGAAGCCTCCTGCCCTGGCCAGCCCATCTGCCTACCTTCCTCCTTCCTAGCTCCTTCATTTGTCTGTGGCTCAGTTCATCGTGAGCCATAAAGGGATCGAGGCAGATGGAAGAGGCATGGACAAATGCTACAATGGTACCAGAACATCAGTCAGAACGGCCACGGGAAGTTGATGTCAACAGGAAGGTACATAGGAAGATCTTGGAAAAGCAGCAGATAAGACAATTTGAGTTTGGTAGGATAAGCCTAGCAGCACAGAAATCATTACACAACATTTCCTTGATGTCTTCTATTAGTATCTCACCCATAAACCCACCTTTCCCTCGACCACAGGCTTGAACAATTAAAATTCCTCCTTTTCTTGGGCTACAAATTCATTTTTCAAGTCTTCACACAGTGCAGTCTAGAGTTCAAAATCACTAGATCTGGAAAACCGGATGCTTAACCACAGCACGGGACACATTCACCTCAATCTCTTTAGCCTCAGCTTAAGTACAAAACCAAGCCCAGCCACTTTGCCTGTTTCTTTTTTGCTTCTACATCATCACCCCCAAATCAGGCTGCTGGACCACCAGAACACACGCAACACCATCACCCCTGCAGGCTCTGGAGTTTTCCTGAAGAGGATGGAAGTCAAAACATCAGCCATGGAGAAAACTGACGTTTCTCCACTTGCAAAACCCCATCATTTTTATCACTCTGCTTGTTTTTCCTGCCTTCCTCTGCTATTCATCACTTGCAACTTCTGAAAGTAATCACATCAATGTTGGGAGATAACGCTGATTTCATCTGCAGAAGCTGACATGAAACAGAGCCCCAGAATGAAAAACAAGCTTCTCTCAGAAGCAGCTTTCCCAGCTCGGACTGGGTGAGTAGCAGATTACAGAAAACAATGAACTGGATTTTATCCACATTTAACTGGTATAAATAGGAAGCAAATTAGGGCAGTGTGCTTCTCTGGTCAGAGACACTTTATTTACATTTGGTTTTGATTATTATTAAGCATACAGCAAAGAAAGAAAGTTGCCAACATGATTTTGTAATCTTTCTCTGCAAAATCAGCCTGTTTATGCAGCTGGGGAGGGAAGGGGGTGCTTCTGGTCATCAACAGTGGGGTTGTCTCAAGCTCCCACTAGAAATCACCAGTCCCATCTTTCCCATCGCAGGTCACCGCTGTCAGACAACAGGGATTCTTCATGCCATTCCAAGTGGGTGGTCTAAAAGCTCTCGACTCTCGTGGATGTTTTTCTGCTCTAAGATTCCATCCCACATCCACTTCTCTGCTGAGAATTCTGGATGTCACCAATTAGAGAGCATTAAAGGCAGGTACCTACAGGTTGCAGCCTTGCAATGAGGATCCCTGCGAAACCAGGACACGTTTCAGTGTCACACCTCATCCACCAAGGATTATTTATTCAGAAAACTTTTCTCCTTAAAAATCTCTGTGAGCAGATTGCTATCTTATTGAATTTGCAATTCCCAGTCGTTTGCCCAATATCTTCACTAGATAAAACCCTAACTTTAACCACTGGACACTCCAGTCAGCAGCTGAGTGGTTTTTCACTTCTAGTAAGAAACTTCCCAATTCCAAATCTGAATTTGCTTCCCACGAGCATCCTACAAAACTGTCCCCATGCTGTCTCCAAGCAAACTTCCTTCAAAATCTAACTGTATATTTATGGCATTAAAGAATAAAATCATTCAGTGGTCACCCAGCTCTAACTGCTCAGTACTGGGCTCAAATACAAGTTTTTTCTCTCTACTGTACTGCTCTTATAAGCATTTTTTAATAAGAAATGCTCTCACTCTCCTGCTTGGCCCAAGATATAGGAAGGATAACAGCACAGCAGGCACATACAGCACACTGCAATTAGTTTACAGCCGACATAATAATTGACAGGAGCTGAAACCAGAACATCCTACAGTTTAAATTTCCCCAAAGTACATGTTTGCTGTTGTTTCAGAGACTATAAACTTGAAGCTTGGACTCGTGCTCCTGTCAGATGGAACAGGATTGCTAATCTCATGGCTGATATGGTTTCCTCATTCATCAGCAGGTGAATAATTTATCCCATCCATAAACTTGATCAGTTCACAACCACTATGAAGAATTAACAACCCACACCAACACTTTAGTTCCCAGGGGGGAATTTTCACCCAGAGGACAGTTTTAAGACCAGAGAGTTTTTACCAGCCAAAGGCTGCCTCAGTTTCCCTGCACAAAACAAGGGCACTGACTGCTTCCAAACTTCAGCTGAAATGAGTATTAATACCTACAGTGATACACACGGGGCTGCGTTTCTGGATAACATCTGACTGGTTCCAGTGGCCTCATCAGGTGGTGACACCACTTGGGACAGTATCTCCTACAGGGAACGGGTCTCAGAGGGGGATGTTGCTGCGCCTGGAGCTCCTGCCGCCTCTCCTGCCAGGGCTGGTTCCTACCAAAACACTTCAAAAACGTGGGAGTGACCATTTGCCTGGTCCCAGGTTGTGCCCACGGAGGGAAAACCCCAGTGCAGGCTGTGACTGTCACTCTGTCCAAGTCCAACAAACGCATCCAGATGCACACGGGGCTTCCCACAAGTGGTTATTTTTCATGCACAGCGTAAGGGGGGAAAAAAGAACCAGTTCGGGGCTCCTGCTGGGACACTGGAAATTTCCATTCCTGAAGACTCAAAGATTAGGAAAAATACATTCTGATTTTTATTGGATGCTCTTTTTCCATAACATAATCCCATGGAAGCCTGTGCCCAAGAGGAGTGCATCGGGTAGGCAGGGTGTCTTGAAGGAGTGGGGAAACAGAAGAAAAAGCATTTGCCTTGACTTTGCCAGTTGCTGCTCTGCCATTCCCACCACACGCTCTGTCAGCACATCTGCAGGACACAAGTCATGGATCAGTTCTGAAAGTCCCAACCCTTTCATAGCCACAACTGTAATGGGCTCCTGGAATATGAGACAGCTTCTTTATCCCAATAAATAAACAGACCTTTGGAATTTGCATAATAATTTCTTAGAATATAGACAGGCTACTAGAGACTGCACCGATTTGAGACTTTTATATTCTCTCTTATTTTAATGTATTAAAGAGATACATCTCAGATCTAAATAACTGGTTTTCCTGTCTCATAAAATTTCTCTCTTTTGGAGACAGAAGTGAAGGAATTTTTCACTCAAGAATAAAAAAAAAGCCCTCATCAGCTATGTGTATTTCTCATTAATAAATTCCATATTTTTCTGCTAATATCTACCAAGACAAAAATGTTTCTACGTTTAACCTGATGTAAATGCTGATGATTAGATTTCTTCTAATGACACACACACACTCAAACACACACCTGGTATCAAAGCTGAGGTTTCTGCTCATTGCAGTGACATCTGTGCTTGCCCTACACCTGGTGGAACTTCATCTCAGGGACCTCAAACACTCTCCAACCACAAGCCCTGGCGTTGCCGGCGTGTGCTTCAACACCCAGCATGGAAACGGCGTCGGGTGAATTATTAACCTCTCCCAAAAGGACAAAACCTTCAGGAGCCCTGAACATTTGCAGCTTGGGTGCAATTTAATGAGGACTGCAATAGCTCAGTGTTCAGCCTCTCAAACATTTCAGAAAAAGTTTCAAGTTTCTGGGTTTTCAGGACAAACACAAACCAAATACACTACGGCATTAATTTAAGATGGGACTTTTAAACTGATGATCCTTCCAAACGATATCACAACTGTCATAAACCTTTCCCAACCCCCTCCCCTTCTCCTGAAAGTTTTTCATTAGTCTTGCTCACCAGCTGCTCCTCACAAGCCTAAGGAATTAGGACAAACAGAGGATGATGATACTTTGCTTAAATTAGTGTTTGCTTTGAGCATTATTAACAGCAGAGAACTTTAATATTGCAATGGTCTCAGCGTTCTCATGCGGTGTTACCACAGATGCCAAATTAGTAACTCAAATGCTAAATTTAAAACAGATTCACCACATTTGTTAAAGCTTCTGACCTGAGCTCTTCAAAAAGTAAACGTTCTTTAACACCATCCAGGTGGGTTTGGCAGCTGACTCAGATTATGGATTACTTGGCTCCGAAAATCAGTGGCTTTTAACAAGCCTCTAGGAAGTTTTAATGCTTCCTAGGGAACAGCTTTTTGAAAACATACCTGCCCTCCTGGAAAAAGTCACTCTCTCTAATGCTGAAGTGAGTTTCTCTCCTCTGGTTTGTCCCCCAGCCTTTGGTCACCCTGAGCCATATGGAAAACCCTTGGATTCTCCCCCCCCAACCCCTTCTCCTGCTGCTGGGCAGCCTCAGCCACCGGTTCTCTGCCACTCACCAGCCCCTCTCCAGCTCCCATAGTGGGCAATACTCACAGCATGGCTCTGCCAGGTCCCCATCTGTCCCCTCCAGGCCACCAGGGGATGGTGACTGCTGGCTCCTGCCTCACCAACTTTAGAGTTCTTCCATCCAGACTGGAAATCACCCTCAGAAGCAAAACCTTCCCCCAGTAATGAACGCCTTCAGGGGGTGGGCAACTTACATCTACTGCTTGAATGACTCGGGACAAATTACTCCAGTGGAAGTTGAGGCCATCCTTAAAAATAAGCAAAATAAAAAGGACCCTCCTACTGGCCTGGGATGCAGAGTTGCAGGGTGTCATGTTTCCAGTATCCAAAGAAAACACAAAGCATATGGTTTATGGTTGTCTTGTAGGTCCAGGGGACCCACCATAAAGAATAAGCCAAGAAATACTTTGTCCCCTCCCATCCCTGTCTTCCAACAGGGAAGGAAAGCACATTTCCCACCTGCAAAACGCCACCAGGGCAATCAGATGACAGCAGCCAGCATCACACACCACTCAGAAAGCAAGACATAGATTTATACGGTATTTTACACGGGTCTTGCAGCAGGTCCACACCTGGAAGGTTGCTCTCCCATCTCAACACCCTCTGCAGCAGCACGAAGTCCTCAGCACCTTTAAGCCCGTTCCAAACAGCCAAAACCACTGCTGGGTACAGCGGGCAAAGGAAAAGGACCTTAAATCTCCACCTTTGGAAACACGGTGTCAGTCTCTGTGTCCTTTCCTGCATGTCACATCTACACAACCCAACCTGGTCCCACCAGAGACACAAAGGAATGACCCCAAGAAAGGAAAAACCCGTATCTGAATGCAGTTTTCCTCTTTAACTCTTATTTTATCAAATATAAACACACTGTTATTATAATAATTAAATATATTTATTGTATAAAGATATTTTTAAAGGTTTCTGAGTTGTATGAATTAAAGCTTCAATTTATGGCCCCTCTCCTATCATTCAAGATAAATAAAAAATGGAAGGGAATTGTTCTTTGAGAGCTGTGAAAGGTTCACTCCAGCGCTTCCCTGAAAGCCAGTGCACAGCTGGATTCAGCTGGAACCAGGATGGGTGAACAGATGTGAGGTGAAGAGAAGGCTTTTAGTCTCAATTTGCAGATCTAAAGAGGCACCAATAGTTGAGATCAACATCCACATCTCTAGATATCCCAAGTGAAATATCCCTGGTTTATACACTAGATCAGAGGAGCTCGCTAAACTAAGAATACCTCCTGTTTACATTTTTTCCTTTTCCTTTTTCCAGCTCTATCTTCTCTCTTAAATTGTAAACAGAAAAAAAATGGGTTCAATTTCACGTATTTCCTGTCTGAACTAGATCTTCTTTCACAGAAAATCTCACATATGCTGCTCCGATAGACAAAAGTGACTTTAGCAGTAACCAAATACACCTGGATTTTACCAATGGTTTATAGCTCCCAAAAAAAAAGTAGCCTTGAATTCACACCAAAGGTTTCTGATGCAATTAAGGTGCACATTTAAATCCATAAAGTCTTTGTAATCTCTCTACCCAGTTAAAATCCCCTTTTTCTAAGTTTTTCTCATTTAACCAACACTATTTGGAGGGTGGAGATTGGGAATTGTTATAATTGAGTGAACACTTTCACAAACCATGATTATAAAGGTTTTATTCATAAAATACTCTCAGGTACCCAAGTCCTTGGTCTAAACAAGACTAAGTTCTGGTTCAGTGCCTGTCCCACTAATAACCAGGGACTTTCTGCCCCGCTGAACCCCGCTCCTGGGTCTTCATTAGGGGACGAGAGAGTTCAGGGAGACCCTCTGACAAAAGCCTTTCAGCGTGTCACAGAGATTAGAACAAAGCAAAGCCTCGGAGGTTGAAATCTGTCCTCCTTGACTTTTATCAACAGCAGAGTAGGTCCCGCCTGAGGGACAAGAGCACATCAAAGAACTAAATCAAATAAGCCTTGGAAGCGGAAAAGGGTAGAGCAGCATCTGCTGAAGGAATCTGTAAAGAGGGTTCTGTGCCAGCGCGGGGAACAAAGGTGAGAGTGTCTCGGAAGAAGTCCCAGCCAGGCTCCCAGGCAGGAGGAAAAACAACAGAGCTTCCTCATCAATGCAGAAAGTCTTCACCAATTATTTATGGAAAATAACGTTGCTGCTTTTTCCACGGAGACTTGCAGACCCACCTCTGCGTGCAGGGGTCGGAGTCCCTGACTGATGAGTATTGCACTGTCCACCTATGCTTTATGGAATCATAGGATGGTTGAGTTGGAAGGGACCTTAAAGACCATCCAGTCCCAACCCTGCCCTGGGCAGGGACACCTTCCACCACACCAGGGTGCTCCAAGCCCCATCCAGCCTGGCCTTGAACCCCTCCAGGGATGGGGCAGCCACAGCTTCTCTGGGCAACCTGTTCCAGGGTCTCACCACCCTCACACCAAAGAATTTCTTCTTAATATCTCATTTAAATCTCCCATCTTTCAGTTCAAAACCGTTACCCCTCATCCAACCAAAGGAGGACCCCTTGTCCTTTACACTTGTGCCCACCTGCTTACTATAACCCAACTTATCTTGTGTTTGAAGCTCTTTGGAACCCTTAAACAGCGCTGTCTGATAAAAGCACCCGAGGAGCCCTCTCGCAGGCATCATCTTGCACTGCTGGTACCCCACACAGGGCCATCTGGTCACTTCAGAACCCCAGGGGCTCCTCAGAAACCTCAGAGTTGTTTAGACACAACAGAGTCTTTAAAGAGCCACAATCCTTGAGAAAGGTACTTTCAAGTTGAACTCACTGGGTAGTCCCAGCTCTTTCTGTTCCGATTCCTCGGCACAGGTGATGGTAAAGAACACACAGCCTGCAGGAAGGACTGGAAATCTGCCTCGGTTCCTCTTCCCAAAGGTGGGGATCCACAAGTGTGCCCCCACATTCACAGCTCCTCAAAGCAGGGGTCGTCACCCAGTGTTTTTCAGCTGCCTGCACAAGAGTGAAGTGCAACCCACAGCAAAGGGAGTGTTGAAACACCAGTGTCGACAGTTGACACCTGCAGACTTGTCAGAGACTCAGCAGCAGCCCTTAAAACACTCTCCAATGGCAAAGAAAATTTGTCCCCCTAATTACCTCCCTAATTAGAGCTTCCACAGTCTCCTTTTCCCACTCCTCCTCGGGAAAGCAAGGCAGGAGCTTTGTTCCGGCCAGCAAGGGGTCCCAGGAACATGTGCCAGGGAGACCTCCCACCTTCCTAATTAAGATCCTCACTCCACTTTCACTTAATAGGGCTCTGTCAGCGTCCCAAAGCAACAAGGATTTCTGTGGCTTTAAGAGAGAAAGCAGAGCTCTGACATACTGACAGCTCCACTCTTTCAGACTAATTTTATACGAAGCTAATGCCAGGGAGAGATTTGTCATTAATCAGCATGAAAGGTGATCAGGAGAAGACGTATTTCCCCAATTCATACAAAATCCTTTTTGGAAACAAAGTCTGGCTCTTCAAATAGAATTTAAAAAAAAAATAATCTCTCCATATGTAGCATCATTATACAATCCACAACATAATCATCATTATACCTTAAAATACACGTATACACACAGAGAAAGGCATTAAAATAGAGCTTTGAGCAATCTGCTCTAGGGAGAGGTGTCCCTGCCTATGGCAGGGGAGTTGGAATTTGATGATCTTGAAGGTCCCTTCCAACTCTAACCATTCCATGATTCTATGAAAATAGCCTATTTAAGAATTAAGAATTGTGGTTTAAGAAAGCCAGGCAAGATGATGTTTTAAAGACCCCACTGCTACGTAGAACGACGGCACCAAGGGCAGGTTCCTGAGTCCAACCCCTAATGAGAAGGAATAAAAAAATCGCCTACAACTAGAGCTCACTGCTGAGTATTATTTCAATGTTTCTAAAAGATAAAACTTGAATGCATTGGGGAAATTAGGATGAAATCCTCATCTACTCATGAAGAAGCTGTGCAGGGAGTGGGGGCTGGAGGGTATTTAAGTGCAAACCAGCGGCTAATTTAAAAGGAAGCCCCTGTCACACTCTGCAAACAGTTCTGGTCCCTGAACAGCAGGCTGGCAGGAGAGAGATCTTCCTGCACAGCTCACAGTTAGAATTCTCTGTTTCTACTTATATGGACTTTGGGATATTTTCACTTGACCTATATTCCCAACATTTCTCAGATTCCCACGAGATCCCTTCAGCCTGGAGTAAAGGAGGCTGAGGGGAGACCTTCCCACCCTCTACAACTCCCTGAAAGGAGGGGGTAGCCAGGGGGTGTCGGTCTCTTCTCCCAAGTCACAGGCGATGGCACAAGAGGAAATTGCCTCAAGTTGCACCAGGGGAGGTTCAGATTGAATATTATTATATCTTTACACAGAAAAGGTTCTTAAGCCTTGGAATGGGCTGCCCAGGGAAGGGATTGGGGCACCATCCCTGGAGGGATTCAAAAGACAGGGTGACACAGTGCTGAGAGACATGAGTCAGTGATGGCTTGTTATGTTTTTTATCAGAGTTAGGTTGATGGTTGGACTAGATGATTTTAAAGGTCCCTTCCAACACAGACAACTCCATGATTCTATCTTTGTTTTACTTCCCTTCTCTTCCCTGCCCTGGGGTTTTCCCAGGTCAGAACAAGAACCTCATTCTGTTGAACACCTTTGTGAAACTAAGGCTATAATACTCTGTTCATTTTTTTCTTGTGGAATAAGTACTTTTTTCCCCTTTTCAGAGTACCCAGGGATATTGACAGGGTGAGTAATTCTTTGTCATTCACTTTATACCAATAAAGAGCTCAAACAGTTACAAACATGACACAGTACATGTCATGGGGAGCTGACAGTACGTGTGTGACCCTGCATCGTTAATACCTGTGGGACAAACCTCTGAGTAACGAGCGCCCCGATGACGAGCCCTCATCCCGCCTCGCTGTGAACTGCTGGAGCTGTAATTTGGGTATTACTTGAACAAGTCTCTACAGGACAAGATCAAACACTCTCACTGCATTTCCTTCTTTCTGCAGGGAAAGGAGGATTTACCACTATTTCATAATGACAAGCGAGCAGAGTTTCTGTCCCTGGAATAGCTGTGACCAGGTGTCACAACCTTGTTGCCCTTCCTCTGTCCTTGTCCCCCTTTGCCTATGACTGTTCATAGAATCACAGAATGGTCAGAGTTGGAAGGGACCTTAAAGATCATCAAGTTCCANATGTCCTTTCTCTGTTGAGGACTCCAGAACTGGACAAAGGACTCCAGGTGGGGTCTCACAAGCACAGAGTAGAGGGGGAGAAATGTTCCCCCATTTCACTTCCAGCTCTGCTATAGAGAAAGAAAAGATGAAGTCTCGGGAAGATAATGACTGTTAATATGTGATAGTCGTTATGAAGAGGCTTTAAAATCCTCCTCTGGGATTAGGGAGGAAAAAGACAATTCTTTTAGTCTTCAGTTCAGGGTATAGTGTCAAATTGTGCATTTCGGAGATGTGCTTTCAACCCAAAATAACAAACTGGTGGTTTGGGGGTTTTAAATAAAATATTATGACCACAGAAACACCATGGACATTAAATAATAGACTTTGTGAAACCAACACGATACACAAGTTGTCCTTGCATTACACACCTTGACAGAACTCACCTCTTGCTCATGTGTGTAACCTGTTTCAGGTAGGAGGTGGATATTGTTTTGAGAAGGGGTGATGTCTGCATTACTGAGTGACGTGCCCTTGGGCGAGCACAGCACACACTGACAGAAGAAGGAGGAAATTTTATCCTATTTCTATCCAAAAGGGAAAGTATGAACCAGTTTCAGAGCACCAGAAGGCAGAAGCTCCTGTGCTTGAACAACACCATGGGAGCAACCTGGGCTACAGTCCTCGACCAGATGCTCAACAGCCAGCTCTTTGCCACAAACATTCATGGCAAAACACACGCTGGCACTAGTTTAACATTAAACACTATTAGAAGATTCTGCCTCTTTCTGTGATTTCCCAAAGGAATGTGCAGTCAGGGTCACACAAAGCCAACTCTCTGCTCCACCCAGTGAGTCATTTCAGCTCACTCCGAGGTAGTTCCAAGTCGGAAGGGTTAAATGAAGAGAAAGACACCTGCTTCTAACCCACAGTCTATATATGACTTCTGGTCTTCTAACTGGAGGCAAATACTTCAGTGGGTGGAGCTGTGAATAAAGCCTGTGACGGCATCTCTTGGGCCCAAGTATTCCATATTCTGGACCATTTTAAACTCACTGGGTGGCACCTATTAATTCTTAATTAAGCCTGGAAATTTTGGTCTGGCAACAAATGAAAAAAACAACCTCACTTTGATGTACAGACTAGAGGCAAGAGATGAACTTCTGTAGTTTATATGTGTACTTTGGGTGTATTTATGTATAAAAAAAGAGCCAATGTGCTGTAATAACACCAGCATAAAACACTGCTGCTGATCCAAGCCTAGAGAAATCAACAGAAATTATTTCAGAGGATTTTTTTTGGCTCAGATCTTGCAATGTTAAAATAGTAAGATTTTCAAATGGTCTATGCTGCAAACTCCCATCACACAGGTACCGTGTTCTACCTTTAAATGAGCAAACTTGAACGGAGGCAGCCTTGCCACGACAGCGTGGAGCACAGCATCAAGTGTCGTTATTCCTCTCCAAACTAATCATCTTCTAATACCACAGAAAGTCCTGTATATTGTCAAAAAGAATCTCCCTGCCACTTAACTGCAGGTTGTCCAGACCTCTTAGAAAACGCTGAGCTTCAAAGAGTTTCAAAGCAATCATCAAATTATTCCATTAAAATAATAACAGTCCCCGAAAGCAGGCAGGAATGCAGACACACTTCTCCTCTGCAGCATCCAGGCAAAAGCAACTGTTCCTCCAGAAGACTATCAGGAAAATTGTTCTTTCTGAATGAAAAAGGGGAAAAATGAAATTGGACTCACCATCCTCATGCCCTTCTCTATTTCTCCGTCGATGTCTGTCTCGCCGGTGGCTAATGACTGACTCTGTTCCTGTTTCATTGTCCAGGCCATCCCGGCTGCTGGCAGCATTTGGGCTGTTAGAGAACAAATCAGAAGAAACAGTCATCTCTTTTTTGAGTTTTTTGATAAAAACAGTTGATTTAGAAGCCAGAAAACTATTAGGTGGATTAGCTGCAGTCTCACTGCAGCTCTGCAAGCTCCCCCAGACTGCTCTGCTCTCCCCAAAACTACCTGAAGGATGAAGAGACAGTTCAACAGCCGTGCCCTTCTCTGGTCACTCTTAATACAGAGCACTGACCTTGAAGGTTGAAGTCTTGCAAGTCACAGCAAAGCTCAAAATAATTAAGTGCATCTCTATGAAATATACAAATAGACCCCAGGTCTTTTCCTCATGTTCTCAGCTGGCTGAAAGCTACACAGATATACCAGCATGATATTAAACCAGTAAGTCCCAGCAAAGAACCACTATGAGCAACTCAGCTTTGGGCATAAAGCAGAAAGATCTTGATGAGGATGTCAGTGACCAGATTTCTTCCCCTCTGCTTTAGCAAGGGTCCCGTTGAGCATCACTTTCTCACTACTGCAATCAGCCAGAACAGAAGGTTTCAAAGAGGCAGCAGAGAATTTGTCCCTGTGGTTTTAGTGCCACTTTCTGGGAGGAATCTAAACAGACACCGACGACATCTCCATACTCTTGAATTCCCAAGTGTTGAGGAAGGGCCGTTTCTCAGTTCATAGAAACCAGACTGGCTTTCATTTCTCATTCCAACTCAGCAAACCAAGATCAGTGGCCGTCATACAGAACACTGAATATGCAAGATGGCTTATTTACAACCATCTGTTTCAAGATCTCTGCTGAGGAAAACTAATATTCAGTCATGTTGAGGCAGGGCTGGCTGGAGCACAGGGGGAGACGGAGATGTTCTTTCCCCCCTGCTGAACAGAACGAGCGTAGCTATTTGGTTTTCCCCTCAGACTCAACCTGCTTTATGTCTCTCTGCTATTCTTCCATGCACTAAGCCATCCTGAAGCTCTCACATGGAAGGAAATGAGAAAAGCCCCTTGGAGCACTAGGAAAGGCCATAGCTCATTTTAATGGACTAACTCATGGAAATAGATCTAAAGCTCCTGAAAATATAACAGTGCGTGACCCGATGCGGGCTAATGCTCTGCTGTGAAAAAATTCCCTGAGGAAGTTGCTGGTCATGCTCTTCCTCTCTGTCCCACAAATACCATCCATTTATAAAGGAATCCCAATTCACATCTGCCCTCTGCATCTGTTATTTATGCACACAGAGTGCCTAATGGCCCTCATTACACTGACACCACAGTCCGTAATGGATTTCTCCTAGAATTCCACGAGGCCGGAGTACACGTTTTACACAGGGAATTAAAGTACCAAGGATCTAAGTGATTGATCCCCCGGGTTTCTGTGGAAGCTGGTGCCAGATCTGGTGTATGTGCAGGCACATCTGGAGAGCGTTAGGTTGAAGAGGCTGCTGAAAAGCCTCCTGCACACCCACACGCCTTCCCTGCCTTAATGAAATGTACTGACTTGCCCAGCACACAAATTAGGAAATCGAGGTGCTTAATCAAGGAGACGTTAGACTGCACTTTTTAAACCCTAATGAAACTACCCAAACGCAAGTATTTAAGTGCTGTCACAAGCACGTTTGCATTTCTTCTTTCAGTCCAGCACAGCTGCACAAGGACAGAGGGTGACAGCCTCCTGAGGTCACCCTGCGAAGCTCCCAGCCACCTCAGCAGCACCATCTACTGACTTCTGCTGATATTTCCATCACTCAATCACTTCCCAGGCTACACCCACCTACACCCCGACAAGGGGTGCAAAAGGAACCTCACAGCTGCCTTGTTTCCTCTCTCCTTGCTGAGTCCATTAAATTAAATTCAATTTTCAGACATACCCAAGAGCTCTGTAGAAAGGCACCTCAAAGGTCACCGTTCTCAACTTACTCTACCTCCACCCCCAAACCAGGAGCAGCCTCACCCATTCAGATGAACAGGGATTTGGCAACCACTAAACAGAAGGGGCAGGGCATGAAATGCAAGATGAACTTCAGAACTCTCACACCAGGGAGGGAAAAAGTACATTTCCTCTGGATTTAATCAACGATGAAGCAAAATATCAGCGCTGTCAGGCAGCGAGTGGAGGTTACCACTTCATCTCTGATAAGGATCTCATTCCCTTGGATGGCATCGCCTGCTGACCTGGCTGCTCCATCCATTTCTTGTATTCTTCATGACTACAGTCACGATTCAAGCTCTGGAAGCCACCCTTTACAATAAAAGACTCAAGCAGCTCAACTTACTCAGTTGATCCAACTAAAACAAGTAATTTCAAAACGCAGTGGATTCTTTATCACTTGGAATCTTTAAACTTAGAGTGGGTGGATTGTCAAATGGAAGTCTAATAGTGAAACAGAATTAAGCTTCATGCAGAATACCCGAGTGAAATACTCTGCTCTGTGCTATGGAAACAAACTTAGGCCATCATCAGACTCTCTTCTGGATTGAAAAAATAAAACACAGTGGCAAAAAACACTGTAAAACTGTTAAGAAATTTAATTGTGAAGAGAAGAACCAAAAAAGGCATTAAGGGAGAACAAGTTTTAGCCCAGAAGACTTCCCCACAAGCCAGATTCTCTAGTGCAGGTTAAAAGAAGAAAGAAAAAGGGGTGGAGGAGAGAGAAAGAAGGAAAGTGGTTTATCTAAGAATGAGAACAGAAGCCAGAAAGCTCAACCTCCCGTGTTGTTACTCCTGACTCAGCATGACCTGAGGATTCCCTTCTCAATTCCCACATTTGCTTTGCAACCTGAAGACCCCATCCCTGGTAGCACTGCGCTGACAGACGGTGTGAAGGTATAGACAAGATTTTTGGAAGACTACAGAAGGTGGCAGGTGCATCAGCCCAGCACAGCTCCAGATTCATCCATCTGAGTCCCTTCAGTTATTAGCTGTGAGTGGTTCCACAAACAGACTTGTCCCTAACTCACCCTGCAATTCTTTCTTTTAAATAAAGTTTGATCTTGTGGCTGTTCCATGTAGGTCCAGGTCAGGAAGACAAAGAACTAGCTCTATTTGCCAGCCACGTGATTGCACTCGTAGAAGCCTCTCCCAGCCAACATGAAGCAATTCATGAACACACGAGGGCAGTCAATCCCTTGCAAGACACACAGCGTCAGGCAGGGTTAGTATTTCCCGAGATTTCTTGTCCCCTCTACAAGGCATTTATCTGCAAAAGCCTCATGCACGACACTAAGGGCTCTTCCAGGCGACAGGTATCCCAGAAAACAATGGAAACCCACGACAGCAGGGAAATCAAGACCACGTTTCCTAGCTAGAACCAGGTCCTGCTTTAAATCCTCCTCGTGAAAATTCGGAGGGTCTGCCATCCTGAGGATACACACTGGCTCTGCACAAGGAACAGGAAAAAACCAAGGCTACCATTAAATGAGATGACTCCCAGTCTGGCTGTTTGCAGCCCAAGCTGTTCCCCTCTGTATGTGCACGGAGGAGGTGTTATTCCCTATGGAAATTTTTGCTCTTGATAGCAGTGTCCTGCTGGCTCTGCACACTAGGGAATTATACATAACACAGTAATAAAAGGTTGTCATCCCTACACTATGCACAGCATTTTGGGATACCTCTCTACTTCAACTCTTTCACAGCAGGTTTCAAAATGAGATATACAGGATGTATATTTTATCCTAACAATGACAGGCTTTTTTTCTTTCCCATCCCCCTTTCTTCCCATCCCTTCCCATCCTCCTCAGTTCTAATAAGCGTATTATTTTTCTAACAATAACAAGAAATAGCTGGCTTGCAGAGCAAGGAGAAATGTGAGGAAGAAAACAGGCAGGAATTGCATTTTTTTTGTTATAAAATAGCAATAAATAAATAAAAAAGTCAAGTTGCTCTTACTGGAAGGATGGAGGCCGGGAGTCTCCGATGCCGCCTGTCCTCTCGATGGGTGGCGGAAGGTCCGTGTGGCTCTCGGTGCACTGGGAACCGGTGTCAGAGTGGGAGCTTTCAGCCAGGACCAGCTGTCAACAGAAAGAAGAGGATTACATACACTTGGACAGGTTTTTTCCTCTCTCACATAAGGTGTTCAGCCCCTGCTTTGCTCAGTGTTCTGAGATCTAAGGGAAACTAGAGGAAAGGAAGTGCTTAGTGCGTCTAGTGGCATGGATTCCTGCCAAACTTCCATAAAATCAGGTTACATTCAAGCTCTACATGAAAACATCATCAATTAGATTATGCACCAAATTCCTGCAAGCACCACAAAATTTTTCCCAGCTCAGGCCAAACAAGCACAAGAGGCAGGGAATGCACTTTTCCTTGTGACTGGCATTCCAGCATCCTCCGAGTTACCTGAGCACGCAAGTTATCAGTGTTCCTTGAAAAATGCATGCTCACTGTAAAACTGAGCTCTCAGTCTGGTTTTGCCATGACCAAAATTAATAGCAAAAGCTGAAATTTAACAGTATGCCACCCCACACAGGGCTACAACTTCTTACAGCCCTGAAAATCCACAGTCTGGTCTGGATCAAGCACCAAATCTCAGAACTGAGATTGCCACTCCTGATTCATCATACTTCTGTCTCCTAGGCCCATTTTGCCTCTTAATATTCCCTTAAGGTAGAGCTGCAGGTAGGAAAAGGAATTTTCCAATCGTGCCATGAAAACCAGGATATACAATGTGCAACTTTCTGTAGTTTGTATTGACCTAAACACTTCTAGAGCTACACGGTCACAACCATCACCTTCTAAAACCCCTCTGACACCCTCACGCTCACGGAAGCTGAAGGAGCCTGGCAAGCAGGGTGAAAGGAAAGGCTGCAGGGCACCCAGCACTCCCATGGAAATAGTTAATTGAAGATCTTCTGCAACAATCAATCTTCTCATTACAAACACCAGGCTGGTGCATTTGGGAATTATTATAGATTCCAGTCCCGTTACAAGGCAGGGTGGAAATTCTTCACACAACAACAAATGCCACAGCATGTTATTTCTATTTCCTACCAACATCCTCGCTCATTACCAGGGATGCTTCAGGCTAAGGGATCACAAGGATCACCCATGGCACACCAGAGGTTTACTACACTCAATCTTACTTGCAATAAATCAGGACAGAAAGAACATCTCCATTCAGTGGGGCTCGTGTGACATCTTTAATCAGCAGATAAATAGACAAGAGGAAGAATAATGAGTCTTTCTTCCTGCTCCCACCCTCCTGGTCTGGAGCTAATTGTAATACAGTGATTGACAGATTACATTTAACTAAGATCTGCTTCTATCCATTTTTCTACCAGGCTGGTGCCTACTTTTCTGTGTTTAAAAAACAAAAGATGTTTTGTGTTAAATGCACACCCAGGTGAAACTGTTTTCTATGTTATTTTTCTTAAAATCTTCCTAGAGATGGACAAAGATCCTGAAGTGTACTGAAGTGTACACCCAGGGACCAGACAGAGCTCTATCAATGATTCAGTAAATCTTTTCCAAGAAAAACAGCATTTTTGCCTTTAATTTACCAAGGACTAATTGTAATGTAATCAGGAGATGGATGCCAGCTGTTAAAGAAGAGGATGGAGAAGGAGAAGGCTGGTGTTCAGGATGCAGGATGCTATTCCTAAGAGCATCCACCATAAATAGGAGAAGGCAAACACACACAGACTGTCAAAAAGGAATTGCCTGAAGACAACAGTTCTCCAGCACCACATGGAGTCGGCTGCATTATTCAAACTCTCTTATCACCAAAGCAAGAGCAGCAGAGGAAACACTGAAGGGAAAAATAACATGAGCTTTCCTAGTAACTGGATAATTAAGGTTTCTTTCTTTCAGGTGGGGAAGTTAATGGGTGATGTTTACAAAGCATGTTGGCCTCATGGAGATGCAAGAACGCCTCTGAGCCCAGCTCATCCCCTGAGGAATCTCTGTGCAAGTGCTTTCACTACCAAAATCAAAACAAGGGATAAAAAGAAGGAAAAAAAGGGGGAAAAAAGAAACCGGGTGCAGCCAGGATCTATACATCCCCTCACCCTTCAAATTCCAAATTGTCTCAAGCTTTGCCAACAAGCACCTGGCCCCTGTTATTTGAAAGCAGGAAAACATGTGCCTTTCTGCTGAGGGCAACACCTGCCTCAAAGATGAGCTTGATGCGAAAAGAGAGCTGGGCCAACAGGACAAATCCTTTCCATATTTCAGGATATTTGTTCTTTAGTGTTTTCCCAGCTCCCAGAGGAAGAAGAACAGCCTCAGCAATACAGAAGCTGAGCCCACTGCACTGCCTGAGCCTGCGGATCATCACTTGGGAGTGCTGCTGAGCAGGAGCAAAATCCACAGCAGCAACGCAGCTCCTCTGAGAATATTGCCCCTGGGCTGTGATTTCCTGAAGGATAAAGCACTGGGTGCCTGCTTCTTATTGACCTTCAGCGGGATTAGAGTCACCAACAGCCTCAGACTATGCCATTACCATCATAAAGGGAAGAGGGCTGCAGAAATTACCCGTGTTCAGCTTTCAGCTGCATTCAGGAAATACACACACTTCAAACTGGAATGGGCTGGCTGCCGGGTACAGTGAACTCGAGAGAGAAGATACTAGTGATATCTCCCGTTCCCAAAGTAGCTCGTTAATCCTAGATAAAGGGTTTTCAGATTTCAAGTAGTAAATCACAGGCACAACAGCCGTGATAACACAGTGGCCAGCGTGGGACTTCTCATGTTTATATTCCCAAATTCAGATCCGTGCGGCACTGCCTGTACTGCCAGTGTGGCCAGTGAACACTCCCAGCATCAGCAAAGCCTCCATTCCTTCCCATTATCACTCCAGCGAGTCCGTGGATCAATCCATTCACCTCTCCATAGCTCAATTTCCCTTTTTTCCCTCTGCATCATATTTGCTTGTGTTTTTTTTACTTAATTATGGCAAGGACTGTCTTTTATAGCACCCAGCAGACAAACCCCCCCTAGGCATCAGCCCAGCTCAGGGGAATCACTCTTCAACATCCATGGCTGAAGACACCTGCCAACAAGAACCAGTCTGAGAAGGGGAAAGAGTGAATATAGGTATGCCCCACCCTCATAATCTCATCTGGCTAAATATTTATAACTCCACCATCATGAAAAATCCAGTATTTAAATTCTCACCCTCACTGAAAGCAGCAGCAGCAGCAGCTCTTGGTATTTCTCTGAGCTGGGGGAGAGGTGAGGGCCTGATAAAAGTAAGCAAAGAAATACCCCAAAAGAGCCATTTGTATTTTTGACAGCGACTTCAGAACGGCCCCATTCATCTACAAGTTGAAAGTAATTATTTCCTATAAAGTCACAGACATCTCAAATCCCAAGTCAAAGCTTCAGAGACACGGCCCATTATCCACACGAAGGCTGCTCCCGAAGGACCAATTGCACAAAAGGACTCACTGATGAGGCCCCTTATTCCACCAGGAAATCTGTCAAAGGCAACAGGACTCCACATCGCTAGAAGGTCTGGCAAAAACCTATCAGGAAACGTGATGTTTATTTTAGTAATGAGAAATTTGTCTAGGCTGGGCAGATTAGGATTCCCCCTTTTTTTTTCCTGCTGGAAACTACAGCAAATTCACTGTCTCGGTTATGTGATGAAAGGCGAGGATGCACTTTGCTGAGGATGGTTTAACAAGCCCCAAGCTCCTTATGTTGCCTTCTGAGGTAGAGAACTAAATGGTTCTCCTCAACAATTTTAATTGCAATTGCAAATAGAGTCTCTAAAAAGCTTACACACAAACAGGAGAAGCATTATCTGTTGGCACCCAGATAACAGGGAAGGAAAAAAAGAAAGGAAAAAAGAGTGACAGAAGGCTGTGACATCACTGCCAGCCAATGGGAAATTGTGCACATTCCCTGCAGCCTCTCGGGGAATCGTTCCCAGATGTTGCAAAGCCTTCCTAAAAAACCCTGATAACAGCCAACCCACTTTGGGAGAGCTGCTGGCAGCGGCCACTCGGCTGGCTCCGAGCTGGCAGCAACCACAGGCCAATTCTTTCCCCATTCCCGGCTTCCACTGGGAAGCTGTCGCTGCACCGTGCAGAGAGAAGAGAAAAACATGTAAAGGTTTTACAAAAAAGCCTGAAGGGAATGTATTCTTGTCTGTGCAAGGTGTTTTTGCAAATTGCCCAGTAAGGACCTGAACCTGAAAAAACCAAAAAGGCCTGAATAGTTATCACTCAGGGAAGCAGTCCCAAAAAGCCCAAAATAAATCATCCCCTGAGAAAAATCCTAACCTATGTTTTATGCGTGTGCATGTACATGTTTGCAGAACAGACACATGTCCTCTCCTGTGAGGACAGGCTGAGAGAGCTGGGGCTGTTCAGCCTGGAGAAGAGAAGGTTTCGGGGAGACCTGAGAGCAGCCTTCCAGGATCTGAAGGGAGCTCCAGGAGAGCTGGGGAGGGACTCTTGGTCAGGAAGTCTAGTGACAGGACGAGGGGGAATGGTTTTAAATTGGAAGAGGGGAGATTTAGAATAGATATTAGGAAGAAGTTCTTTCCTGTGAGGGTGGTGAGGCACTGGAACAGGTTGCCCAGGGAAGTTGTTGATGCCCCATCCTGGAAGTGTTTAAGGCCAGGCTGGATGGGGCTTGGAGCAACCTGCTCTAGGGAGAGGTGTCCCTGCCCATGGCAGGGGGGTTGGAACTGGATGATCTTGAAGGTCCCTTCCAACTCTGACCACTCTATGATTCTATGTATCAGCTACTTTCTGCAAAATTTGTGTAAATGCATTTACAGTAATAACTACTAGACTGAGAACTCTGCCATACAATTAGCACTAGTCTCTATATTGTTGAAAAACCTAAAGGTCAATCACTGAAATCACTAATAGAAACTACCCCCCTGTCCCAAATTATGTAGTCCATAAAAAAGGCAACAAAAGAAAACCCCACCCCAAAATCTAAAGGATAAGATCTAAGATGCAGAGGAGAAAAACAAGCAGGACATAGGAGGGATGAGGAGGAGGTTTAAATAGTTAATTAGGAACAGTGATTCTAATTCAATTCTAATCAAGCTGTAGATTGAGTTCCCAGGGCAGCCAAAGTAAGCAACAACTAAAGACTTGCAGATCCTCCCTTGAACATTTTCCCCTATGGAAATCAGTCCTGCATATGACACCAAGATCAAAGTTCCAACCTATGACAAATAGAAGGATTCAAATGTTATTAAAAAAGATGAAAATCTCAAATTTCTAGATGTCAGTCATCTCGTAGACTTCAAAGTAGCCACTGCACCACTCAAGAGAGGGGGTGCAGGGGCAGAGACAGCTGAGCTCCATCGTGTGCCCTTAATGTTCCAATTTTAAGTACCTCGTCTGGATGTGGAACACTCCACATACACATCCCAGTGATTTACAGGGAGGACAACAACCATCACAGCCGGGTTTGTGGAAGAATCCCAAGCTGCCTGCCACGAGCTGATGCACATTTTATAGCACAGCAGACAAAGCAAGCTCAGGCCCATCATGTTAAAAACCAGAGGAGGAAACAGACCTGCCCAAAACACCCTTTTTCCAAAAGGTGAAATGATCAACCTTGCTACCCCTGAAATGTATGTGATTATCTGCTAAGTCTCGGTGAATGGGATATTAAAGGGTTCAGAACTGCAAACAATTAACTTACAGTAAGATTTACATAAAGCTCCTCCAGTAATTAGCAGCAAATAGAGGCAGATAAGCAACGCAATTTTCTGGGTGTTAGTGTGGAAAAAATGTAATTTGCAATTCCTAATGCAGGTCAGACAGAGATGTTCCAGCTGATTGTTCAGCAGAGTGAAGAGAAGCCCTTGTCAACATCATCTGCAAAAGGTGCCCTGTGTGATCTCTGAGAAGAGAGTGATAAACCTGATCCAAACTAGTGGGATGTGCACATAAATTTCCAAACAAGCTGATGGGATTTCACTGCTTATCATCGAAATAATGTTCGATGGAAGAAAGGCAAATTGAACTCAATCTTCTCCTAAAGAAGAGATATAAGAAAGGAAGGAGGGATTGTGTTCTGATTTGGGAAAACCAGATTGGTTTTTATGTTGTCTATTAAAGGTAGATGGGAAACTGCCATAGTCTTAGCATGAAAGAGGATGATGCAGGTATCGGAAAAGCTACAGAAAAAGCAGAACTGGATGCTGCACTTCAGATGTGTGCTCCCTCACTAACACTGGGAGAGGGGAAGGATTCCCTCTGTCAAGCGGCTGGGGAAGGTCTTCCCGAGGCAGCCCAGGATGCTGCTGGCTGCCTCTGCGGGCTCACAGTCAACTTGCTGTCCACCAGGAATCACAGAAAGGTCAGAGTTGGAAGGAACATTCAAGATCATCCAGTTCTAACCCTGCCCTGGGCAGGGACACCTCCCACCACACCAGGTTGCTCCAAGCCCCATCCAGCCTGGCCTTGAACCCCTCCAGAAGCCCCATCCAGCCTGGCCTTGAACCCCTCCAGGGATGGGACAGCCACAGCTTCTCTGGGCAGCCTGTTCCAGTGCCTCACCACCCTCACACCAAAGAAGTTCTTCCTAATATCCAATCTCAATCTTCCCCCTTCCAATTTCAAACCATTACCCCTTGTCCTATCACTAGAATTCCTGACCAAGAGTCCCTCTCCAGTTCTCCTGGAGCTCCCTTCAGATACTGGAAGGGAACCCATTAAAGGTCCAAGAAATTAAAATGTTACTTAAAAAGCTACCTTGAACTTAGGCTCATACACTCATTTTAAAAAAAACCTGGCAAGAAGGAAGATTTTAAGATAATCAGACTATGAGATATCTGTTAATTGCAGAAGACTTTCTACGTGACCTTGAAAGGAAAGAAAAAACCCACATAATAAACCTCTACGTCTCAGTTCCCACCCATAATGTGGAAAAAGCAAATAGTTGTGACATACAAAGAAAACACAAGCTTGAGGTCTCTGGATCAGCAACCGTGTCTCCCACTGTGCACAGCACAAGGAGGAAGAAAGGAGCAGAGACATTGATCTCGGTTGCAGCCTTGAAGCAATACTGTAATGTAAAAAAATTAGGAATGGGTGGGAAGATTTGAAGCAAGGTACAAATCCTTGGAGCAAGGATTCTGAATTCTCCTACATTTGGAAAGCAGCCAGTAGCCTATAGTGGAACAGGAATCACAATAAACTGAACTCACTTTTAAGATGCATTTCAGAAATTGTCATGTTTCTCTGAAATGAAGATAGCACAGTCACAGAATTAAAACCTAACACTTAACTCCAGTGTGTGTGTTTGTGTGTATGTATTCTTGTTCGGATCATACTGTTCTTTATGTTCTCCTGCTTTTCAGCTGGATAACAGAAAAGGCATATATTTTCATATTTCGTATTATTTAAGAAGCTGGGGAGAAAAATAATCAACTCTTGAGATCAAAAGCCCTTGGGTTTTCGCTTGGGAGAGGGAAGGAGGAAGAGGTTGAAGGACTGGGATGTAAAGGGGAATGAAATAATCCACATCCTTATTCATGTGGAATACTCTGGGGTTGGGGGTTTGTTTGTGCCTACACTCCAAGAACGCTGGCCCTTGTAGGAACAAACCTGAGTCATATTTTGCTGCACAGAAGAACCTGAATAGTCTGTACAAGTTCAGAATGAATCATCTGGGTATTGAATCACCAACGCAAGGGATACATTCCTTAACCAGACAGCATTGACAAAAACAAACACCACCACGCTCCTGAAATCACTGGGAAGAGGAGACAACAGTGGGAAAGAAAAATCATAGAATCATAGAATGGTTAGAGTTGGAAGGGCCCTTCAAGATCATCCAGTTCCAACCCCCCTGCCCTGGGCAGGGACACCTCTCCCTAGAGCAGGTTGCTCCAAGCCCCATCCAGCCTGGCCTTGAACCCCTCCAGGGATGGGGCATCCACAACTTCCCTGGGCAACGTGTTCCAGTGCCTCACCACCCTCACACCAAAGAACTTCCTAATATCTAATCTAAATCTCCCCTCTTCCAATTTAAAACCATTACCCCTTGTCCTGTCACTAGACTTCCTGATACAACATGTTAATAATATTAAAGGTTTCTGTTTTAATCACCTTTTCATCCCTGCACACCTCTGCAGACTTTGAAATTAGATTACTTAATAATGGAATGGTACAGATATAATAAAAAATCCCTAAGCCTTTGCTTCCGTGTGATTTAAGATTCAAGACACTTGGAAAAATTAGGGTCCACGGACCAATTACTCTGCTGCTACGTCACTGTCCCAAAACCCACATGTGTGCAGAGACACGAGCCAACGTACCCAGGACACCACTCTTCCATTGAAGCACGGCAGCTTTGCATTGTCGTCCGAGATCTCCTCCTTTACCACCCTGGAAAACAAACAAAAACCAAACAATTGGAAGGAAATCAAGGGTTTGAAATGATGTCAGATCAGAAGAGACAGCAGTTTTCTTAAATGGTCCAGGAAAAATATGACTTTTTACTAAAATGCTGGTATCAGCAAGTCTTCTATGTTTAAAGAATATATGACTCTTAGAAGAAGCAAGTAAAAATAAAGGGTAGAATAGTACCTTTCCAGACAACCATCCCAAACTGGTAGGCACAGAAGTAATTACAAGCATTTTTCCCAATTTGGAGTCTTCCACCTCACCACAATTTTTAAAGATCTGATGGTGACTGAAACCTCACTGCGCCGTGCAGTGTCTGTGTCAGTGATCACAGGTCACACGTTAAGGCCACTCTGTCAGCACAGGATGGACTATTCCTCAATTCCTAGACTGGATTTGGAGCCAAAACAGAGCACCTTCCCCCCGAGGTGCTGAAGGAGCCACGATCAAGCTTCATGTTGAACCCTCTCCTTCCTGGAAGGTTTTAAGATGGTCAGCAAGGCCAATGTCCAGGGGAGGAGCCGCCACGGTCAAGCCCAGAGGCCTGATCATGATTGCCCTTGATTGAGGGTAAGAATATGAAGAATCATAGAATCATCTAGGTTGGAAGAGACCCTTGGGATCATTGAGTCCAACCATCTACCCTACTCTACAAAGTTCTTCCCTACACCATGTTCCTCAACACCACATCTTCAAAATAGGAGGCCACCGAGTCACCATGATACAGGACGCCCTTCTCGTTCCCTCACTTCCCCAAGAAGACATGAATTCCTTCTGCCTAGAAAGCAGACCTGAAGGACAAGCTTCCTTTCAAGTTGTTGGGTTTTTCTGGCCTTAAGTCTGCAAATTAGAGTAAATTCTAAACCCAGCATCTGGCAGAAGCGAAGCAGCCCCAGGCAGGGGAGCATGGAGAATCCCCCAGGACACCACACACTCTGGACAGCAGTTCCTGACACCTGAAGCCCTGCACAAACCTCTGCTGCCCTCCTTGCTGGAAGAACCCTGAGGATTCTTCCAGTCCTACAAGGAAGGATTCTAGCAGGGCTGAAGTGCCAGCGTTCAACGCAAGACTCATCAAATTCCCGTTTCCACAGGAGAAGAGGGACAATCTGTGTTCAACAATCTCTTAAGCTTTAAAAAAAAAAGCCAACCCATAGTCTAGGCAAACTCAATAAAGATTTGTGGTTCCACAACCACATTTTCCTTTATTTATGTTTTTGTGTTTCTTGTTGCTGTGTTAAAAAAACCCCACAATAGCCACAAAGTAACTGACTATGCATGAAACAGTGTCCTATTATGAGAGGGGAAAAAACTGGTTGGGAAGGAGAAGAGAGCAAATGGACAAAGCTTATCTTTCCATCTTACTTCTGAAAAACCAGGAATAAATTCCAGCATTTTCACATTTCAGTCCTCTTTTTAAAGAAGGAAAGAAAGTTCTTTTCTTTCTCCACATTTATTTGCATTGTTAAAGGCTAGTTGTACAATATTAGGTGGGCTTCACCCCTTTCCTATTATCAGAAAGATAAACATTTTAAAATACTCACTTAACTCCTAAAGCATCTGCCCTCCCTTCGCCTTTAGGCAACAGGAAACAGATGATGTGATTTCGTTATTGGTTTTAGTCATTTCTACCTAGGCTCTGGAGAGACAATTAAGAGTAAACTCCACGGAAATCAACGGAGATACTCAGTGCCTTCAAAACCTTTGACAGTTCAATGAAGTTCTCAGACCTGTAATTCTGGAGCTGCAAACTCCGTGTGCAGACAGAGCATTTCAACGTTTGCATGGATCTCCAGCCCCACTGAACTGACTCGAATCCCAACATCATCTTTTGTGCTCCACAGAGTCCTGGAGAGAACACTCAACTCAGCAAAGGTCCAGTTGCAGGATCAGCAAATAAAGATGCTGCAATAATTTCATCTTGATAGCTGTGTGTTTCAATGACAGTGCTTTTTTATCTTCTAGTATGGAAATGCCACTTACTGCAACCCAGAAACCATAGGTAGAAGTTCTGCACCAAGCTAAAAGATTAAGACAGAAGTCAAGGACTAAAACCACACTGATTTGTGAGGTTCAACCCAGAGCAAAGGCCTGGGGGGTCTTTCTAAACTTGACACACGGATTGACAGCCCGGCCATCCCTGCAACACCACACGGGCTGGTTCAGTTGCCCTCGTGATGGAAAAACCAGCACACTGAAGTCACTGCTTCCAAAACAGCACTATCGCAGCCTTCGCCTCCTGCTGCAGCTGAAGGGAACGACTTCCAGATCTGTTGCAACTTGAACTACTAAATATAGCCTTGAGCTATGAGGCAAGAGAATGACAGACTGTAATTCCCAGCTTGCTTTGGGTAGCAATCAACAGTGCCAAGAACATCAAAGCCAGCAGCAGCCACTAATTTCAAATATCACTGTTTTACAAATCATTATTTGTAGTAAAGAGGCGGCGCCTTTCAATCCTCTGGAAGGGGGAGCAGTGCAGAGAAGGAAAGAAAGGAATATGAATGGTTGCAGCCATATGCTGCAGTCTGAGGACAGCTCTGTATTCAAGATGGCTTTTGCTCTATAAGAACTTAGAAGCAAGGACAGAGGGAGACCCATGTTGCTGTCTGCTCTTGAAACATATACAGTACATAAAGAACTAATATATACATAAGCTTAAGACCAGGATCTTGAGGTCCTAAGGTTCCCAACCTGGACCCAACCCAAGCATGGCAAGGAAGAAGAGGTGATGCACTTCATCTGTCAGAGACATCCTTCTGAGGGGAAGAAAAGTCTATTCATAGAATCATAGAATGGTCAGAGTTGGAAGGGACCTTAAAGATCATCAAGTTCCAGTCCCCCCGCCCTGGGCAGGGACACCTCCCACCAGAGCAGGTTGCTCAAGGTTACCAAACCCTTTAGCTCATCCTTCAAACGCATCTACCAGATAAAAGGGAGGTATAAGAACATCAGGGAACAACTCACCCAAGGTCACCCAGCACACCAGCGACAGATCATGAAATTTCTACTCAACTCTTGAACAGCCCCAAACACGTGCTCTACATCGCCAGCAAGCTCCTCATGATCAAACCTCATATCCATAGTCCTGGCTTCGAAAGAGTATGTGCAAAAAAGGGTGTGGATGTGTGGGGAAGGGGAGGAGGGAACAGTTCTCAGAAGCTCACATCCTCTGCTTTATTTGACTTACAGGAGATTTAAGGACTAATTACTAAATGAAACAATCACTGCTGGTAACAGCCCCTCCTCCCTCTCACTTCCTGGAATTGTGTCTGGATCCTCTGGCTTCGCTACCACCCTGCTCTGCACAAATAGGTGTATCTGCATTTACCAAAACCAGTCCTGGTCACCCCCTCACACCTCACCTGTCTCAATGGCAGGTTCACACTCCTGGTTATTACCCTCCCACTATCCTGACGCCTTCTTTTCCTCCAAATAAGATTCTACACCAAAGACCAAGGATTCTCTAGGCTTACCCTCGCTCCCATCCCTCTGCCAAGCTGTGTGCTGCCTCAGAATAGATGCTGACTCCGTATCAAGAGCACCAAGTGAACCCTGCAAACCTCTAATGACTCTCTGATTTATAAACATTTAGGCAATTGGACATTAAACACTGGGTTTGATAGCACTGCACACACTTGCACCTTGATTGCATCATCCATGCCTGTGAGACACTTCATCTCCAGAATTAGCTAAATGATTTTTTTTTTTAATTTCTACTCAGAAAAATGACGTTAGGAAGGAAAATCTCCTTTCCTTGATCCACCAGCTGCAAGCCCAACCCTCCATGGCCACACACATGGGAAATGCAGGGCTGAGACAGCAGTGTGGCCCCTGCAGATTCATCCTGGGTTAATGAGTACCCTGCCCCAAAGTGCGCATCCTCACACACCAGATTAATCCCATCTTGTCACCGTGACCATAATAAAGTCTTTTCTTAACTCTTCTTAATTTCCACTCCTGATGGGAGAAAGAGGAGAGAAGCTTCATTTACTTTTTATAACTTGCTTGGAGATCTGTAAGGAGACAGCAGAGTAATTAATTCATTTCTTCTATACGTATCTTCAGTGACTCCCTTCCCCACAAAGGCAGGTAAGAGATTATTCAGATGTCAGTTTTGATTCATAGAACCCTGTAGGTTGGAAGAGAAACCCAGGGGTCATCTAGTCCAAACTCCTGATGACAGCTGGTTTAGGTTGCCCTGGGTGACATCCACTCATGTTCTGATTATCTCCAAGGATGGAGGTTCCACAACCTCTTTGGACAACTTGATTCTACTTATAAAGTCTTCCCAAAAAAACCTGTTTAAATTAGTAGATTTTTAAATAATCATAAATCCACATCCACAATGAGTTAATAGTACAGGAAGTGATTTGTAAGCTTCTACTAATTGCTTTGGCAGATTCTAAGCTCACTCAAAAGCTCCCAACTTCGTAATGTGGTTTGAGAGATATTTGCTGGATGGACTAGCAGTTGGAACTCGAGCAGTATTCCAGTCCCCTGATGCTGGTTAGCTGCTTCACACAAACTCCCCTAGCCCTAAACAAAAATATTTTCAAAGCTCCTGAGGAAGAAGCCCTTTTTTGAAGAAGATCCAGGCTTGTCAAACTACCCCCTGCATCTTGCGGGACAATATCAGGCCAAACTTCCACGCAGAATATAAACAACCTCTGAAGATCAGGCTCTTTATTCCAAGAGCAAATGACAAGAGGACAGAGGTTTTTAGGAAAACTGAAGTGAACTAAAGACATGCAGTTCCTTTAAGGACAGTTTGAACTGCGGGTTGCACACAGCAAACAGCTGACATGCACAGAAAGAAAAATACCTCTCACCCTTCTGATCACATGGCAAATTGCAACGACTCAACTGGAATCCAAGGCTGCAGCTCCCAAAATAGTCTTTCTGAAGCTGATTAACATTTCACTTTGAATCTTTAATGCAGAATAAAAACTTTAGCCTTTTTATAGCCGAGATGACAACACAGAGAGCCTTTAACCACCCTTCCAATTCAGAGAAATTAATGAAAATAAAGCCACCCACCGAATTTACAGGTGCGGCTTGGCTTGGATATATTTATTCTGGAAATAAGAAGGAAAGGAGGAAAAAAATCTTTCTGCTGAGCAGATAAACACCATAAGGCAGTGCAGCAGAGAAGGGCTCCGCTCAACACAAAAGATCTGCAGCCTCCTGTGATGGATGAAAGCCTCAGATCTGGGCTGCCCCCCGCTGAGCTCGCCAGCAGGGAACGCGTGGCAGGTTCTGAGGCAGCCCCACGGTGCCAATCACTCCTCAAAGCACCACGGAGCCAGGCTGGAAGCAGCCTTCTCCTTTTTAGGTTGTTATCCATAAACACCACTGACAATGCTTTTGCCTTTCCATATATGCACTCTCGTATGCCGACTCCCACATAAACCTGTCAAAAATGAACATGCTAGCCGCAATTTTGATAAAAAATGACACACCCAACCCTGGAACAAAACCCTCTTCAAAAAAAGATAAGCGAGCTGAAACGAGAGAGCTCTCCCAAGGACACAAGGAGCAGCATCTCGTGTGATTCACAGGGGTTTCACAAGTCCAACATCCCTTCTAAAGCCATTTATAAAGTCAGTTTTTACGAGGGACCTCCCCAGGTTGAGATTTACCTCCCGTCCTTCCTTCCACACCAGCTCCTTCTTACAGCTTCTATAGAAATTGTAGTAAGAAACTGTGTCATCTCATGCGTGGGTGACGAAAACATTAAGAAACCCTTTTTCTTCATTTATGTCATTACCTGCTACTCTCTGTCTCACGTTATTCCCAACATTTAAAAATCTAAACAGTCTCAGGGATTGTGCCTGCAATCACTTAATGCATTCCTGTGTTTACACACCGGTTATCCTCTGCCACATCTGATCTTCATCACCACACCAAACACTTTTGCCCGCAAAACTGCCTCTTCCCTGTTTTCTCCACTCACCTTTATTCCCAGAGGTGCATCCCACAGTTTTCCACGCCAGCCTTCTACAACAGTGGGGATAACTGATCATCTTTCACAAAAAACTGCAGGATACTGGAAAAGTTTTGACACTCAGGTCCTATACCAGATACTGACCAAAGCTTAAGCACAGGAATGAAGTAAGAATTGCTGTGTTCCCTACAAGAGAATCAGCCCGAATCTGCCCTTTATTTCAAACATAGAGCTTTGCTTTATAGCAATGAGTTTCAGCCTGGAGAAGAGAAGGCTCTGGGGAGACCTGAGAGCAGCCTCCCAGGATCTGAAGGGAGCTCCANAGGGCAACTAAATTTTCTGAAGCTCCACTCTGGCACCAACCTGCTGTATGCCCTTGAGAAGGTCAATTGGATTACTACACTCACCCTCTTACGACAAGAAAATTATGGGACCTTCATGTTTAACAGCTCCTCAATGACTATTTAATATAGACATTCGAGCAGCAGAAAGCCTCATTGCTTGGTTAGAGACACCCAGAGTTCTGTTTAAGCAAGATTCCTGCGCAGGAAAACAAAAAGAACAACGGGAGCATGTGAGGAGGGAGGAAAGCAGAGATGGCTTGCGTTAGAGCTGCCTCGCCTGTGAACAGGGGAATTCTGAGCTCCAGCAATCCAGTTTAGCATCTGCATCACACTCAAAGCACTTTTAAAGGCCTATCAGTCATTACCGAGTGCAAGAGTCTGCCCCAGTGACTCATACTAAAAGGTTCCACGTGTTTTGAACCAACTGGTACTTGGGCTCCCAGCCCAGATCCATCTCATCCTTCCCTTTCGGTCAAGTGCGGCACAGCCCGACTCGTGCCAGGCTCCAGACCCTCTGCCTGTTATTTTAAAGGGTCTCCAAATATCCTGCACTTTGGAGAATCCCTGAGGAACGGCTTCCAATTAAGTACTTTAAAATATTGATGACTGACTATTACAGAGCAATGGCACAGAGGGAGTACAAATTGCTTCTCTACTCTGTAATTAACAAGATTTCAGAGGTTGTGCAGATGCCCAAGGTGTGGAAACCTCACTAAAATACAGGCATTTATGGCACTATAAATTGATACCTACAGAAATTAGTCTATTTTGATTTTAGCACCAATAGCCCCAGTTGTGGATGGTGTTATCTTTTAGTCCATAATCAGCCAACCCAGTGCCCTGGCTTCGGCCGGAACAGAGTTCATTTTCTTCTGAGTAGCTGGTAAAGTCCTGTGGTTTGGATTTAATATGAGAATAATGTTGATAATGAACTGATGTTTTAGCTGTTACTAATTAGTGCTCGTACAAAGTCAAGAACTTTTCATGCTCTGCGAGGAGGCACATGAAAAGTACCATTTGTTTGTATATTCTATCATTATTATTACTCTCTTCCCTTGCTGCCCCATTAAACCGACTTTAATCTTTTAATCTCAACCCACAAGTTTTACGTTTTCCCCCCATTTTCCTCCCCATCCCACTGGGGAGGTGGGGGGCAGATGACAGCAAACAATCAGCTTGTGTGGGGTTTAATTGCTGGTGGATTCAGCAGAAAAAAAGTTACTCTTAATTATCACAGAATCATAGAATGGTCAGAGTTGGAAGGGACCTTAAAGATCATCCAGTTCCAACCCCCACTGCCCTGGGCAGGGACACCTCTCCCTAGAGCAGGTTGCTCCAAGCCCCATCCAGCCTGGCCTTAAACACTTCCAGGGATGGGGCATCAACAACTTCCCTGGGCAACCTGTTCCAGTGCCTCACCACCCTCACAGCAAAGAATTTCTTCCTAATATCTAATCTCAATCTCCCCTCTTCCAGTTTAAAACCATTACCCCTCGTCCTGTCACTAGACTTCCTGACAAACAGTCCCTTCCCAGCTCTCCTGGAGTTCCCTTCAGATCCTGGAAGGCTGCTATCAGGTCTCCCCGGAGCCTTCTCCAGGCTGAACAGTCCCAGCTCTCTCAGCCTGTGCAGAGAGAACCCAAGCAAATAGTTGACTTTTGGAGTCCTAAGACCTTACCATTTGTTTTCAAAAATACCATCTACTCCCTCAGAAAGGGTTTGGAATAGCGCTGGCTAAATTGTTCACAACAAGCAAAGCATTTTAGCCACACTGCCAGTCTTCAGCCTTTCCTATTATTTCCCTTTTTCCTCTATATTATGGTCTCACGGGTGTTAAGGAATCTCTTCTCGCAGGTTTCTCAAGGGACAGACACACATCATCACCTCCGCCATAAAGACAAGGAAATCTCAACAGGAAAGGGACAGGTCAGCATAACTATGACCTGAACCCAGATTTCCAAGTCCCAGTCCAGCGTGTTAAGTTACAAAACAATAAATATTAACATGCCACCAATAAAATTAAACAGTTCTTGAAAACAACCTTGGAAAAACACTATAAAAGAGAGGCAGCTGCCAGCAGCGAGCTGGTTGTGGAATGCCCATTGGAAACAGCTGGCTCTGATTTTGCTTTCCCTGGGGTGCAATTATCTTCCAAACTCCAGAGCAGGCCACTCTCAAAATAGCACTTGGAGATGACATTCACACAAAGTCAAGGCAGAGATGCAGCCTGTTGAAAATCTAAGCCTCCGCAGGCTGAAGTTGGGTCACGACCTCGCACGCCGAGAGCCTCACAGCAATTCATCCAGGCGCTGCGGTTTCCAACACGCAGCCCAAGTGCCACCCTCCCAGCCAGCTCTGAAGCCAAGAACTGAAAGACAAAGTTCATGATGGATGCTTTTGAGCCCGTCATTGACTGCTCCCAGCCCCACTGATGGACAGCAAGAGAGGCTGCACAGCTTGTACGGTTACTGGTCACCCCACCTACCGTGTGCTACCAAGGAAATCTCTATTTTCGTGGATAGGGAACACTGATTTTGGTAATCCAGCCTCCCTCAGCACAAACTGACTCCAATAGTACGTCCTTTTAGCTATGCTTCCAGTTCTTTCAAAGCTACTTGGGAAGCATTAAGAGCTCCACGAATGCCCAACAACTCACATCAACCCTAAGGATGTCTGGGGATAACATAACTTTAATTTATCAACACACAAAAAGCATCACTTTGCAGCCGCTGCCCTTGGACCTCCAGCCAGAAGCCTGGATGCCTCAGCCTAAGCCTGAAATTCACCTGCTCAATATCGACATGGGGACCTGGAACATCTCTCTGATGAGGAAAGGCTGAGGGACTTGAGGCTTTTTAGTCTGGAGAAGAGAAGGCTGAGGGGGGATCTGACCAACACCTGGAAATCCTTAAAGGGTGGGTGTCAGGAGGATGGGGCCAGTGTTTTTTCAGTGGTGCCCAGTGTCAGGACAAGAGGAAACGGGCACAAACTTGAACAGAAGAAGTTCCATCTCAACACGAGGAGGAACTTCTTCACTTTGAGGGTGGCAGAGCCCTAGAGCAGGCTACCCAGAGAGGTGGGGGAGTCTCCATCACTGGAGACATTCAAACCCAGCCTGGACACATTCCTGTGGGACCTGCTCCTGGTGGACCTGCTCCGGCAGGGGGTTGGAGTAGATGATCTCCAGAGGTCCCTTCCAACCCTGGAGCATTCTGTGATTCTGTGACAGCCAAAGCAGCATTTCAAGGTACTAAATCCCAGTTAGTTTTAACCCAGCAGCTCAAAGAGTGACAAAAGTGGGGGCGTATTTACACAAACTTTATTACAGTCCACGAATTACACTCTGGTACCTCTCCTGGCTGCCAGACCACATTTAAGCCCACGCTGCCACAAATTATTTCAAGGGCTTCCCACATTAACAAGATTCAAATTAAGACAGACACACTCTTTGCTATCACGCAAAGATAGATACCCAGCTATCTTTGCTACCACACAGACAGCCCCTCATCTCATAGAAACAGCCCTCACACCCAGAGAAAAGCAAGAAACACACAAGTTCAATATCCAGCCTTAGAAAGCAGAGCATTTCTCCTTAAACTCACTTCTGGTTGATTATTTTTCCCATTCTAAGGAACCAGTGGATATGGCAGCAACTCCAGCCCCCTTATTACAACCATTCAATTCCTTTTCAATAAAGGTGTCACACAGCCAGGACAGAGGCGGTGGCAGCTGCCAAAGAGCACAAAACAAGAAATGCTAAACTTGACATGAGAGCAGCTGAGATAAGAATCAATTCTTATTCCTCTGTGAAATGTTCCTTTTGTGCTCTCTTAAAAGTAACTCATTATAATAATAAAGCTGGGTCAAAACCAACCAGCCACAAGCTGTTAATCAATACCTCACAGAAATATTATTTACAGACAGGTTACAATGATTGCTAACAAAGAGATGAATGGCAACAGGAGAAACAAACCACGTTATCCAGCAGCAGCTCCAGCACTCCAAGATTCCAGATGCTTGGGAGAGAAAAGAAGCTATTCATAAATTTATTTAGCATGGTCCCTACGCAGAAACCTCAAACACTTATCTCTCTCCCCCTAGGTTATTTGTCTAGACATATTTTAATTAAATGGCATAATTCTGGTCACTGATGTGGTGAAAATTATTTCTTTTATTTTAATAAGGGCTTTTGGTCTCCACTACCTCAGCCTATCTCACAGCCCATGACAAGTTAGACGGACGTAGTAATGAATGTGATAGCGCCTGTTGCCTCCAGACCTATATAAAACACGGGCACAAAGGTGGAGACTACCATCAGCAGTTATCTTCAAAGCACAGGCAAATGTCAGCTCTCCCACAGAATCACACAGAAAACCCAAAATGATCGTGTAGCCTTTCCTTCTGTGGGAAGCCACCGGAAGCCTTTGCTACTCAGTTCCTTGTACAAGTTTAGAAAGTGAAGCTCATCACACGGAGATCAATTTAATACCCAATTCCCAAAATTTTCATCGAGTCCCAAAGGTGGTCTGGGAGGGGTACAATGTGAATCCTTTCCCTGGTTGTTTCAACACATGGTCTGGAGAGTCTCTATATCTTGTCACCTGGATTCCAAAAAAGTTGTCCTTGTCTACACCCCTTCAGTGGGAGGTGTAGGTGAAGGGAACCCTTCAAGTTCAGTCTCCCACGAAGAACAATCATAGAATCACAGAACGGTTAGAGTTGGAAGGGACCTTAAAGATCACCAAGTTCAAAGATCAACAATGTGCTACTGGTGTAGGGGAAGCTCAATACAGCCCCCTGAGATCCCCCCGGGACAGCAACACTGCAAGAAAAACTTCTAACGCAGTGAAAAACTGGGTTCAGACCTCTTACAGTCAGACCTAGTCATAAATTCCACCCACACTTCAACTTCAAAGTCTAACTGGACCTACAAGTTTGTTAAGGCATTGAAAGAGAGATCTCCAGCTTGTCACAAAATCCCAAGTCAGATATAAATTAAGAAACAGGGAGTGTTTGGATACAGGCCCATATGGGATGGCGATCACTCTTTAAATATTTACGCCAAAGTAAAAAAATGTTTGGTTTCACCTTCAGAAAGGTGTTCAGTGGAGAAGTGAAACAAGTTCGGGATAGTGAGTGCAAACCCCAGGCCCAGGTCTATGTTTAGACATGAGGTTGCTGTTCCAAGCTACACTATAATGCATTTTACAAAAATACCTACTATTTCATTTAGAAAATAGCAAAGAGTTGATAGAACACTGTGAGAAAAAGGAAGTCTTCCAAGAGCAGCCAGATGTCCATATAAATACCAACAAGTCAACCTTCCTCATTTCATGACTGGCCCCTTCACTTCAGAACTGGAAGACACTGGTAGGGGTGAGATATGGTTGCCTTTCCTACTACACTCCCAAAAAACTTCAGGCAAGAAGAAAGCTCTGGTACTCAGGGACTCACTTTGGTGCTAGATACAAGGTTTTGAGTTCTTCATAAAGAATTATTTCTTCAAGCTCTTCTTGTTCCATGCATCCTTACAAGACCGTACCACAGTACTGAAGAATACGAGGAGTAATGGTTTTAAATTGGAAGAGGGGAGATTGAGATTGGATATCAGGAAGAAATTCTTTGGTGTGAGGGTGGTGAGGCACTGGAACAGGTTGCCCAGGGAAGCTGTTGATGCCCCATCCCTGGAAGTGTTTAAGGCCAGGCTGGATGGGGCTTGGAGCAACCTGCTCTAGGAAGAGGTGTCCCTGCCCAGGGCAGGGGGGTTGGAACTTGATGATCTTTAAGGTCCCTTCCAACTCTGACCATTCTAGGATTCTACAAACACAGCTTCTCCCCTAGAAGAAAAGCCCACAATGCTGATTTTCACCATTTCCCCAGGTAGTAAGTACATGCACTAAGAAATGATGCTCCTTCAAATATTTCCACCTCTAGAACTATAACCTGGGAGCTGGTAAAACCCAAAGGCAGCGTGTTCTGGGAGGGGCCCCTATTTACAGGAGGTACGTGCTTTTTACCTGCCCAGCTCTGCCTGTTTGCTTCCCCACCTCCCACTTTTTCTTAAGAGTCATTTCAGGAACCCAAGAGGCTGCTCAGAGAAATAGTTCAGATAAAAGGTGCTCGGGTTTTCTGCATCACAGAGAGAGAGAACTGAATCTTCTCCATATGCAAAGGGAGCAAAAGGAAAATGCAAACCCTTCATTCCAAACCTGCCCAAGCCCAAGGACATTTGACTTCGAAATGAGTATTTGTAGGTCTAACACCAGAAGAGGTAAACTGTAAAGTTTGATTTTGTTGCTGCTTTTGTTACAAACACAGTAAAGAGGGGCTGAACAGCTCCAACTCAACCAACCCACACCACAAACCCCCAACAGCTGCCGGAGCTTTGCAGATCCTTTTATTTTTTATTTGCAGAAGGATACCGATAGCATCTCTCAAGAGTAAAACTCCATTTTGTCGTTTCCTAATTCTGATTTCATTGAGACACATATCCTGCTGTTTGGAGGAGCCAGATAAGAAGAGACCCATTCCCAGTGGTTTTGTAATCTGTCCCTTCTCCTATTACAGCTGTTCCTATCTCTGCTCGTTTGCTGTCAGAGACTGGGGAAGACCAGCAGCTCTGGAACCGCAGCACTTGCCAATGGTTATCCAACCAACCAGAGGCTGATTTCTTAATTAGTGATCCCTGGAGTCTGAAGAGAGAAAAAGAAGCTATTAAAAGGAGACTGCATGGATGAGAAGGGGGGGCAGGTGGGAATTCAATGTTGAAACATAGACTGGTTGTTTATATTTGCCCAAAGACATCCCAAGTACCTTATCCACAGGCAAAGGTCTTGCTGGTGTTTTTAAAACCATTATCCAATAAGCCACCAAAAATCCTTTTAAAAGCCAATCTGTCCAGTGGGGAAATCAGAAATGCACGTTAAGCAACCACCTCTTTTACAGAATCTTCAAGAGGACTTAAGAGTTTAAGACAACTTTGGCAGTATCTGGGTTATAACTTTTTAACACAGATAACTGCCTCCTGCCCGTGTCCTGAGTCACTGTTTTCAAAAGGAAATCTGCCCGTAAGAAAACACAGCAGCAAAAGGAGGTACTGTCAGATTCTCCAAGCTGATAGCTCCCTTACTTCACCAGGGCAGACACTGTTCCCCAGCAGCATGGTGCCTCCACCCCTCCAGACACGGTTTCTTTCGATAACACAGGTTTAATAAAAGTTCAGCTTTTGTACACTGCCTCCACAGACCATTTTTTGGAATGCTATCTGACATCTGCACTTACTGCATAACACTCGGGAGAATGAATCCTATTAGGAAAGAAGTAATATATTTTCAAGGGCTGTTTTTGTTTTGCATTTAAATTCCTACACTTGTTATCCTTAGAGAAAAGAATGTTTTAAGATTTCATCAGCTGACAGATGTGCACGTCTCTATTGTTTTTATTTATTTTACCCAGCTGCTGTAAGCAAAAAGAATATATGAATGTGAGAAACCAGTAGTCTCAGCAAGGGAAAGCCAAGGTAGTTCTATTACTACTTAAAATAAGTTTTTAAGTGCTAATGAAATTTTTAAGAGCCAGGTTTCCCTGAGCAGCTGGAGAATGTTAGTAACAGTTAGTACTGCACCTTTAACAGAGTAAGGGTCTCAATCAGTTGCCAGCAGCACAGCTGATTTCACAAGTGTTTACTTCTACCTAAATGATTCAGATTTAAAGAACAAACTAAAATTGTTAAGAAGGAAATATTTTAGGCAAACTTTTAGAATAAGCACTGAAAATCAGAAACACATTTATTCAAGAGATGCAGCGTGGACACGTGTCTGCCTCACACATTCTTTCTCAGGTGCACAAGGGGCTGCAAAGTTGAGGATGATGTGACATCCCGTGTCCTACGGGGACAAAACAGCAGAGAGGTATTGACTGGAGAGAATGAGAGGAGACTTTCCAGGAAGGAGAAGGAGAAAAGAGAATCAACTAAACTACCAACTCAAAGGAAGTTTAAACATTCCTAACCTAGAGAATGAAACCTTCTGTTGCTGAATTCTCAAGCGCTGGGAGTTGAACCAACCACTCAAACAATCCAACATCCACAGCAACATTTTCCAACCTTGAAGCCCACCCAAAATCCACCATCACTTAACCTTACTGCTTCCCTAAGGTCATGAATGTTCACAAGATTGTCCTGTTTGTGATCAGTTACAAAGCCATTTCCTGATTGTATGTACATTACTCCAAAGGAATCAAACTCACAGAGCTCTAATTCTGATATTCAATCTGCTGCTGAGAGTTCACAGTGCCCCAGTTATTAACTGACATATTGTAAAGCTTCTTGTCAGCTTGGAATCCAGAGACAGAATCACCACTGCTATCGCTCCTAGAAGCCCTGAGGATACAAGAAAAAAAGGAACAACAAGACCCAAGAGTTTCTAGGACTATATAAAAAAAAAATAAAAAATAAAAAGGTCTTATTTTGCTTACTTTGAAGCAACGTATTTTATTGGAATGACAGTGACAGACTCAAGGTTGTCAAAACCAATTGCATCCAGAAGCAATCACTGGAAGCAACCTTTAGTCAGCTCGCCAGGCTTGGCTGGATAATTGTGTCATGAATTGAATTTGTTCTTGTAGCCAGTATATCCCAGGCCATGATCCCAGACCTCGGGCACAGCAAGTGATAAGAATTTCTGCTCACTCATTTTCTCTTACTTTCACTTTTACTTCATGTAAAGAAAGAAGCAAGATTCTTCCTTAAAAGGGATAGATCTGCTACACCTTAATGGATTTCTCCCCCTTCCGACGTGGTGTTGTTTTGTGTGTGAGAGGAGATGTATTTCAGTTTAGCACGTCAATATTTAGCCAGATTGCAAAACATTTAACGTTCCAGAGAGATGACTGGGATATTATCCAGAATTAATACAATACAGCAATCCCACCCTTGCTCCTAAATACATTAAGACCGTACTTTGGTCTCGACTCTCCACGCTGCCCTCACTCAGCTGAAAAGTTTTATTAGTGCTCAAGAGTTACCGATGGAAAAATGAGCACACTGGAACTTCTGTACCCACTAGATGAAAGAAATGAGCCACAGAACTTCATGGACGTGGACAGCAGGTACAGTTCTAGCAGAAGGGTTTATGTTTACATCCAAATACAAACCCCATAGCTGGAAGGATGCTACATTTGTAAGTGGCAGTGCTCACAGAGCACGCTCTGGCCACCTCAGAAGTGGTTCTTCTAAAGAACGCTCATGTTATGCCACCAGGATAACAGAAAAACTCACCCCCTTATTTCACCTCCCAAGCAGATATCATTTGTGTGCCCCCAAAATATGCAAAGGTGGAGATCAAACCTCTCACTTTTCAACAAGCTTTACTTTAAGCCCATTATTTATTCTAACATGATCCTCTCATTCAAAAAAATCCCAAAAAACCCAATGTTGCCTGTCCTCATGTTGGTTTCTCTTTGCTCAGGTGCAATATGAATTCTTCAGCAGGAAAATAGTCCTTACTCTGGAAGCCTAAACTCTGCTTCACAAAACATGATGCCCACCTTCACAAAGGATCCCTCAAACCATAAGTGACCATGCCATATTCGTCTCTGCTACCTTTTTAAAAATGTACAGAGCAAGTGCAACCCATGCAGCAACTCAGGACAAGGGCAAGGCCAAGACAAACCAGCCAAAGATGTCCCCACAAAATGAACCTGTCAAGGAGATGCCTCCTAAAGCTCATCACGGTCCTTCAACATCCACGAGCCCCTCCTGGTAGGAATGAAAATCCCAGTTCTTTTTGCACCAACTGGTTTTAGTCGCACAAACTGAAGTCAGCCTGGCACTCCAAAGGCAAAGCTGCCCTGCAGCAAAGGATAATTCACAGTAGCATTATCTTCCATTCACTGGCTCACTGGTAATTTGGTCTGAACAGGAGGGCGGGGGGAGTGTTAGCAAAGACAAAAATAAGCAGATGACAAATTTGCTTATTAACCACATTGAATAAGAGACGTATTAAAAAAAACCTAAGGAGGGAGCGGGGATGAAAAGCAGGATGTGAAAGAGGCAGGAGCTGGAACAGCAAGACTAATGTCAACCATGAAGTGCAACCCCTGCTGGGACAATTTGAAAGACAGAAGAGGCAAGGTTTTTAATATTAACTATTTGGTTGCTCTACTCCAGGTTACCCTACCAGTAATTCTTACAAAGCTGGAGACCTGAAAGAGCACTGAGAACACCACATAAACTCACTCTGCACCGAAAACTTTCGTTACCTTCATTCAAAGTTGATCAGGACACCCCAAAATAGGTAAAACACCAAAGAGCTCTCAGCAACCCAGGCTGCAGGGCCATGACTTAGTTTCCCTTTATTCCAAATACTCACAACTCTTGGGAAGGCACATTCTGTGCCATTTCAGGATCAGTTCCCAGCCCCACTGAAGCCAGTGAGGATTTTTGCATAGACTGGAACAAGGAACTTGTCGAGCACGTCTACAAGCGCTGCACTTGCTCAACAGTCTCGAATGACTAAGTATTCCCATGTTTCCCCATGACATCAGAAATCCAACCTCTCCCTTGAATCCAGCACTGTAACTAGCACCTTTAGTTGGAAACAACATGGTTGAGATTCCTAAATATTCATGTTTTCTGCAGCATTCATACCTTCCCATCGCTCGCTACCACTGTGCTCCTTCTTCCTCAGTAGGAGAAAAATGTAATTAGTGTCAGACACTTTTTTGCATATTCTTTTTCAAATAAAGAAAAAGCCTGTCGTGCATCCTTACTCACTCCTCATCTTTCTACCAGGCAAGTCTCTGGGCTCCAGTTAGTTTTGTTCCATTTACTGTACCTTTTTCCAGACTCTGTCTATAAACAAAAACAGATCACAAATTATAAACTGGAAATAAACATATTTTAAAAGCAACCCCAAAAAGTCTTGCAAACCCACTCTTTTTTCTAGTTCCATTCTTTCTGCATTGGCAAATCATTTTGATTTATTTATATAATTTTAACAATTCAACCACAATGGCAAATTCAATGGAAAAACCTTCTGTGGATACAAATGGAACAGGCACTGAAGTTGGTCACTGCAAAGAGCTTCTACTACAACAACAGTCCAAAAGCAATGGGCAGGGAGGGGAGAAAGAGCCTTTTGGAGACTCAGCAAAACAAAAGGAGGGAGAAATCTGATAAGACACCCAGTGTTTGCAAACTTTCCACCTTTCCACCAGTCCGCAGCAGGCTGGAGCTTTACTCTGATTTAGAAGTTCATACAAATCAGAACTGAAACCCCAAAAGAAAAGCCTGTATTTACAAGTTTCCAGGCGTGTCATTTCAACGTGTTTACAGTCTCCTCCAAAGGCACAACTTATGTCCTTAAATTAAAGCAGGCACAAGTTTAACTGGTTGTAATATCAGGGTCTCGATCACTTACTCAAGGTCAAGTACAGAGTAGGTGGAAGAGGGAAAACTGAGCTCAGACCTCAAATCCCAAACCAGTGCCTCAGCCCTCACAGTCATCCCTCTCTTCACATTCCAGAGGGAAGGTGGAGAGAAGTCATTTAAATATGGCAGGTTTCAGATAGCATTTAACTAACAAAACTCTTCATTTTGACACAATTTTCAAATCAATCTGTTCCTCTGAAACTTGATGTGATGAATGCTTGGTTTTCACAGCCAAACAGTTGTTAAGACACAGGCTCTAGTCCCAGTTCCCCACAGTAAGACAGCTGTTAATAAAGAGTATTTGCATACTAACTTACTAAGGTTTTCCAAATGCATCTACTTCTACTCCAACCATTCTATGATTCTACTGGAACAAACTGAGAAATGCAAAGGAAGGTTAAAAATAAAGAAATATATCCCAATCTGGAGGCTCCCTTTTAGGGCTGTTCCTCACAAGTTGCTGAATGACCTCTATAGGACACTTCTCCATCTGAAATCAGAGATAACTTAAAAAACAGAATTATGCAAAGCCATCAGCTTTCCAGACCTTGGTCATTCCAACCCAAGGCTGCAAGTTGCTGTGAAGATGCCATCCTTGTAAGACTTGAGGGATCTCAGTATCACCTCCCATATCACAACCACATCATGTGAGCCACCAGTCACATTCCAATTAATAATTAGCTGATTCACCTTCAGTATCACAGCCACCCCCTGCCTGGGGCAGACACACACATACCCCCCTCCCCACCCAAATCAGAAATTCTCACACTAATTAAGCATCGTGGTCTTCACCAATTATATTATTTGCCAAACAAAGGCAAGAATGTCGCTCTTCACTTCACCTGCTTAATAAAAGGCCAGAGTACTTTTCCAAAAGGAGATGTTATCTTCTTCAGAAATGATGAAATAGGTAAAAATTAACCCAATAGCCAAACGAGCCATAGCAAGCCAATGGCAAAAGGTGAAGGGGTTCTCTTATTTCCCTCAAGTGTTTCACTCCAATAAGTAACAGAGAATATCATGGTTTGTACGCTTTGAATATCCCCCCCAAATGATTTTCACACTTTATCTTACCAAGGCCACTGAAATAACCCAAAATGATCCCTGTTCCCTCAGTTACTTACTTTTCACATGGAAATAAAGCACAACAAAATCATAGAGCAACTATTTAGGACGTTCCTTCCTCAAGCACTGTAAATTCCTTTGTATTTGCTCAGCAGCTTGTCGCAACCGATTACACTCCACGGCAGAAACTGGAGGACAAGCCTCCAGAAGCCTTCCCTGAAAACTGGGACCCCAGAACAGCATCAGCAAAATCACCAGTGACATCCTCCCCCTTGTCCAACACACTCATTAAACCATGAGTTGGTAATTAATTACTTTAGAAAACGGCATTCTGTTGGCAGGACAATCCAAAGGTTCTTTGCTAAAAGGCAAGCAGTAACCAGACAGACAAAAAAAAGCATCAAAGCTTTTCCTGCATGTATGATGTACACTTAAAATCTTCTCTCCAAGTAATATCTTCACCTCAAGGTTATTATCACGTTTGGAAAACCAAGCAGGATTTAATATCTAAAGGGATCTTCTCAGGAGATAGCTGGATGCAGTTCTCAGATTTGCAGGTTTTCAGGAGAGCAGACGTGACCTCTTCATTTTTTCCCGCAGAAGAGGATCATCTATCTGCCAGTTTTTGGAGGGTGTGTAAGGAGAGGAATTTTCTATGTTGTATATTCTCCAAGTAAAAGAGGGTCAGAACACAGTGGGAGCTGCCATGAACTCAGAGGGGAAAAAAGAAATCAGATGTTACTATCAACACACACTGCTTCCTTGAGAAGACCTCTTATAAATTTGCCCTTTTTAACACATTGATTTTTAGGCCAACTAAAATCATCAAATCATGATGAGAAAATACCTTCCAAAATACTTTAACTGGCTAATGATGGGCTGCATCCAACACGTGTAGGAGATTTCTGTGATTACTGTGAGGGTGGTGAGGCACTGGAACAGGTTGCCCAGGGAAGTTGTTGATGCCCCATCCCTGGAACTGTTTAAGGCCAGGCTGGATGGGGCTTGGAGCAACCTGCTCTAGGGAGAGGTGTCCCTGCCCAGGGCAGGGGGGTTGGAACTTGATGATCTTGAAGGTCCCTTCCAACTCTGACCATTCTGTGATTCTATGATTTCACCATGGTTGAGGCTAAACTAAGGTAGGCCTCCGTATTGTGGCATTGTAGCATGCAGAAGTAAAAGCTTAAGCTTAAAATTGTGCTAATATAGGTGAATCTATTTCTGAATCTATTTCAGTTCTGCTTTTTCACAGAGTCCATTGCATCAGGGAAAGGAAACACAGAACAATTCCAGAGAGTGCTCACCCAGTACCACCTCAAGCCACTCTTGGACAACACAGGTATGTGCTTAGAGAACTGAAGACCAAGCCAGACTGAGTGGCATTTTATTGAGAAAGGACATTTTTACAGCTTTCATATATTTTATTGTCACCAATGTGTTCTTAAACAGACTTTTTGATTCAATTACTAGTAGGCTTCCAACTGCAAGACTAGCTTTGGGAGCTAAACTAACAATGCAGACCGATTCAAAAGCAACATTGCCTGCATTCACTGCTAAATCTTTGAAAAGAAAATGAAGAGAGGGAAAAAAACAACAAACCAACCCTGTTTTAGAACTCTTGAATAAATAAAGGCAAGACTGCATTTCTGAACACTAACAGTGAAATTTTTAGGAATGGTTTTCCTCTAACTCCATCGGAAGCAGAGTTAGACCTACCCTAAATGTTTATGAAAAAAACACCACGTTTCGCTGGGACAAAGAAAACCAGCTGAGTTTAATCATCTGTCCAGATTGAGCACCCCAAGCAAGGGAATAAAAGCAAGCAGAGATTAAACAAACAGTAAAACTGATATTAGAGATTGTCAGGAATGTTTTACTCCCCTTTTTAATTCTCCCAATCCACCTACTCAGCGTATCTTCACCGAAAACAGTTAGTTCTTCGCAACTGGGGTTTCATACACTACATCTTGCAAAATTCCTGACAAATAGCTGCATTAAACTGAATTTACACATGTTTTTCCCATTAGTTACATGTCGAGGGATTTCAAAACACTGGCTACTGAAGGCCACTGTGACATTTAGTCAAGACTACCAGAGAAGAGGATTTATTTGCAGATTGCACAAGTGGCCCTTGCAGGACTTAATTATCGCCATGTAACAACACAATTAGAGCACGTAAAGTAAACATTCAGCAAAAGATGAGGCACCTGTTCTCTTCACAAATAATGCAGCCAAAAAAAAAGATGCAGTCCTGGATATCTTAAGTAATTAGCCATTAAACTGCATCAGAAAAGGTATTTGCTCAGGACAACCTAGTAGCTTACAAACTTCAGCTTTAGTAAACTACAGGGAAATCCTTATGGAAAAAGAATGCAAACAACGGAGTAAATAGAGAGTAACCATGAGGCAAGAGCAAGCTTTTTTGAAAAATAACTACAGGACCAAGTAATATCAACCTGTCTCAGTTCACTGCCATGTCCATTTTCACCTCACCTCCATCATCCAGCACAGCTGAGCGATCCCAAACATTCCAGCAAAGGATGAGCAACATCCCAGCTGGCTCCTACAACACTGAATCCTGGCAGCACAAGGGCAAAGCCAGATTTTAAGAAACAAAGGATAAATTAAGTCTATCTGTAGCTGCCTGTCACTGGAAGGACACTGCCAACTTCTGGAGCCTTCTTCTCAAGGTCTCTTGGGTCTTTTTAACATGTAATGTTAAAGTGAGCATAGATCTCAAAGCAAATGAAACACCTACCTCAGGATTATCTGGTGGGCACAAGGATAAAGGCTGACTTGACCCCCAAAATAGATGGTCATGTCACACAGAAATACCATCTTCCTTCTCCCACCCAGACCACAAATGGGAATAAAACTCTTCTAGACACTGCTTTTCCTCAGTAACTTTAATACTTGTCACTTTGCTTCCCCTCTCTTGATTTCTTTCCAAATAAGATCCAGAAATCTCAGCATTTTAAGGGAGCAAAAAGTTAGACAAAATAAAATTCAATTAATGCATTTGGAAGGAGCTGTATTGAGTCAGGAACAACCAGCTGACCCTGATGAATTTTGCCTAATCAGAATGATAATGGATCAGGTACCCTGAGTCATGGTAACACCTATCAGACTACAGTTAAAGGGGAATCTAAAATGCAAGCACGAACAAGGCTATTTTTGAAAATGCCAGACTCATGCTTGAAGCTAAGCAGGCAGGAAGGGAGCCTGCTGTACTAATCTTAAATAAACCCTGGAAATCGTTACAGGTTTTAATACTGTATGTAAATTAATTCCTCAATTCAGAATTTTAATCTATTCCATTGCTATTTATGGCTGGTTTCAAAGCACAGCATGTGGATCTCCTCCTGGTGCATCTGGGTCTCCTCCTGCTTGCCTGTTGACTCTCCTGTGGCAGGCTAGAATGGTGATAATCCTCCCCAAATTACTATTAAATCAATCCCATATAATTCAACCTACTGCACAGGCAAATTTTAATTAGAGATACAGCAAGCCCATAGATAAATTGCTTGAAATCTATAGAGATTGTTACCGTTTTGGGCTGGGTGTGTATTCTTAAGCCAGAACAAGTCTATCTGAGCACTGGCTAAAAAGAAAGAAAAACAAAACCATGCACACACTACATGGAGGTGTTCATTAAATGAACAGTAGTAAACTTGTTTTTCTAACTTGTCCCACTGCAGATCACTAGCCACAGGAAGCAGACCAAACCTGATGTATCCCTTCAGCGTGTTTTCATAGCATTAGCTTTTAATAAATATAACATACTCCACCCTCAGAGCAGAGCAGTCCTCGGGTTCCAGCAGAAAAAAAGTGGTTGTTTTAAATATTTAGATTACATTACATTTGGGACGTTAAAATAAGCAGGGACTTGTACTGGAGACAGCTATCAGAATCAGCTTGGCAAAACATGTGTAAGCTAACGTAGTGTGGTTACAGAGCACGAGCTTTGAGGTCTGTTAGGCTGGTGTTCTTACACATATTTTTATTATTTGTACTACAATAGTGCTTTCTGATGTCAGCAAAGAGAAAAGCACCCCAGTGCTGGATGCTGTATAAACATAAGCAGTAAGAGGCACAGGTCTGCAGAAAGTTTATAAATCACAGCTGAGAAAATGGGATGGGGAAAAGTGAAATAAATCCAGGCTATTCTCATCAGGCAAGAAGTAAACACGGGCCTCAATTCAACACTACACTTCAGTGTGTTGAGTTGAAGTGCTTTGCTCAGCTCAAGCCTAAATCTGTTACTAAATACAATATTTTTTTTCTATTTCTCAAGTCTCAGTTCAGTGTTTCACCCATTTTCTTCCACTAGGTAACAGTTCTCCAACTTTCTGCAGGTATTAATGAAATTTCCCTTCCTGTCGTGAGAATCCTCCTTCCCCTGAAGGCCTCTATGTGGTTGCTGTTGATCCAGACACTTGGTCGTAGGATCTGCCCTTAGTAATCCTGATTTTCAGAATATTATTCCAGATTTATTTGATTGAATCAAACTGAAATTCAGCCTTGAATTTTCAGCTCCTCCACCAACAGCAGACCAAGACTTTGGCAATACATGGAGCATTTAAGTGTGCAACAGACCATGCTGAAGAGAGTGAAAGCTGGAGAGAACCATGACCAACCTGCTGAGCTGTAAAATCACCATACTCAGGTTTATTACCTGTCTCAAGGAACTAATAAAAATATAAGCATCTTCTTGACTCAACCTACTTAACCACCTGTGGGGTTTTTGAGGAAAGCCTTTATTAAGGAGTGTTTTCCACCCACTGCACTCACTGCCAGTTCCACTCTCAAACCAGTACTGTTGCTGTAACAGAGGAGTTTGGCTAGAAAACGGTTCAAAATCCAGTGTAAGACCCTCAGTGACTTCACCAGGCTTTGGATTGGTCCCAAGCACTGCCTCATTCCCTGCTGCAGCCTCCCCAAAGCAGCACAGGAGGATGATGAATCTTAGCCAGGGGCAGTAACACACTTTGCGTTCACGTTCTCGTTCAGCCAGGCCTTTCCCATCCCTGGGAAAAGCTGTCCCAGCCTGACCTGAAGACAACTCGGATTATTATGCAATCCTTCCTTTCTAGCCTACAGACAGGCAAACCTGGCCAAAAAGGGTGCGGGATAAAACAAATAAATAAATAAATCTTGAAAAGAAACCCATTTGTTGCACCATCTGTTCAACCATGCTTGCCATCCAAGAGATATTTCCAGTAAACACCCCACAGGCATTTGCAAAGATCTATATGGTAAATTATGGGACTGCAGCACCAGTTGAAGCCCTGGTGCTTTTTAAACTGCTGTCCTTTTCTCTGTCTAACTGTACCTCGGATCTCTGAACAGCTGCTAAATGCTGAAGCAGCCTGAGTTAACGGAGAAAATACAGAAGGTTAAAACTGAAAGGACACGAGGCTTCAGGAAATCAGCTTTTATTAGTTCTGCCCTTCGTGGAACTATTTCCTTACTCATTCACCCCTCCTAAAAGCACCCTGTTCCCTCAATAGCATCGACGGTAGAAGAGACTGAACAGGGAGGAGACAGAGATGCACGTGGGGAAAACAAGCACACAGAAGGAGGTTCTACATAGTCACTTTATAAAGATAATCTTGTTTATATTTCAAGGCCAAAAGTTAGGTGGCACACCTCTTCTTACATGCTCATCTGCCTGCCCATCATTCAGGCCAGTAACACGGACATTGTCTCAAATTCTGGCTGCTCTCTAGACCTTCACATCCAGCCTTCATTTAGGTCTCATAGTCTGTGTAGTATTTCCAAAACTTTCCACTTATACAGCTAAAATACACGCCAGAGCTTTCATCATAGTAGTCACCTCAACATCCCCTTGCCTAGTTCTGCTCTACAGAGTCATTCTGTGGGCATCAACCCTCATCACGGAGCTGCCGGGATCAGTTAATTCAGCACATGCTTCCTCTGCACGTTATTCTGCCAGCTCCATATTTTCTAATGCCAATATGAATCCCTTGCCTTCGTTTTATTCTGGTTCAAAAAAGACAAACTCCTACCTGTAACTGACCTACATCAGCCTCTGTCACCTGCTTGTTCAGTTTTCAAACATGTATGGAGGTAGGCATCCTTTCCTGCTGCTCTTTAGTCTTGAGAGGATCTCCTTAAAAACACCAGCAAAAATACCTCATTAAAATCTTTGTGGCAATAACTACCAAAAAGAAAAAGAAAAAATCCAACTCCAAACTATGCTCTTCCTACCACATAGCACAGCAGAATCCACCTGAAAGGCAGAATTCTATCTGCAGGGGTCCAGTATTGCTGCCTGATCCCTGAATAAGCACGGAAACAGTTTTCCAGGCACAGATCTCAGCCCCAAAACCCTCTTTTGAGCTCAGTGAGCTCAGAGTCTAGAACTTTGTGGCACTTGATTCACAGAGAAGAGCCAGAAATAAAGCTGCCTTGGTTTTTTGTCCAGTGTTCCTTTGGTTGCTGGATTTTTACAACAGCCTTCAGAGTTACATTCAATAAGCACAGAATTCAGCAAATATAACACACCCATCAGCTGTCTTTTGTTAAATTACAAACATCTAGTGTCCAAATGGCATTTTAAGCATCAATTGTCTAATCCTCATTGATAAACAGGCAGCTCCTACTTTCATTTGATCCCAGGAAAAGTATTTTGAAGTATTTTCTAATATCTTGTGCCTAAAACCTTTCCCAATTATGAAATTATTCTGTAAATTAAGATCTCTGTCAATTAGGACTCCCGTTTCCCAGCTAGGACTCCTCTTGGGGCACGGGTGAAAACAGAAATGGCACACTGCCTCCACGAGAAAAGACACAAAACAGTGCTTCTCATGTTTTTCTACAAAAAAATTGCCCCGTTCAGATCATAATCCCAATCCCACACCAGATTCCCACTGCTTTAAATCCCAACTGGCTGCTAGTTTTCAACACGCAAAGTACTAAGAAAATAAATTTCTGCGCGAGAAACAGCTGCACCTAAAAGTACAGCTTGAAAGGAAGTTCTTTTGCTGATACCAAAGGAATGCCTAAAAAGCCACTCCTCAAAGTACTCCCTGAAGAAGTGTAATCAAAAGAGTATTAGTTCACACAATGGAAAGAATGAGGACTTGAACCTCACCCAGAAGGATGGCAGGAGACACACACTCTGGTATTTGACAAATAGAGCCTGCAGAGCCCAAGACTGGCCGGCTCTTCCACCCCACAGCACTGAGACAGTGTCACCAAGTCCTGTCCCAGCCCCACAGTGACAGAGCAGAGCCAAGGAAGGCAGAACAGTGCCAGGAAGAGCATATTTATGGGCATCAGCCTTTGTACAGGGCACATATTTAATTAAGATGGTAAGGTCCTTCCTCTGGATCTCTCCTGCTGTAACCGCGTCACAGCAGAGCATCCTACACTGACCAGAGACAAAACCAGTAACGTGGAGTCACAAAGCAGATTATTGTACAACAACATTAAAACACATAATTTATGGGAATGCCTGGATGGTACACGTTTGTAATTTTGTATTTTTTGAAGTTACAGTGTTTGTAAAACTTTCTGGTTTACACATGAATTCCTCTTACAGGATCTGCCACACAGAGCCCAGACACTCCCAACTATAACTTTATTTTTAGATGCATTCATTATTTGTCGTTTCTCAATCACCAAAGAATCAACAAAACTGCATTATACATAATCATAAGGATGTGTTTGGCTGTAACCTTAGAATCAACCATTTCAGTGATCTGAAGTGACCTCTGAGCTCCTCCCCTGAGAGGAAAGAATCAGGCCCTGGAAGCAACTAAGCATGCTGATGACAGAGCTCCTTGTCCATAAAACACATCACAAATACCACCTTTTCCAAATTCTCATTGCTGGTGGAGACCATCACATCAACGAGTCTGATCCTGCAATGGCCCTGCTTGTTTTCTCACCGACTAGAATAAAAACAGAAGCTGCAAAGTGCTTCCCAGGGTTGAGTCTTAAAGTCAGAACACAGTTAGACACCCTGCTTCTTAAAAACATCCTCATACCCGCAGACGGAGTCAACAGGATAAAGACAGGTCCATCCCGTTGAGAGCTGGCGCAGAAGTCACCCTTGAGAATGAAATGGCACAGGAAAAAAGTGGTTTTAGGTCAAAGTAACACTGCCAGGAAAATCAAGATGAAGGTTCCACACTGTATATATTTTCCACAGCTTTACTGATATAGTGTAACATCAAGACTTCAAGGCAGAGTAGGAAACTAAACTATCACCAAAGCTCAGAGGGAAGTACCCCAACTCCTACACCTTCCGAGAAGCAAAGCTGGAAGCAGGCTGGTAGCTCAGCACAGGTGCACAGAACACATACCTGCTCAATTCCATAGCACGGCTTGAGAACAGCTCCACATCCCCAGTGGAGCTCCCATCCAACCTTTAGCAGCTCTATCTTTCCCGGTTGGAAACAATTCAACACATCCACTGTTTCTGAACGCAATTATTTATGACACTATTTCAGGATCCAGGAAAGGCCGTGCCTTAATTACAACAACATGCGCGGGGCATTGCGAAGTCAGTTTCCCCATCACGGGCTTCTCGAGGAGGCTCCACTTCTCCAGGAAAAAAACATTTGCTTTCCTAAGGCAAGAAGTAACTTTCTCTCTCAGCGCTGGGATTCACAAGCCAGATCACAGCCCCGCATGGCCACCGAGCAGCAGCACCAAGAGCAGGAGATCTGAGCTGCAGAACACCACCGCTCCTCAAACCAAAATCATAGAATCATAGAATGGTCAGAGTTGGAAGGGACCTTAAAGATCATCAAGTTCCAACCCCCCTGCCCTGGGCAGGGACACCTCCCACCAGAGCAGGTTGCTCCAAGCCCCATCCAGCCTGGCCTTAAACACTTCCAGGGATGGGGCATCAACAACTTCCCTGGGCAACCTGTTCCAGTGCCTCACCACCCTCACACCAAAGAACTTCTTCCTAAGATCTCATCTAAATGTCCCCACATGGGACTGTAGTTTAAGCTTAAGGGAACACTTAGGGAATACACAGAAAAGAAGGAAATTTGCAGGCACATAAGGTAGAAATTAGTCACAAGATTGTGTTAGGGTTCGTGACAGCTCCATCTATCATTACCTATTCACAACCACAATTAAAAATGCCAGTTTGAAGACAAGATGATGAAAAAAGTCCATATTTACCATTAACACTCACTAAGACACCCAAGATTCATATGTGCTTCCTTCTAATTCTCTGCTTTTCACAAGCACTCAGGATTCAGAGCGGAACAAAAATTTGTCTGACAAAACAAATGCAAACAAAAATCCAATGGACAGCTTATTGCCTTGCAAGTCACCATCAAGATGCAATTTACAGGTCCTAATCCTCACCATCCACTTGTAGCCTTTCAGTTTCCATCATCTCCAGCTCTGGAGTCCTCAACATAGAAAGGACATAGAACTGCTGGAATAGGTCCAGTGGAAGGTCACGAAGATGCTCAGAGGGCTGGAGCAGCTCTGCTGTGAGGGCAGGCTGAGGGAGCCGGGGCTGTTCAGCCTGGAGAAGAGAAGGCTCCGGGGAGACCTTGGAGCAGCCTTCCAGGATCTGAAGGGAGCTCCAGGAGAGCTGGAGAGGGACTTTGTCATGTCAGGGAGTGCAGTGACAGGACGAGGGGGAATGGTTTTAAATTGGAAGAGGAGACATTTAGGTTAGATATTAGGAAGAAATTCTTTGCTGTGAGGGTGGTGAGGCACTGGAACAGGTTGCCCAGAGAAGCTGTGGCTGCCCCATCCCTGGCCAGGCCAGATGGGGCTTGGAGCAACCTGGTGTGGTGGGAGGTGTCCCTGCCCAGGGCAGGGGAGCTAGAACTGGATGATCTTTAAGGTCCTTTCCAACTCAAACCTTTCTATGATTCTATGACCTCCATTCCCAACCATCATTTCCATCTCCAACACAAGAACAGACCATTTCCACCCCAGTTTTGAGACTACCAAGAGAACCCACCATAGGATTTATACTACTAACTCTGTTACTTGGCCAGAGATGAAGAACACCCAAATGTTTTAGAGAGCATCCCAGGATGTTCAAGACACCTCAGCCAAGTTTACATTTTCTAGTACTGAATTTCTGCAGCAGAGGGAAAGGACGCGTGTGCTGGCTCAACAAACCCACCATCCTTTATTGGGGCTGCACCACAAAAACTTAAGATCTTTAATTTATACAACAACTGCAGGACACGTGTCCCCGTCACTTGAGGGTGAAGGAGAAAAGTTTATGAACAGACCATTTCAAAGACCTTATTTTATAAAACAAACACTTTGCGCAGTTGTTTCCCCCCAAAAACATTTTCACTACCCAGAAAAACAAGAAGCCAACACACCAGCACTCCTCCAGCAACACACCAATACTCACAACTCGCCACAAAGGAAATGCTTGTCAACAAACAACACCCATTTTAAAGCCTTGGATAAAAACAACACAATTAACAATAAAGGTTTCAGGGATAGGAAAGAGACCACACAATATGTAAAACAATGCCTGGGATGATATATCTCACTGAATCTAAAATTCACACCTCGGACATGGGATTATTTTAGAGTCAGGTCCATATTAGCTTCCAGAAACCTGCTCTCTTTTTCGGTGGCACTTAAATATGTAAAATTATCTTTGCCAGCGACAGATGTCAGTACAAAGAGAAGCGATTTGCCACAAAAGGACTGATGGGTTTTGAAAGTTACAGCCTGGCAAAGTGTCAAACGGGGGGTTTTATTGGTTTATTTAACGCCGGCTGCAAATAAACCCGCTGGCGTGCAACCCCCCCGTTGTGTGTGTGGGGAGAGGAAGAACCACAGCAAACATCTCCTCATCCCAGCCACACATCTGACCCAAACCATCACAAAGGTGGCTCCGCAGCCCGGGCATCGGCTTCCTTGGGGGCACAGGCCCTGGCAAGAAGTGGCCTTTTTGGGGCTACCAAGTGGCTTTTTGGGGCTACCAAGCTGCCTTTTGGGGCTACCAATCGGCATTTTGGGGCTACGAAGTCGCCTTTTTTGGGCTAAGAAGCAGCCTTTTCTGGTTACCAAGTGGCCTTTTTGGCTACCAAGAGGCATTTTTTGGCTACCAAGAGGCATTTTTTGGCTACAAAGTCACCTTTTCTGGCTATGAAGCAGCCTTTTCTGGCTACCAACTGGCCTTTTTGGCTAAGAAGTGGCCTTTTTTGGCTAAGAAGTGGCTTTTTCTGGCTACCAAGTGGCCTTTTCTGGCTAATAAGTGGCCTTTTTTGGCTAATAAGCGGCCTTTTTTCACTACAAAGTCATCTTTTTTGGCTAAGAAGCGGCCTTTTCTGGCTAAGAAGTCGCCTTTTCAGCCACCCACCCTTTTGACACCCGGCCGCCTTGCAAAGGCAGACCCAGAAGAGCCACACGCATTTTCCCACCGGCATTCCTGCGTTTCTTCCATACCTTCCTGCGTTTCTTCCATACCTTCCTTCACCTCCACAGCAGCTCTCCTCCTCCTCCCCTCAGAAACCCCCCCTCTCCAGCCAAGGGGCTCCGGGCCGCCACCCGCGGGGCCTGGCCGCTGACAGCGCCCCGCTCACCCCCTCACGGCCTCAGCCGGGGGGAACCGGGCCCTCCCGGCCGGTGGCTGACAGAAACCCCGTGCCCAAAGGCCCCCTGTCCCCTCCGGAGGGGTCCCGGCGGGGCTGACAGGCGNACGGGGGGGGGGGCGGCCCGGCCCGCCATGTTAGCGGCTTTCCCCCGGCCGCCGGCGGGGCCTAGCGCCGGGCGGGCAGGGCCGCAGCCGGACAACGAAGCCCCAAAGCGGCCCCGTGGACAGCGACCGAACCCCAGCAGGTGTCTGCCGCTTGAAAGCCCTCCCCTCGGCTGTCAGCGGGGAGGAGAGGAGGGGCAGCGACCCGGCCGCCCCCCAAACCCCCTCCCCACATCCCCACACACACACACC
>VXBW01007666.1:1124243-1140940 GCA_013400375.1 Thinocorus orbignyianus
TGACAATGACAGAAGCCCAGCTGTAGTAGGATTTCCAACCAGGTAAGAGAGAAGATAATTCTTTCACCAGAGCTAGACAAGCTGGTCAATCATCTTAATTTGCTAAATGCTCTTCTTTGCCACTTCTTAGTTTCATATCCTGCTTTGATCCTTCAAACCCTTGCACCTGCACCCTGCACTGCCCATCCAAGCAGCAATACAAGCTGTTTCCATCAGTGTCCCTGGAAGAACCCTGCCACGCCAGCTGGGATACTACTCAGCGGGTGGAAGCCCTCCAAGAGCAGAATGTGCAGCAGGAACTTTGCAAGGTGTTAGTTCTGCAAGGAAAAGAGGAATTTGGGCTGGGAGCAAAGTCTAAAACTGTGCAGTTAACTATTCCAGCAGGATATGTTATCTTCCCTTCTGGACCTGCAGAATTATGAACCATGAAGGAGCTGCCAGCCTTCACCTCTGATAGATGGTTTGAACTCCACCTACAGCCACGGATCTGTTCATTATACACCACTTCCAGAGAGCTAAAATTTCTCTGTGGGCCCCATGACCAAGTCAAGTGATGATGTCCCATGTGGAAACCATATCAAAATCACTGGAATAACTTCTTGCCTCCAATCTGCACTTTGTCAGGCACTTTAGGATGCTCCGAGATGAAACACCCTGCACAGCCATCGGGAAGAATTAGCTAATGCTGGCTGACAGCTCAGATAGCATCTCCAAAGAGCAAGAAATAAAACCAACCTGAACTTGAAACTCCATTATATTCTCCTTTATTTCTTAAATGCCAGGAGAGTTACACAACAATGATAAATGGTAAGAGTTAAGTAACAATAATAATAGAAATTATTTCTGTTACAACAAAGTTTAAAAAAAAAAACCCAGGCTTTATGGAAAAAGTCCTCCTCTTGGTCTTGAGAGGAAGCAGAGTGTGCTCAGAGCTGAAGAGAGGGGGATCTAGTTCTAGTCTCAGTTTTAACCCTTTTTAAAGTCACTGCCATCCACCCTTCCCTTGTTCCCACAACAAGGGCTGGCATTCCATATATACCCTAAAAGATTCTAATTTCTCTGCCCTCATTGAGCCAGAGTACTCACTGAGAAATACAAAAATATTAGGGGTTATTATTATTATTTTAACTAACTGAAATCTTGGGAAATGCAGGAGACTACAAGGCAGAGCCTGCAAAGTGAGAGGTAAAGAAGTCTATGGAGATGCAGCATTCCATCAGCACAGCGAGAACACGGCTCCAAGTAACCCCAGCAAAGCACACCTACCAAAGTGCAACACACATTAAAGAATTGTTTCTCCACAACAGGCAAGTTACTGCCCCAAATTAGGGAAAGAAAGGCTGAGATGAGAGGAAGGGAGGGAAAACCAACCTGTCTAGAGTTGCACTGAGCCGATGGCAGAGCAGGGACAGACGGCAGTTGTCCTGCCCCCAGCCTAGTGGTTAATTGCAAGTTGAGCTTTCTAATTTCCACCTGCAAGATCATAGAACCATAGAATGGTCAGAGTTGGAAGGGACCTTAAAGATCATCAAGTTCCAACCCCCCTGCCATGGGCAAGGACACCTCTCCCTAGAGCAGGTTGCTCCAAGCCTCATCCAGCCTGGCCTTAAACACTTCCAGGGATGGGGCATAAGATCAGCCTCATCAACTTCGTGCCACTGCCAAAGACAGAATACACAACTCATAGGTAAAGGACCTAAATAGCTTCTCACTGGTATTTAAAGGCAGAGAGCCTTTGATAATTCCTCTGTATTAAGCCATAAAAATAACAAATCCCTTCAGTTTAACATTTGGTTTTCTTTCTCTCTTTCTTCAAGAGTTTGAAAACACAACTGCTTATCCAACAGTCATGCCTGGATCTCTTCCAGCCAGGATTTTAACAAACTAAATTACACGCTGGGTGTAGCAGGCTGCTTTTGTAAAACCACCCTTCTGATCATCAGTCCAATCACACCACACATGCCTCTCCTGAAGAAAAAAGGGCCATAATCTCAGCGTGGACTCCCATCTTGATCAGCGTAGGGTTACACTGGCCTGTCTGACCACTGCTAAATTCAAACTGCTGATCAAAGCAAGGATGAGGAACTCATAAAGCTCTTCCTAAGTGCTTGTTTCAGAGAACATATTACATTTTTTTTTCCCCTTAAGCTATTTTGCAGCCTGGAAGTCAAATGAAATATTTAAATGCCTCTGGAGTTTATGAGTAACCCCACTTTGAGCTGGTGTCTGCAGGAGCCGCGCTGAGCAATTTGAACTGGCAAGCAAAGATCTCCAACCTTTGACTCACAGACATGAAAGGGAGGGAGAAAGACATTAATGACAATAACTTGAGACTGTGCCACCCTGATGGAATAACCAGAGCAGAGTTATGCACCTGCAGGAATGCGCCTTGGGTTTCAATCAGGTCCAGCCAGAGGCAACCCAAGAATGTCCGTCTGCTCTGGGGGAAAGGCAGGAGACAGAAGACCTGCACCCAAATCCAGACCCTCTTCTCCACCAGCCATGGATCTGCCCAAGCCAAGCACTTTTGTAGGGGTGAATTTTAAGTGAAGATAAAGGCAGGTCATTGCAAATCATAAAACCTGTCCAGAGAGCAGTGGAAGGGCTGGGCAAACTAAAAGATTTAAGTGTTTAAGGCCAGGCTGGATGGGGCTTGGAGCAACCTGCTCTAGGGAGAGGTGTCCCTGCCCAGGGCAGGGAGATTGGAACTTGATGATCTTTAAGGTCCCTTCCAACTCTGACCATTCTATGACTCTATGATCTCTCCAGCTGTAGCTTAGGAAGGCTCCTCACCATCTCTACTGATATATTCTATTAATATTTTTAATATTTGAAGGCATTACTCTTTAACATAGTCCTCAGTAACAGAACTATCACTCCTTATAAAAATTGACATGGTGCATTTTTCACTCCTATAAGAAGCGTGCATTGAAGTGGTGATGTCCCAGTTTCCCAGCAGACAACATAGTTCCTTCTTGTAGAGGTAGGAACCTCACCCACCACACTGCTGGTAGGTGGTTGGGGTGGAAAGAAAGGGGAAGGTATGGGATCTGACATTGATTCCTAGACTAAGGAGGCTCTCAAAACAGCACTGACCCCTTACACTACACATGCTCCTCCAGTGGACAGCCTCATCCAGCCATGATCCAATTGGTTTGACCCAACTCTGCCCCTACGAGATGGCTCTGACATGTTCCTGGATAAGTGGTGAGGGTGGCTAAAACAACAGCCAGGACACACACCACACTAAGCAGCAGGTCACATTCCCAGTTGTTTGGCTGGCAGACTGAGATGCTTTCTTTGGACCACAGCTACTTCATCACTTGCAAGGACCTCAGAATTCTCCATCCCAGGAAGAAATCCAGGCTGAGATAGCAGCTGCAAGCAGAGCATTAGTACTGAAATCACACTATCACCCTCACAGTAGTTTCACACAAGCTCCTCTTCACACTTTCAGCACCCACAACATCCTGGAGCTCCTACTCCAGTCCCATACAGTCACCACATCCACCTGCAATCCCTCCTGCTGTTCTCTTCAGAGCACCAAAGAGCAGCCCAGCAACCCTTGCCCACCTTCACCCTTACACAAGAACACAAACTGTTGTCATCATGCTCACAACTGTAGGAAAGACCTTTTCTTCTGTGCTCCAAGAACCACAGGTGTGCCTGGCTTGGGAATGGTGCCACGGAATATCCCAAGTAATCAGACAGAGGAGCTGGGTAGAAGTATTCATATTCTCCATTTTTCCTGATTTGCTTGGATGACAACATGGAATTACTGGCTTTCAATTTTTGGACATCACATTTTTGGCCCTGACACACTGCTGATAGGTAGAACACCCCTTCAGCCTACAGCCCCACTATCTCAGGTATCTGCTCCCCAAAACTATGCCAGAATCCACAAGAATAGACTCATCTTCCTCCTTAAATCCCTTTCCAAGACCCTGGCCCATGAAAATTCCTGACAGGCTGTTCAGTGGAGTGTGTTGTTCCTCTTGTTCCTCACGGTTTGCTGAAGAGAAGCTCTTCCTTTTACCAATCTCTCTGCCTGTCTGTGATCATACCTGTGTTCTGATGTGCACACAAACCGTGTGTGGCCTGGATCCACCCAAAGCCTGCAGGGAAAATCACCTTCCAGATTCCACACGGGAGTTTAGCCCTCTCCATAATATTCCTGGTTCTGATCTAACTGAGACTGGTGTTACAGCACTGTGACTCCATCAGCTTCAGCTGAAAGTGCCTGCTCATGCCAAATTTGATTTGGTCTGCAGTGAAACACAAACAAATCAACAAACAAGCTTACAGTGAGAAATAGAGAATTAGGCTTCCAGAGCTCTTTGGAGTTGATCCCAACCCTACCCTTGGTCATCTGTGTGCCTCCCTTTTCCCTGTAAAATGAGGATATTGTCATTTCCCCATTTATAAAATGAGGTATTTACATTGTCATTTGTGAAGGGGTGTGCTCTGTACTTCCCTTGGCATATGTAAAGTGCTCCGTGACAGTACTGCTCCTCCTGATTTATGCCAGGCCATGAGAGATCCCAATCAGGCTTTGCCATTATTATTTCTGATGACTACATTACGTGGAAAAATGCCTGATATAATGATGGCTCCAGATGAGTGATGCAGGTTGGTTTATTTAAAGCAGCAACATCAAAGCAAAAGGTCTGCTGATTCAGCTCATAAAAATCATTGATGCATAAAACCAACAATAATATCAAGAAAGAAAAAGGGGAAGGGAGGAGTGGGAGAAGAGAAGAAGGAAAGGCAACCCAAACCCACCAGAAGTGAACACACGACAGATGGTCTAACTCTTTCAAGAAGCATTTGCAAATACCCTTGTGCTTAGTGGGGAGAAAGTCTACGTGAAAAAAACAAATCTATGGTAACTGGAGGGACACGGTGTTCAGAAAAGGCATCTCTCTGCCATTCATCTATCTTTGATTGAAGCTTCTGGGCCAGCCAGCAGCTTGGGAATGTCTTCATTTACAATATTCCTTCCTGAAATCTGAAAAGAAATTGAAATGTAGGTCAGTACCTGAAGAGAGACTTCAAACCACCCAGAGAAGCACACTGCAATATGGCCTTAGCTACACAGTGACAAGTGACCATCTCGGTCACCCGTGTCCCCAGCATCCTCTTCATAAAACCCACAGGGAATACACTGTGTATAAATTACTGCACAGATCAGCTCTGCAGAAAAAGTATCACGAGAAATCCATCCAGAAGGGCAAGGCAAGGCAACTCATGGAGTCTCCAGCCCATTCCCTTCCTGATATCATTTCACTGACACCTATTATACTCTGAATTCATACAAAAGGAGTCATGGAACCTCACAACTTCTTACAAGCGCCGCCTGACATAAGCATAACTCCACAAACTGAGGCGTGATACTCAGCTTAATACTGGATAAGCAAAAGGAGATTCAGCCCCTAGGGAGGGAGAGCTGTTTGCTTTTGTTGGATGAAGTCAGCGACTGCTCATTACATACAAATCAATTCAACTCCAAACACTCTCTTCTGCACAGTGTTTTCATGCCAGGACATTTTTGGGATGCATCTCCCTCTGAGGTTACAGCACAGAATGCACTATTCCACCCCTCCAAGGCATTCTTTTTCCAATAAAGAAAAATTCTCTCCATGCCACGCCAAAAGTTTTTAAAAGCCTAATCACTACTTGCATCTTGTGGCTCCGTGATGAAAGGCTAGCGAGGGAACCAGCTTCTCATTCCTGCTGTCATATTCCATGATGTTTATCATTCCTCATTCGCCTGTGGCTTGGTCAGCTCTAAACACTGCTAAACTGTGTCCTTCCCTCCTGCAACCCTTCAGAAAGTTCCTCCAGCCACCAATTAGGGTGAAGCAGGTCGTTATTACCTTTGTCTAAATCAATGTTCTTTGCTGGGAAACCTCTGGCTTGCTCAGCCTTCTCCTTCAGGATGTTGTTTTTGTAATCTGTGTAAGGGAGGAGTAGAAGTCAGACAGCCATTAGGAACATGGAAAGAAAACAAAGCTTTACAGGCAAGATGGGGGTGTGATCAGTCCTCTCTTGACGTACTCTAGTGCTCTTCATACCCACTTTCAAGGCCAATAGTTAGTACTAAAGAATGCTGATCTGTTGTTTGTTTTTTTTCTCCAGATCACTCACTTTGAACTAGTTTTGGTGTTCCTTGGACAGGAGATTCCAAGGAACCACTTTGTTGATCCTCTTCCCTACACAAGCTGCTTAAGCTTGAGGAATCCTCTTCCCCAGACACTATCCCAATCTCCTTCCACATAGTTTTTCCACTCGCTTGAGTTTGTGCCAGGTGCATGTCAAAAAACCCCCAAAACTCCAGGTGAAACAAAAGAAGTTGTGCCTCGTTACTGACCAACTTCATCAATCAGCCCCTAATTAATCTCAAAAGCCAGCACTGCCCTCTCCAGCTGCAGTCCCTCTGCTTGAACTGAGATTCTCAAAGCTGCCATTTAAAATCAGGAGGTTCAGTCATTTCAAAACAGGCATCTAAATGTAATCAGAAAATCCTTAATTACAACGAGTTTTGACCCTGTTTGGAGAAGGGTTGCCCGTGGATGCGTACCCAGTCTGATGTCTTCGCTTCTGTATTGAGCCAGGTCTGTTGTGTCAACTGTGAATTCTTTCAGGTTTACATCCTTCCTGGAAAAGGTATGACAGAGAAAAATTTTGTATGCTTTAATATCGGGCTCCTTCCACACTTTTTCACAACATTTTATGATCCTACTCTACAGAACTTAATTTATCTTGTTTATTTGCTAATATGTCTGTAGAAAAGCTGAAAACAAATCCATAGAAGATTTCATTCTCTATTAAGTACTAGTACATGGCAATCCTTACAGAATCCTTTCCAGTTTCTCCCAGGCTTCCCTGGAAAAAGCACGACAGATCAATAACCACTGGCTGCCATCCTACATGGGTACTTTTCCTGTCTTTGCCCCCAAGATTCCATGTCATACCACTGACTAGTGAATCTGGTTCTCCTCTCTTTTCTTTTTACTGCCTTCTCTACAAAAAATAGTAGACCCCGTGTAATTATACTTACTCTCCATGTTTCTTCACATTGTATTCATAACCTAAACAGGGAGAAGAGAGGGAATGAGTAGTCATATCCAGTCCAACCACTCCCTCCCAGACAACAGTGATAATAACACCTAGTCCTTGTTCACAGGGCTTCTTGTTTTGATGCTTACAATGATCCTGATCACAATTCCTGCAATACACAAGAATTCGTGTTCCACTCCCACAGGGAGCTTCCCTTCCCTTTACTCACCAGCTTTCCAGTGGTTTTCCCAGATTTATGAATGATCCACCATGAGAAACTACAGCAATTATCACACTCCCACCTCCCATTATTCCAAAAATATTAACCATGCTTGTCATCTCCTATGCACTTGCCCATCCCCAGCTCATTGCTTAGGCCAATATCCATCACACACTACAGATCCCAGTTTTCATCAGCCTCCTCCACATCCAACCATTCTCCTGTCTATCCCACCCTGCAAGGAGGGATGATTTTGGGCTCCTCTTTTCCATTCAAAAGCCAGGAATCCATCCTCTCTGTTACTGCAAAGTAACTCCACTCAAGTCAGGGGAAACAGCCCCGTTTTGTGTTGGTGCCAACCCCGTGACACACACATAAGAAGGAATGTGTTACTGTGAAGAGCACAGCACATTCCCTGGTATTTGCTTTTTTGGGGCATCCAAAACTATTTGCATGGAAGCCACCAGAAGATCTCAGTGTCCATTCATCTAATTACACACAGACAGGGAGTCCAGCAAGGATTTAGACATCCTAAGGGATGCACATGGGCTTTCTACTCTAAATAAATTCCACTTGTAAAGAACAACTACCAAGTGGTTCTCATTTTCTTCTCCCTTAAACAGAGTAAATCAAGGCCTGGGAAGTTAATGAATCTCTCTCGGCATCAGGTGCTGCTCTGGGTGGACCTCCTTTGGCAGGAGAGTTGGACTAGATGATCTTCAGAGGTCCCTTCCAACCCCACATCATTCTGTGATCAGCATCTGCAAAGACTCCCCCCCTGTGTGGGATGCAGGTCTTCCAGGATGGGATCATCACCTTCAGCATCAAGCTTTGTAGTGATTATTTGCAGAATCAGTTCTCCTGTCACGAGATATCCCTAAAAACACCAAAAGGCTGATCTTCTCTAGCTCTTCTTACCTCTCTGCCGGCGCTTGCGGGTGACGAGGACAACGATGATGAGGAAGACAATGAAGAGCAACAGAGTCGCCAGGACGTAGCCCAGCTGCTGGAAGAAGTGCACCCGGCTCTCAGGGATGATGACATTTATTACATTGTGGCCCCTGACAACGTTTGGATCTGATGGAAAAGAAAAAGGAAAGCAGGTTGATAACTGTAACTGGCATAAAGCAAAGCACATTCACACAAGGAAGTGTCTTCAGGGAGAAACTCTTCTGAACCGTAATAGCCGCTAATTTTACAACATACTGCACCTCCAGCAGAGGGAAAATGTGCTCTTACAGGGCAGTTACACCTTCCAGAGTACAAAGTATTCACAGTGACTGTCACACACCCCTTCCCTGGCCACCATCGTGTTCCTGCAGAGGGGAAGGGAAGGCAGAAGCCACCCCAGAGAGCCCCGAGTTCCTTCACGGGGCAACACAACCCTCCTCTGGGTCCCTTTCAGCGCACACACCGCGGTGCTTCAGCTCCAGCCAGCCAAAGTATGAAGCAGCCCCTCCCTGCCAAGGGTTATAATTTACAGAGTGGGAGGAATTTTCAATGCCAAGGAATGAGTTTCCTTTTAAATAAAGTTGTTTTTTAAAAAAAAATATTAAAAAAATCAATAAAATCAATAAAATAAAAACCCATAAAGAAAAGCCAAGATTCCGTTCCGTTTGTGGGTGCAGCAGCATTTCAGTTCCACGGCACAAGGAAGGGGAACTCAAAACTCTGACGTGGAACATTTTTGTAGATCTCAAATAAATAGGTCAATGGGGGGTTTTTTTTATATAAAGAGAAAGCAACTTCTGCACTTGCAATAGTCAGAGGACGGACAAATCCAGCCCAGACCCAGACAGCAACCCCAGGAGACACTCTGTGCTGAGGGAGGTTTTTCTCTTCAAAACAGCTACAAGTGGCACGTTCTCCCCCCAGCAGGGAACACCCACCAAGAACTGGGCAAGAACCAGTATGGACTTTGAGCCAACCAGTCTCTTGGGAGTTTAATGATGTAAATTAGTCAGGGGGAATAAGGGGAAAAAAAAACCCAAAAGCTGCAGTACCATCAAATAGATAAGTTCTAATGTGTGAAACGTTGACATTTTTGTGAGACCCCACCTGGAGTCCTGTGTCCAGTTCNCTGGTGGCATAGTGACTGGTTCCAGTTTGCTGGGCAGTTTGTTTCCAGCACTTAAAAACATCAACCCACCAACAATAAAATCCTATAAGACGACAGCAGATTGAAATAAACACTTTGAAACCAGAGGATCGTTTGCTAATAGTAACAGCAGTCCTAAAAAAATCAAGAGGTTTTAGCATCCACTCGGTTCCAGTAGCCCCACACCCACTCCAGCAACGCTCCACTTTGGACTGGCATTGCTGGATGCTGGGTGTTTCATGGCTACAGCACTGAAAACCAGCATGTGTTTTTCACCACTGACAAGATAAAAAAATACCAAACCAAAAAACCCACTTGCAAAGCTGTAAACAGTGTATGGGACAGTCCTACTGCAACACATCTCAGGATCCAGAAGGGCTTCTTCAGCAGCTGCCATCGTGAGATGGGAGCCACTGGAGCAGCTGTGGAGCCAGGAGCCAGCAAACATAAATGCTTTCTATTCCTGGCTTTTGACTTTCCCACAATACTGCAAGAGAGGGCAGGAGCAGAGTGAGACAGAGACTCAATAACTTTGGGTCTCCTCGGTTTACTCAATCAAGTAATACTAAAAATACTTGGCATATTGGTGTTTTGATAAAGCATCACGGGTGGATTTCAAAGTGCATCCCCAGGAAGGCAGCAGACTATATCCAGCTTCATAACTGGGGAAACTGAGGCACAGACTAATGGTTGATTCAGTCACACCCAGCAGATGAAGGGCAGCACCTAGATCAGTATCACCAGGGTAACAGCCTCTCCTCCTAGCATTATATCAGAATTTAAGTTGAGCTGATGAAGGTTTATTCTGTACCAGGAGCTGATCTTTCAGCGTGTCTCAACCCATCTGTTGCCAGCTCACTCCTGTGATCCAGTTTATCTACTAGAAAGTAAGTTATAATGGTGGAGGAAAAAACAACAGAAGAGAAATGCCTGTACATTGCTTTACCAAAGTGTCAAGGGTCAGATTCTTCTGCTGGAAAAAACAGAGAGGGCTCTACCAAGAGAGCTCACAAACTTTGGGTATGCACCCGTTTTCTTTTCAAGGCTGGCAGAGGATTGAGAATAGTTTAGCAACAAGCATGAGACACAACAGATTCCATTCTTCAACTGCTTTCTCCAAAGCAAATGCAGAGTGAAAATGCTCGGAGTTAGCAGACACACACAGCACATTTCTACTGCTGAGACTGAGAGCAGAATTGAGCTGGTGCTTATATTCCAAACAGGATGAAGTTTCCTGTCTGGAAATGGCTCCGGGCCTTGGAGCTAAGCCAGAAACTAGAGCTGCTTGCTGAAAAAAAAAGAAAAAAAGCTCATTGCTTTGCTTTTGTTATCTCCTGATGTTTCATTTGGGCTTTATGTTATACCCCCGGATGAGTTCTGTAGGGTTTTTGATGGGATGGGGCAACATCTCAGCCTTTTCCTGCTGTACACAAACAGGGCAGGTCCCAGCAGGCTGCTCAGCAGCGCGGGGTTGAAGCAGTGACTCCGGATGTCTGGGCTGCTTTCACATTCCCATCCATTCAGCACATTTTTGTGTGTGTGGTGCTCTCAAAACCAGCTGAGCCTTCGCTGCCCCTAAGGCACAAAGCTCTCCTAAGGCTGTTCTTTTTGACACTGGAAATGGCTTTTCTCAAGAAGGCAAGTTCCTCCAGCACTGAGGGGGCTACTGCCCAACGAAGACATTCCAGCAGGTTAAGTTACTCACAGGTTGTGTCTAACTTGGGAGCAGGCAGGTAACTATTCAGCAATAACCAGGACAACATCCAGGAAAGAGAGGGATAAATTCCTGGGTGGGCAACTTGGAAAAGAAGATCTAGTTTCCATCTGCACAATGTGATCTGGAGAAGGGCTCAAGGGCAGCAAAAGGGCAGGGAGATTGATGGGTTTATGTCCTGGCCTCCTCCAAGTCCAAGCTCAGCTCCTAAAGCCACCTCCCGCTGGAGCTGCCTGGGTTTTCTGGGCACCAACCTCAGCCCCAGGGGGGAGGTTTTGGTTTCTGTAACTTGAAAAAGCCAATTGCTAGAGAAGAATAGAGCTATTTAAAAATGTATGAAGTGTGTCAAAATTCTGTATTAAGCAGCCAATAAATATTAAACCACACTGAATATTTGAAGACGTTAATCAGGAACCATACCCAAAAGACTTCAAAAAATATTAAACTTGGGATTTTCGTTTTGTTTTTCTGCCTGAACTAAGAGTGACGGTTTTGAGTTTGGACAGGCTGTCAGATGATAGCTCACTGCAGTGGAAAATTTGAAAATTGGTTTAAGAAGTTAAAAGAAAAAAAAAAGGAAAAGCTGAAGGGTGGAGGAGGAAAATTCCTGGTGCTTGATTCTGCACAGTCTGGCACCTTGCACAGCCTAAACCTCTGTGCAAAGGGGAAAGTGACACTTATGAATGACACCAGTGAGATTAGTGGCATGTTGTAACAGCAAAGGCAGAGCAGAATCGATCCTCACCTCCTCCAGTTCCATAAAAGCAATCAGGAGAGGTAGCCTATTAGAAAAACAGCTTGTTTGCCTTAGGGCATCTCAGCATTGCAGAGCAGAACAGGCTGGAGGATTCTCCCTGGAGCCCAGAAAACTGGATGTGATGTCACTCCAGCGCTGCGAGGAGGGTAATTAACCCTGATGGGTGGGACACTGCTGCTGGTGCAGCACAGCATTAAAGCAGCTCCTCACCAGTACTGGTAAAGGTGCAGCTCCACGTCCACCAACGTCATGGAAATAGCTCAACCAACCATGTCCAAACAGCAGAGCCACATCCTAGCAGGCAGGGAGGCAAGACCTCATCTCCTTTTCTAACCTTAAGGGCAGGAAAAGCCCCTGGCTGGAAGCCTTTGTTCTCCTGAGGTGACTATGGGGAGTAAAGGGTCACATTCCTGTCCCATGGCTTACTCAGAGGTGCAATTCTAGATATTTCTGTCTTCCTCAGTCAGGAGGAGAACTTCTAGAGGCCACTTACCTACAGCTGGGGCAATGTTGTGAGTTGTGAGGTTCACCACCTTCTTCTCTCTCACTGGCTCCGTCACGAAGACTTGGTAGATCCTGCGCTCGTGCAGGCCACAGTAGTGGTGGTGCAGGTGGCAGGAGTAAGTGCCTTCATCTGCACTTTCCAGCTGTGAAATCCTCAGGGAAAAGTCACCCAGGGCAAAGGCCGTGTCGGTGATGTTCATCTTCTGCCGAATGAAGAGAGGTCCATAAGATCGCCGCTCGCCGGAGGCGTAGAGGTCAATGAGGCGATCAGCCCGGTCATGAGGAACCCCCGGGGGCTGCCTGTCCCAGTGGACCACTTGTTGTTCCTCTTCACTGTGCCGTTCAGTCCAGATGTGGTTACGGTTGACACAGGGGAGCGTCACCGTGCTGCCTTCCAGGGCAACAATCACCGGCTTCTCCCCATCCCAGTACTCGCTGGCTTCCTCAGCTGGGGAGGAGACAATACAAGTTGTACAACCTTGGTTGGAGCATCTTTACAACCTTGTCCTGTGCTTGAGGGGTACCTAAGATCACCCTCAGGCCCTGCCATCCCCTAATACATCTCCTCCAAACATCCTGGTAGGTGCTTTGTTCACACTTACTTCAGCATTTCATAAAGAAATGCAACACCTGCCACCCCAGGTCAGTGCATGAAGCAAAGAGCACTCTCTTTTTCTTTATAAGTGAGAGTTAATCTCTTGCCTCAGAAAGCAGGAAGTATATTCTCTCTACAGACTCAGAATGGAATGAGAACAACAGATTTCATCTTCAATATGCTGTATCCCAATTCTCCAAGCAGGAAATGCTTTTCTACCCACAAATGCCCTAATTACTGGAGGAGTTCAAGAAGCACTGTTTTGTATTTCGGTCTTGAAAAGGAATAACTGAAGAACCAAAACACAGATGAGCAGATTAGGGCTCATGGGGCTGCCCGGGTGCTTTTATTGCATAGAAGTTGTGAGAACGGCAGCAGAAGAGATGGATTTCTCTACTCTCATGCCTCAGCCCTTCAACAGCTTCCCAGCACAACCAGTAGCTTCCACTCGTGCATGATACAAAGGTCAGTTTAAATGACAGGGCAGTGATGCACGCGTGGTGTGGGTGGCACACACTGCAGTTGCCAACAGCCCTTAGAAGCTTGGTGTTAGAGCCAGAGCTGAGGAGGCTTTTTAACTACAGGCTTCTCAGAGTAAGCTCACCAACCCCTGCACAAGGCAGATTTTGTGGCTAACCTAACTGATGATGGATCATCACTAGGGATGTTCTACTGCTGAAGCAGGAACAGGACCATTAGCTAATTGGGCTGTCTAGAGTAAACAATTAACAGGCTCCACGCATTGTTTGGTAGGTGTCAAGAAAGAAGAGAGGTTCATAAATACACCCATGGAGTAAAATCCCTGAAACTCCAGGAATCTGATAGCAACTTGTATGGTGAGCATCACTGTCTCCTGATACTTTCCAAACCTCTTATGGCATCTGTGCCCTGAACCTGCAACTGAGAAGACATCGGCAAAGCCCTGCATCCACACTTCACCAAAACCAGGAGAACAGCATGCAAGGCCTTCCGTGAATCAGCGTACAAGCCCCACTAAGAATTCAACAGAATCCTGGTGGCCACTGGGCTCCAGCTGCCAGACCAGGTCCCTTGGAGAAAGGAACACCAAGGTGTCAGCCACACCTACCTTTCTTGGTGATGTCTAGCTGGATTTTCACAGTTTCGTACAAGTGGCAGTAGTGATGGTGAAGATTGCAAGAATACGTGCCTTCATCACTCTCTGCAACGTCTGGTACAAGAGGGAAGAGAGGGGAAGTTGAATGTTTTATGCTGAGACAATGATTGCTTTTGTCATTTACACTGTTTCCAAAATGCTTCCACGGATGCAAAAGGGTTTTTATATAACTTAGTTCTAACCCATCCTTATCACCAGGCTGGGCCAAACAGAGAAGAAGAATCTTCTCAGCTAATATAATAATTCATTTAGTTTATTTTAGTATGTGTGGAATATATTTGTATTAACAGAGGGAAAGAAAAAGCTGATTTAAGTTTAGCTATAAGCAAGCACAGGAAGAATGACAATCCTGGGTTCATAGTTCAGGAACTGAAATATAGTCAAAGATCCACAAGAAGCCCAAGTGACTTTTGGAAAATGAGTTGTTACCCATTCTCTTTTCAAATGGGTCTGTTTCAAAGGGAAATCAAACACTGTTGCAGAGAACCTCATTAGACTGATATTTAGCTATTTATTTCTAGAAAACAGTCTGTAAAATAGCCATTTTTGTTGAAAAACTACAGTTATTTTAGTCATGAACCCTCTGTTCTGCATCTAGCAGAGGGAGAAATGGTGCTGTCCGGTACCTTTGATCACCAAGGAGAAGTTGCCATCCGCAAAGGCGTTTTGGGGCATGAAAATCCTCCCCTGGTTGTAGGAGCTGTACACCCGCTGGTCTCCAGCTGAGTACATGTCACACAGCCTCTCCACCTTGTTGCCCCCGTAGTACTTGCTGTAGACGTCCCAGTGCACCACGCGCTGCCGGTCGTTCAGCCGGTCCTGGGTCCACACCATGCGGTAGCTCTTGCAGGGTAGAACAGCCTGTGACCCCAGCACAGCGCTGACATTCAACACCGACACCACCACGCTGTCCGGGTTGGAGGCATCGGCTGGTACTGAGAGCCAGTAGCAAAGGATCCCAAAAAAAATGCAGTTATCAGATGAATGGGGTGTGAAGAAGACACTAGAATAAGACTCAGGCTTGTCCTAGGATCTCTGCACGCCTTCCACCCTGAAGAAATTAACTTTCAAGACCAACTTTCATGGGGAGGGACTCTTGGTCAGGAAGTCTAGTGGCAGGACGAGGGGTGATGGTTTTAAATTGGAAGAGGGGAGATTTAGATTGGATATTAGGAAGAAGTTCTTTGCTGTGAGGGTGGTGAGGCACTGGAACAGGTTGCCCAGAGAAGCTGTTGATGCCCCAATCCCTGGAAGTGTTTAAGGCCAGGTTGGATGGGGCTTGGAGCAACCTGCTCTAGGGAGAGGTGTCCCTGCCCATGGCAGGGGGGGTTGTAACTTGATGATCTTTAAGGTCCCTTCCAACTCTGACCATTCTATGAAATGCAATAAAAGCCACTTTAAATCACTGTTTTCATTCAGTTAAAGCAACTTCTATGATGTCTGTTATCAGGATCGTAAATTTGACCCATCCTACTTACCCCTCCTAATCTTAACCTCCAGTTTAATGGAAGTTTAGAGACAGGACTTCACAGGATGCATGGCTCATGCCTATGGACCATGAGATAAAACCCCCATTGCGTGGGATCAGGGTCCGTCTCATTTCTACTCATGATCACAAAACCAGGTAGATGAAAAGGTTGTCACTCACCTGAATATAAACAAAAAGAACCTGTCAAAGCAGAATAAAAAAAAAAAGAATGTTACTGACAACAAAAGGAAAAAAAAACCACAAATACACCCATAGTCAGCAGCCACCTCCTTGGATATTATTCCACCTATTCCTCCCTTTTCTGTTAATAAACTTATTTAACCTCTGTCTTGTGGTTAAGGCCAGAAGCTCAGACCTTGGTTGGGTGCTGCTGCACCAGACACTTCCAGCCAAAGACAGTGCCTGACCCAACAAACTTCAGCTCAAGAGCAGTGTGGGCTATGCTCAGCCTGCAACTGGATTTTGTTTAGCCCATGTCTTCATTCCATACCCACCACAGAGGTTTTTCCCCCAGGTTATCCAAACGTTGCACCAAAGGTATCTATCTGTCAATGCATCACCCACAAAACTGTCTGAAAAGCCTCTTCTGCTCAAGAGGAAACTATTTTAAGATGTTGTGTAAGATAAAAACAAGAACCCAAGGAGGCAAGAAATGAACCAACGCCTTTGTATCCGCATTTCTCTGGGCCAGTCCCTCCTGCTTTTGCTGTAGGAGGGGTCTAGGAGGTTTCTTGGCATCATGCTTTTCAGATTCCCAACACAATGACATCATTCATCTCTCTAACCAGTCAAGCCCAAGCAGCTCCCAGAAAGTTCATTAGATGTTTTGTCCCGCTAATGTCATCCGCACAACGTCCTCCAGACAAAGGCTGTATTTTTTTTTTTTTCAGCCCTGGAATTTATGCATTTTAAAAGAGAATAAATTAACTCCAGCCTGGGGCTATTTTAACCACACCCCCAGAATAAACTCCGCTTCTTCTCCTCTTCCTATCACGAAACACTGGGCAGTGACACCAGAAAACAATAATAAGCAGCACCATCTGTTGAAAGACACTCCTAATATAAGTTATTTTTTCTACTTTTACAATCATAGAATCATAGAATGGTCAGAGTTGGAAGGGACCTT
>VXBW01007666.1:1140953-1155632 GCA_013400375.1 Thinocorus orbignyianus
CTCTTCCAATTTAAAACCATTCCCCCTCGTCCTGTCACTAGACTTCCTGACAAAGAGTCCCTCCCCAGCTCTCCTGGAGCTCCCTTCAGATCCTGGAAGGGATCCTGTTCAGGTCCTGGGACCTGAACAGCCCCAGCTCTCTCAGCCTGTCCTCATAGGAGCGGTTCTCCATCCCTCTGAGCATCTTGGTGGCCCTCAATCTCAGTAACACAAAAAAACCCCTCCCCAAAAAAAAACACCCAAAAAACACCCCCAAAAGAAACCTCATATAAAGTTTATCCTGCTTTGGATAGAAGAAAGAGGCATCATGCACAAGACATTATAATTCCATCATTTGATGGTCTCTCCTACTAAAAAATGCCTGATGGTAAAAACCAATAGGCTGCCAGCCTCTGCTGGTGCAAGCCAGGACTGTGATTTAGCTCAGGACAACAAAACAATGACACAAAGCCCTTTCACAGCACCAAATCAGCCTCTTCCAGGGAGAAATCAGGCAGCATCCACTTGGACCAGTGTGCCAAAGCAACATCCACTGCCTGAACCGCTGTTGTTTGCCCTGTGGCAGGCGAACACCGTGGTATCACAACATCAGCGGCCGCTTGCGTGCTGGGAACGGTGTCCGTGGGCTGGCTGCCTGCACAGCCAGCGCTTCCAGAGTCCTGCATTACTGCTCATTAACAGAAACATCCCCTCCTGGCTCAGCACGAGGAATGCATTCACTTTTCTCTTTTCCTCTTGCAAGTTAATGTAAAAAACACTCCACCTAAAATGCAGCATTGTAAATCTAACAAATTATACCAGTATCCACCTAAGGCTTCCAGTGTGCTCTGCTCAGCAGCCTGTCACAACCCTAAACCAACAACAGCACTAACCCCCAGTTCTGTATCTATTACCTGGCCCTGCTGGCACGGTGAGGACCACCCAAGGTCCCCCTCTCCCACCCATCAGGGCCTTTGGCCAAGCTGGGCTGCTGCAACCCCATTTAGAATCATAGAATCACAGAATGGTCAGAGTTGGAAGGGACCTCAAAGATCATCAAGTTCCAACCCCGCTGCCATGGGCAGGGACACCTCTCCCTAGAGCAGGTTGCTCCAAGCCCCATCCAGCCTGGTCTTAAACACTTCCAGGGATGGGGCATCAACAACTTCCCTGGGCAACCTGTTCCAGTGCCTCACCACCCTCACAGGAAAGAACTTCTTCCTAATATCTAATCTAAATCTCCCCTCTTCCAATTTCCCAGTGGCAGGCATCTCTCCAGGCTTCCAAACACAACCCTCTGTAGAACAAGGATGTGGTGGAGTTGTCTGTGACAGCTTTTAGGTAAAAAAAACCTTATGTCTTCTGGGTTTTGAGAGTTTTGCCTCCACTGTTTAATCTTCTGCTTGCAGCTCCCTAAGAGGCAGGGCGGGAACACTCTTGCCTACTTGACAGCTACACTCCAGGGGCTTTCTTGGTCTGTCCCTCAGAGACCAGGAGGTGCTGGAAGAGTCTGAAATGCCTCACCTGCATTTTACCATACTTCTAGTTTGACCTGCTGAGCCTTGCCACACAAAGCTGGACGGCCCAGTGACATTATACACTGCACCAAAACCCATCCAAGAGGAAGGCACAGTTGAGTAGCGTGTTGGAGTTCAGCACAGCTACAAGAGGTGGGAGAGAGAGGGGTTTTCACTGTTGGTCTGGGCACACACAGAGATTTGGGTCTGAAGCCAGGCAGGGTATCATTCCTAGGCTCAGATAAAGTGGTAGGTGAGAATATCAAAAAGACAGCAGGCAACAAGCAACGTCCTAGAAGAGAAAGCAAGCACAAGTCTTGAGACACGGGAACCAAACAAAACAAAGAAGGAAGAACTGATTGTTCCGATTCCCCAGCAGCGCTGGAAATCTGCACACATACATCATGGATAAGATTCAAACTTCAATTTGAGATGCCTGTAAATGAGATCACTTAGAAATCTAAGGAATCTGGAAAGTCTCTGATCTCTTGTATGCGTGAAGAAAATGGAATTCAAAACAACTGACCTTCTATAACCTGGACATGGAGCAGCAGTTAAAGAAGGAATAAGCCTTTTTCTCTTTTCAGTCTCCTCCCTCTGCAGTAAGATCTAGCTCTGCCACCTGGGACACGCAGAACAAACAAGACATATCCCCCAGCCACACTTCTTAAAGTTATTGTTTGTATAAATGGTGGTTACTGAACAAAGCCAGAGATACATCCATAACCCAGCAAAGCTGACAGCAGGACTGGGGTAAACTGGAAGCAGATATTTTGGCGAGTCACACTTCCCAATCTCCAACTGTAAAAATCAAGGAGTATTTATGCATCTGGTGAAAGCTCAGACTCATAATCACAGGAATCCAGGACCTGGAGCTTCAAAAGCACCAAATACCTCGAGAGTTGTCAACACAGAACTCACTGTAGCTTTCATTTTAACATTTTAAATTCCATGGGATGGATAATCGCCTTGACCTCTCTCTATGTGATGCACCCACACAAAAAGACAACAAAAAGACATCTATATGCTGTCCCCCAACACGTTCTGTGCAGATCCTGCCTCTCAGCAGGATCCCGGAGGAATTCTGCTGGTCCAACAATATAGGAAGAGGAAAGCAGCTTGCAAAAGCGTTTCCTAATCCCTTGTAAAAGGCAGAGCCAGCTCTTCTTGAATCCCATCCACTTTTCAAGTAAAGAATTAAGCCACAAGAACTGCAGGCAAACTGGAAGTAAAAGCCTCAGACTCCAAAAGACGTCTCACAGAAGCTCTCTAGGCAGTGACCTTGGAGCAGTTCAACCAGAAAAGTGTCCCTTGAGCCTTGCCTGAACAATGCCACCACTTCTCTGCTCCTGGAGACAGGTGCTGGCAGAGGCTTTGCTTCACAGGTAGATGCATGTGCTCATCAAACCACTAAGTTCCTGTCTCATACTGGAGGATGGAAGACTACCCGAGCAGAACAGGGAACTGCAAAGACCAGAAGTGGCAGCCTGAGTGCCAGATATGCTCCATGGGACGTGACAACATCAGCTCTACCTGCAGAGCTCCCGTTGAGCTCAGGAAGAGCCTTACTCTTGTCAGCAGAGCGAGGATGAGCTGCCTGGAATGGTTCCTTACATCACTGAAGTCCAGACTGTGGCAATGGGCAGGAAAGCAAACAAAGAGGTCACCAGAAAAAGGAGTGTCATAACCCACCGGGTGAGTGGGTTGAAACAAGAGTTCTGTGAGGTTGATGTTCTGCTTGCCTGAGTAAGCTCAGCTCATTACTGTGGACACATACTGTGTCCAGTTCTGGAGTCCTCAACATAGAAAGGACATCGAACTGTTGGAACAGGTCAGGTGGAGGGCCACCAAGATGNACACCTGCAGTATTTCCCAGCCTGTCTTAGATTCTTTTTCTCTTTTGCAAAAGGAAGAAATATCATCTTCATATTAGGGACACAGAGGGATGGTCTAGTCCTAGAGAAAGGACGTGATCTTCATGAGAACTGTATGTGTCAGATTCCCTGTTTCTCCCATAAATCCCATTGTCTGTGCAGTGGATTTAATGGTCTCTGCAGAGCCATTACCCAAGTATTGCAAAAACAGCAGTCTGGGCTATGAAGCTGCTTCCAAATACTTTTGGAGACTGGCAGTGGCTCTTTAGGGAGCTGACCCAGCATCTGGGAGCCCACAGGGGCTTATGATGCAGTAACACCAAGGTGACAGTGACACAAAATGAGCTCTGCTTTCTTCTAGTAGCCATTCTTTTAAACCCACTGATCAGGAATAAATAACATCTGGGCCCATCGCAAAGAGGCAAAGGAGGAAGGTAGTGAGGAATACAGTTCCACCTGGACATCTCCCATTCACCACCTGCCCCTGCTGGCCTGGGACTGCAAGACTAATCACAGAATTGTCTGGGTTGGAAGGGACCTTTAAGATTGAGTCCAACCACTAAGATAACTCTGATTTAAAAAAATCACTAAACTAAGTCACTGAGCACTATGTCAACCCTTTTGAATCCTTGTCAATGTCTTTTGAATACCCCCAGGGATGGTGCTTCAACCACCTCCCTGGGCAACCCATTCCAAGGCTTAATAACCCCTTCAGTGTAAAAATTTTTCCTAATATCCAACCTGAACCTCCTCTGGCACAACTTGAGGCAGTTTCCTCTTGTCCCATTGCCTGTAACTTAGAAGAAGCAGAGGCGAAGAAGATTGGGACTAAGCTTTTCCATAAAAAAAGCTTTCCCTTACAAGGCCAACTGATGGTCAAGCCAAGCTTTGAACTGGGCTTTTATCTAAGTCTCTCTGTTTGTTTATTTTAAAGGCTTCCTGGGACAACTTTTTCAACAGCAGAGTCTTCTGCTTTCAAAAAGGACATCAGGACCAGAGAGCCCTTAACCACCCATCCAATGCCAACAATTCCACCACCTCACTGCAGGTAGGAACATGCCCGTGGATCAGTGAAAAGCAAGAATGTGCTGCCTCAGCAGAAAGGAAAACAAATTCTGTCTGTACAAGAAACCAATCACCATCTCGGTCACTGCACAATCAGGATCTCTCAGAGATTTGCCCTGATTTTCTCAGAGTTCAGAAATTAGGACAGCTTTATAAACCCTTCTCTGCTTTGTGCACTTCACGCTGGCTGCGGGCCCACAGAATAGTTTGCAGAGCCATTCCAAACACAGAGCTGTTCCTCCCACCAAGACATTAACGCTTGAGGGTGAGGTTCCTCTCCAGAAGGGATCATCTCAGCAAATATGGGACAGATTTCCTCCCTCTTCCCTTTCCCATCTTCACTCATCATGTTATATCCCAATTAGCATGACTCAAACAGCAGGGGCTGCCTGGCATAACGACAGTTACCTTGCCAAAATACACCTGAAAAACTTCTGTTGGAGATCATCCATCCTTAGGTGGGACACTGTTGTCTCTACACAGTTCCCCCAACCACTCCACAGCAACCCAACCTGCTGTTCCTGCCCTGGGTGCTCCCCAAGCTCTGCCAACGTGTTAAACCACACTGGGGAGTAGCTGGACTGGTTGGTGCTTCTGAAATCCAGTATGTGGCCTCTCCTCCTTCTCCAGGCTTAAGCCACCCCCACAGACCAGTTTTCAGAGCCACTTTAACCCTTCTGTCCCTATGACTGTTCCCAAATGCTGCCCATTCCTAAACCTTGCCTTGAGGCATCGCAAAACTGGCGACGATGTGGTGACACAACAACCAGATTAATTAAGGACCAAATTGAGAACTCTTCATCTCACTCCATCTACATAGACAGGAATTTTGAGAGGTTGAGGTGGCAGCCTCAGCCTTTCATTAACAGAGCTGTGAACAGCAGGGGGGGTCACTGGTCCCCAAAAATCTTGTGCTCCTCACTTCCCACCATCAGCACCTGACTGAGGACTCTCCATAATGCTCTTTCCTCAGAGCCCGAAGTGCTGCAAGTGTGGATCTGCTGGGGTTTTGCAATTCATCTTCAGATCTTCTCCTGCCACCCAAACCTTACTGGGCTTCCTCTCTTTAGCTTGGGGTCAGGTTCTCAGGACCCTGAATCTGCCTTCAGCTCTTACAGAAAACTCTGTAATTAAGGAAAAGGTAGAAGCCATTCTGTTATTGTAACCTCATCAAGACTTGTCCTCATCCCTTTCCTGCACCTTATCCAGAAGTGAATTCCTATGGCTGTGTCTTTATGCCGGCAGGGATAAAGAAAAACAGACCAGCACTTTAATTTTTTCCTCCATCCTAAACACACACACACACGTACCAGCTGTTTCTGCCTCTTCAAAAGTATAAAATAACCCTGGATCATGTAAATCTAATGCTGTAAGCTTTACTGTACTCAATTCAAACTTACTGGTTTTGAATTTGCTGATCAAAGTAACTGATAAGGAAAAAAACAGATTGCACAAACCTGCTGATAGAGAACTGCTTAAACAACCTCAAACATTCCTCCTTTTCTCTCCAAGAAGCATGAGAAGAAATCCATGAATCCCTCCCCTCGCAGATGCAAACACACACAGCTAACTTAGGAAGCCGAACAAAAATCTTACAAAGATAGCAGTTCAAAATCTTCAAGCAAACCTCCAGCCCCGTCCTCTGCAGTTGAAATAAAAACAAGCAACATCATGCCGATGAGCTAGGAGCTTACTTTGCTGAAGCAAAATCTGCCACAGAAGGAGTTTTGCAAGTTGCTCCATTTCTTCAGCTTCTCCGTGTTTTCGTCTCTCTTGAAAAACAAGTTGAGGACTTTTTTTTTTTTTTAACTTTCTTTTTTGTTGTTGTTGTTGGTTAACTGCAAAACACTATGACCTCATCAATTTACATCCAGAAAGCTGTGGACAGCAGCTCATATTCTGCAGGATTACTCCACCTCCAACTTCTTAACTCCCCACCTCCCCACTCTGCTCTCCCCCTACACTCACACTCCACCTCCTTCCTTTCCCTAACGCTCTCTGCACAACTCCTACAAACACCCACTCTCCTCTTTCCCCTCCCTCTGGGACCTTCTGATCTGCCCCTGACTTTGATGTAAAAGTTTTTTTTTATTGGGTGAAGTTAGTTCCACACAGCTCTGGGCTCACAAAAACAATCCTTCTCCCTCCCCCTAGGGATGGAACTAATTTTCCTTGTGCTTTACTTGATCCAGCTGTTCCGTCCTTTGTTTGACACTCATCCAGCTGTCTGCTCCAGACTGGATTTATTCTGTTGCCTTCGGTGGTTTTTTGATCTTTGTCTCCTCATATGGTTTTACTTCATGCTCAAGCCTCGGAAGACAACCTAGAAAACAATATTTACTCTGTCCTGTGATTTGTAAGTAAGGGCTTAATAGCAGCTATCCTAGAAAAAGGATAATAATGGCAAGGATTGAGTATGTGGGAGCTTAGGGCAGTGTGGGCACAAGAGCCTAGAATGAAACACAACTACAAGCCCTAGAATACTGCAATGTTGGGAATAGGTTCCCCCCACGCCTTCTAGAAGTCAGAACACAGAAGGCTGGGTCAGATTGAGAACTTCTGCTTCCAACCCTTCCTACAAGGATTGAACTATGCCAGTCGTTGCTTGATTGGCACCGAGACAAACAACCAACACGTTGCAGTCACCTTAACCACAGCAGAGCTGACACACCACAGCTCTTCTCCTTGGTGTACTCACACCACCAGCCCCAAGAGCAGCAACAATGTCAAGCCATGACTGAATTTTCATCAGTCTTTGCTCAAGGGAAAGGCTGTGAAATTCCATTAACCAGTTCCTAAAGCTGGTACTGATGTATTTAACTGTGTTTATACAACCCACTTTGCTGCATCCCGCCATGATTAAATGCAGCCAGTGGCTGAAAACAATCAGTGGCAAACAGCAGGGAAAGGAGGAGTAAATTCTTAAACTCCAAACACTGTTTGACAGCAGAAAACCTCCACACACCCTTTATGCACATACACTCACAGAACAGTTCAGATTGCCTCAGTTTGTGTCTGCAGACCAGGGAGAGTCATCATCTCTTTCAGTTTAGGGGATATTACTCCTTTAGATGCTGCAGGACATGCAGGGAGGGGACACAGACTCCTTCAAATGGCAAGACTAACCAAGGATGGAATGAAATCATGTCCTTGTGCCACCGTTTAAACTGTTGAAACTCTGCCAGCCTTCCGTCACAGGGAGTGGGAACAGCTTAATGGGCTGGAAAGGAACCATGTAGAAAGGGCCCTAACCTGGTTGACGTTAGTCTCCTCTGCTGACTCTGCAGGTGTGAAGACATTTTAGTTCCACATCAATCCAAGTCTGAGTTCTGAAAAAAGCAATTCATTTCCAGTGGAAAAATTTGTTTTGCTTTTCAAGCGAGACAAGATGGTGAAAGGCAGTGAGTCAGAGCGTTCAACAACCTGCTCCATAAAGGCATCAATGTTGCTTTAGACTTGGAATATGGCTCCATCTGAGTCTGGCCTTGTTTAGGTCTAACAACCCCATCCATGCAGGTGACTGAATTAGCCAAGAGCCTTTTAATACAAGACTTGTGGGAAAATTACACGAGTATGAAGTCAGGGAACAGTGTGCTGCTAGTACCTGTTAAAAATAAAACCATGGTGAAGCTTTCTGTTGGCTGGCATTCTGTTGTTAGATTATTGCTGTTTATGCATAAACAGTTTAGTGGATTTAATGATACAATTAGTCATCAAGTTGAAAATGCTGAGGAAAAGGAATTAAAACTTATCATTCTTAAATGTCCATCTGTAGAACAGAGCTAAATGTGTGAGAGTCTCATAGAAGAACTTAAAAATACAAGCTTTCCCATGGCATTCCATGGAGTTAAACTGAATTGCCCTACTTGAATTCTTCCTTCTGACATTTTTCTATACCATCTAGCATACTAGAAGATAGATTTCCTCTACCCAGAGGGTGCTGTGTTTCAGGAAAGAGGAGGGCATTATAACAAAAACCTAAATAAACATCTAAATAATTATGCTCTGCAACAAGGGGAGCTTTGGAAACACGCAGACTAACACAGATAAGAATTTCAGGTAGTTTGGGATCCTGTCTCCAGCAACAGACAGAACCAGAACTTTCAAAGAAATTCCAAGAAACAGGAGCTATTATTATTATTATTAAATATTCCATCCTACTGTTAATTCTGGCAGGTCTTCACACTGTCCTAAACACATCCAGATAACTGCTGGTTTGTTTCTAGCAAAAAGTTCTCCAGTAAACTTCAGCTAAGAACCTTACCAAAATTTCCCTGCAAACTTCAACTCTGTCATTTCTATTAAGTAGGGAAATTTGTGGATCATTAGAGACACCCAGTCCCTCACAGTCCCAGTTCCCACACTCAGCAGCAGAGCGATGTCAATGGCCTGAATGTTGATGTGTCCAGCCCGACTGTAACCCTAAGGCAAAAAAACACAGGCTGGGCTTTGCAAGCTTCAGATATTTGCATGAGCCCAATTCCATAACCACCTGAGAGCATCCCTAAATTGGGAACCTGCTGATTCCCAGGCATCACAACAAAGACAACACTGATCTGCAGGAGTTGAGGTGCTGGGCTCTTGCTGAGCCAGAAGTCCAGTGGCAGAAGGAGCCTTTCCAGTTGTCTCTGTCAGGCCAGAGACAAAAGGCTCCCATCTGACAGCCTTTTGTTCAGCTGCAGCATCAGAGCAGAGTCTGGAAAACGTCTGGCTGGGAGGCAAGAAGCTGTTTCCCATTGTGCAGGATGGGAATACAGCACCCTCTCCTTCCCTTGGTGTCTCCCAACCACAGGCAGAAGCTTCCAGGCTGTGATTCCAGGTTGCTTTTCCACCTTTCTGCCTCCCAGCTTTGGCACTGCAGAGGTTACTGGCCGTCTATTGCATGACTTCTGGGATGGATGCGGATTGCTGTGGTCACTGCTCTCATGAATTGGCTATTTCCTGACTGGAAGAAGCCAAATTCAGGCTGAACCCACTGAAGCCTCCTAAAGAAAATCACCCACTGAAAGGAAAGAGCAATAGCTTCTCCTGGATTTACAGTAAGAAGAGAAAAGGCACACAGGAGGCCATTTCACAGATCTTTGCCTTCTCCTCACTTTTAATTCTGCACAGTCTCGTCAGCCCTGTCTTCCTAAAGCTTTGCTAATCCAAAATGATCCTGGAAGGGCAGCTGTGTCAACACTTTGCCTGATCAGGAGCTGAATTTTTAACTAGATTCTCCATGGAAGCTGGCTGGAGCAGTTCCCTCGCCTTTCTCCTTCCTCACCCCCGCAGGAGGTATTTTGGGTATTGATTCTCAAAACAAGAAGAATCCCTCAGCTGCCCACTGTGGCATATACAGCTGCCTGCCCTGGCCACAAATCCTGTCCAAAACAAGCAATTTTATCCATCCAAAGGAACTTTCTATCACCAACACGAGTGGTTTCACGTCCCGGGGCTCTGCACCTGCCATCCTCATCACACGGCAGGCAAGCAGGGAGGAGGAAGGCTCCCATGTTTCCAGTCACTCCTATTTCAGATATGAAATACAAGGTGATATGAAATAGATATTTCAAATGCTGTTGACTCAGGTGGAGAAAATTCCTGCCCAAGGCCAGGGGTCACACAATTAATTGGCTTGTGGGAAGTAATAGTGGGCAAACCATGTCGGCCAGCAAGTTAGCAGCTATCACATCAGGAAGAAGCTCTGATGCCAAGAGGTACTTTCCACCCTTTTATGGCAGTTTTGAGAACCATTAACCCTGGGAAACAGGAGTGGAAGTGGCCACTTCCATCCCATTTTCACAGCTATAAATATATGTAAAGCATTCAAAAGAATTGCCAGGATTAATGCTCTGTTGACACAAAGATACAAATTACAGTACAAGGCCTTATGTACAGGATTTGTCAACACTCCATGCTTATTACCAACAACTTCTTTAGATCTTCCTTAAATACAGGACCCATAGTGCTCTGCCGTGATCAAAGAAAAGGAGAAAATATCTACCCTGAGTAGAAGCAAGGATAATTCCTAGAACTAAAAAGCAGTAGGGAATGCCACAGCTCGGGCATAGAGAGTGCTAATTGACAGGTACAGTGGCAAAGGTAGCAAGGATCCTGCAAAACCAAAAATACAAGCAAAATTAGAGCTTTGCATGGAAACAGCAAAAGAGAGAGCAAGGCAGGGGTGCTGCAGTTCAGGGTTAGTGTACACCACCACAATTTATCTTCCAGTGGGAATTGTTCAAACACCCCATCATGCCAGTGGTGGGATCAACCTGTAACACTCAGAGGGATAAATACGCACCCATATTCACCTCCCCTTTCTAAGAAAGGTCTGGTGTGGGTAAGGGGAGCCTCCAGAGCTGCCTGCTGATGGAAAAGAGCAAAGTAACACACAACCCTGTGAATTACCAGAGGGTGTGTGTTTCCCGGGAGGCTTCATTTGGTTGCAAAGCTTTACTCATGAAAATAAACCTCTCAGCTGCAATGAATCCCACAAGCAAGCCTGAAATCAGCCAACTTGCAGCGAGAGCTGTGAACTAAAAGGACAAAACTGAAACCTGACCACAAGAACAGGGCTGTCAAGCAAAGCCTGTCATTATCCCAGGGATGTAACAAGCTGTGTACCTCTTACAGACCCAGCATTACAATGTCTGCTCCCCAGCCAAAAATCCTGAAGCCCCTGATTTGCCTTCTCTGAAGGGCATAAACAGAAGGAAGAGCTGAGGGTCTGGAGAGATGATTTTTTTCTATTTTGTTGGATCCACTGTGATCCCCAGCCTGTGAAACAGTCAGCAAGCCAGCAGCTGAGGCAAATACACATGCCCCGTGAGTGAGAACATCACCCTTCTTTCTATCAGTTAATAATACCCCTGGGACAAGCCATTTCTACTGAAAAAGAAGTGTGAAGTCCACAAAAAACACCCCACTGCAGTGGTCTAAGCTATGCCATGCCCAAGCACTCCTGAAGCAAAACGAGGGGGTTGGCCAGGAACAGCAAGTGATATTTGGGGGGTGTCCTTTGCAGGTAATTCCTCAGGTTCTTCCTGTCCTTGGATCTCCAGCTGGAAAGCTCTACTTCCCTACACGCCGAAGGCATTGGAGCATAAATTAATTAATGTGAACGTCCAGGTATGCCAGATATTTAGTTAGATGGAATCTTAAGAGGCTTTTGATCTTCTGCTTCATGCACTGGGCTTTGCAGCTTGCCTGGCAGAGACTTGGGTAGGCACAACCCAGATCAACTGCAGCAGCAGAGCAGGTTGCTTTCTTCCTGAATCCATTAATAATATGTGCTCCTGGGAGTCTTCATCTGTTTTTCCAGCTCTGCTGTCCTCCTCACTGGTCAGACTTCTGTCTACATCTTTTGCCGTGAGGCATCTCTGCAGCTCAGTGGTTCCTGTCATCTAGCATCTTTGGATGGCACTAAATTTAAACACCCTCTTTTGTTGGAATGCCATCAGCTTCAGATTCCTGGGATTCATCTCAAAACCAGTAATAGAAACCAGTTACAAAAACAGAGAAATTGCCCAGGAAACCAACATAGATTTTTCTTTTTTTTTTTTTTTTTCCAGACTGAAGCCTGAAGATTATTTTTCCAAGATAAAAATGGGTTTTGGCAATTTTTTCACCAGATGAAATCCTAAAAGCTGGGTTCAGCCGTGGGGAGAAAAGCCAAATGGAATTATGCACCCAAAAAATCATCAGAGGCAGATAGTTAGCAGGTATAAATCAGCAGGCTTGCATGAACTACCACAGAATCTTCCTCATACAACTTTGTGTTCCACAAACACCCATTAGATCACTAATCCTGCCACTTGGCAGCTTTAGGTAATGGTGAAATTTGGTTACTCTTTCCACTAGAAGAAAACAGAATACAGAGTTTCCTTCTATTCACCTTGTATTTTCTGTACATCCCACATAGCTCTGCTTCACCAGCTGGTTTTTCTGCTGCTGAATAGATTTGCCTGTTCATAACCTGTGAAAATCACTGTCAAAACCCTGTAAATAATAAATATCTTTTGATAGGAAAAGCAGTTCTTTTGAATCAGCATCAAACACCACTTTGTTCCAAATAAGCACCTGAATCAGATGCAGTTAGGCTTAAAGTTGGTTAAATCCCAACAGATAAAGAATTGTTCTCACTGAGGTTGTTGTTTTGGGGCTTCTCTTTAATGGGATTTCATTTCAATCTCAGCAGGCAAAGAATTTATCGAGGGCAGCTGATATAGGGAACACATTATCTGGGGTTTATTCCTCATTCATGTTTGCAAGTGTCTTTTTATCAGTGGTCTCATACTTGGGTTTATTCGCTCTGCACAGACAGGCTTTATATGCAGCACAGGCAGCTTCTCCAAGGAAAAGTTTGCAGTCTAAACAGACGGGAGCAGGAGGGAGCCACACGACACAGAAGGAAATGACTCACCCAAATTCACACAGCAGACCAGTGGCAGAATTCGGGATACAGCCCAGAGCAGCTGCATTTCAGCCCCAGGAGAACCTCACTGCCTGGATCCATCCTCACCGGGAGCCCAGAGCCCCGCGGGAAAACTCACAACACACCTAACAGTGACAAGGAATAGAGTTACACCAAATCTCTTTCCTGTCTTTCAGCTCTGGAAAGATTCAATGATACATGGAACTCAGATGTAATATGGACAGAAGCCTGATTTTTAACTTCACAATGTCCTGTTGCATCCCTCTTGCCTCTCAGATTTTTCCAGTGTTCTGATTCCCTAGGGAAAACAAGAATCATTGCTACCTGCTGCTTCTTTTCAGGACACCACAGAGAAATCATATATTTTTGTTTATTTTGTTTTGTTTAAAATATTAAGTACTTAGCTCCTAGTCTATTCTGAGATCCAACAAATTCTTTTATAATATTATTTTTTAAATTTAGAATTAAAGAAACAGGTATGAGCTCAGAATCACTACATGAACCATGAAGTTCCTGAGGGAATGGAAAAATAGGCAAATCTGAATTGGAGCTCCCATCAGTTATAACTTCAGGAGCAGGCTCTATTCATGTATTTCCATCTGTTAATCTTCCTCTAAGGTTCACAGCAGAAGCCGTGTGGATGCAGGGGGATGTTTTTCAGGGATCCTGACACGATGCCACTTGCAACTCAGTTCCCCCCAGAACTCCTAGATCCATGCAAACGATCCCCCCAAATCAATTAATGAAAATCAAGTGCCCCAGTCAGAAGGGTATCCAAGCTATGACACGGGGCTGACTCACTCCCATCGGAGCTGTGGTTTTCAGCTCTTCCAAATCCACACTGAAACCACCGGGTTCCTCTCTGGGGGACAGAGACCCAGGACTGGTCCAATTTGGCAGATGGCAGACCACCGAGATTCAGGAGGAAATGATTGAGGGATCAAATCACCACTTTGAACATCTACTCAGCCAGTGTGCTTGTCTTAACAAATGCAAGAGAAGGCAGCAGCTCAGAACAGTGACATTCCCTCCCCCCGCCAAAGTCTCTGGCTGCACTTCCAAAACTTCATGATGGGACCTCACCAACACCAGGCTCAGAGTTACACAAGTTACAGCATTTTCAGACCCTGATTGCAAGATACAGCACCAAGAAGCCCTGTGCTTCTGTTCNGAGAAGGCAGCAGCTCAGAACAGTGACATTCCCTCCCCCCGCCAAAGTCTCTGGCTGCACTTCCAAAACTTCATGATGGGACCTCACCAACACCAGGCTCAGAGTTACACAAGTTACAGCATTTTCAGACCCTGATTGCAAGATACAGCACCAAGAAGCCCTGTGCTTCTGTTCTCCTTTACCAGAGACAAGAACAAGATAGAATTACAGAATGGTTTGCACTGGAAAGGACCTTAAAGATCATCGAGTTCCAACCCCCCTACCATGGGCAGGGACACCTCCCACCACACCAGGTTGCTCCAAGCCCCATCCAGCCTGGCCCTGAACCCCTCCAGGGATGGGGCAGCCACAGCTTCTCTGGGCAACCTGTTCCAGTGCCTCACCACCCTCACAGCAAAGAATTTCTTCCTAATATCTCATCTAAATCTCCCCTCTTCTAGTTTAAAACCATTCTGCCACATCCTATGGCTCCTGTCCCTGATCAAGAGTCCTTCCCCAGCTTTCCTGGAGCCCTTTTAGGACTGGAAGGGGCTCTAAGGTCTCCCTGGAGCCTTCTCTTCTCCAGGCTGAACCCCCTCCAACTTTCAGCCTGTCCTCTCAGCAGAGGTGCTCCATCCCCTGAGCATCTCCATTGCTCATCTAGGTCTGAACCTA
>VXBW01007666.1:1156687-1168988 GCA_013400375.1 Thinocorus orbignyianus
ACCACTCTTTCTGTGAAAAATTTTTTCCTAATGTTCAGTCTAAACCTACCCTGGTTGGAGCTTGAAGCCATTCCCTCTTGTGGATGCAGGGGGATGTTTTTCGGGGATCCTGACAAGATGCCACTTGCAACTCAGTTCCCCCCAGAACTCCTAGATCCATGTAGACAAACGATCCCCCCAAATCAATTAATGAGTATCAAATGTCCTAGACAGAAGGGTATCCAAGCTATGACACGGGGCTGACTCACTCCCATCCAAGCTGTGGTTTTCAGCTCTTCCAAATCCACACTGAAACCACCGGGTTCCCCTCTGGGGGACAGAGACCTAGGACTGGTCCAATTTGGCAGATGGCAGACCACCGAGATTCAGGAGGAAATGATTGAGGGATCAAATCACCACTTTGAACATCTACTCAGCCAGTGTGCTTGTCTTAACAAATGCAAGAGAAGGCAGCAGCTCAGAACAGTGACATTCCCTCCCCCCGCCAAAGTCTCTGGCTGCACTTCCAAAACTTCATGATGGGACCTCACCAACACCAGGCTCAGAGTTACACAAGTTACAGCATTTTCAGACCCTGATTGCAAGATACAGCACCAAGAAGCCCTGTGCTTCTGTTCTCCTTTACCAGAGACAAGAACAAGATAGAATTATAGAATGGTTTGCGCTGGAAAGGACCTTAAAGATCATCGAGTTCCAACCCCCCTGCCATGGGCAGGGACACCTCCCACCAGAGCAGGTTGCTCCAAGCCCCATCCAGCCTGGCCCTGAACCCCTCCAGGGATGGGGCAGCCACAGCTTCTCTGGGCAACCTGTTCCAGTGCCTCACCACCCTCACAGCAAAGAATTTCTTCCTAATATCTCGTCTAAATCTCCCCTCTTCTAGTTTAAAACCATTCTGCCACATCCTATGGCTCCTGTCCCTGATCAAGAGTCCTTCCCCAGCTTTCCTGGAGCCCTTTTAGGACTGGAAGGGGCTCTAAGGTCTCCCTGGAGCCTTCTCTTCTCCAGGCTGAACCCCCTCCAACTTTCAGCCTGTCCTCTCAGCAGAGGTGCTCCATCCCCTGAGCATCTCCATTGCTCATCTAGGTCTGAACCTAGAGGCATTTTGAAGTGGGACAAGGAAGATTCACATAAACAGGCTTTGATGCCATAATTGTTACTGCCTAACTGCCTGTTTCTGTTTGTCTTTCTCACAAGTACCCTGCTAACATCAGTGCCAGAACTGAGACAAAAAGCAGAGATCACCCCCTCAGAGCAAGGATTCAGCACTCATGGAAAGGATGAAGCAGAGAGGCTCTTCCAGCACAGTTCTCCAGCGACCTCACACACAGGCAGCAGCAGTTCAGGCTTCTCAAACACGGGAAAAGCTTAAGCCACAAGGACACAGCAGTGTTTAATTTCTGTGAAGAACCAGAAAGCTCTGAGAGCACTCAGGGAATGGACACATTTAGCTGAGAGATACCATTCTGTGTCCCCTTTCTGCCCATCAGCATTGTGCCTCAAACCACATCTTTCGGGCTCTCTGTCCATGGGAACACTGTTCTGGAGCTACGAGCTTTTGAAGGGAAGCTCCATTCCTCACACTAATTGCAGCCCATCTGTTGCACCCGCCTAAAATAATTAAGCAGTGGGATTCCAAGCACAGCATCTTATTTTGAGATCAGAAATGACTGGGAAAGAGTGGAAAAATTAATAGGTTGGCTCTGAAAAGGGTGCTCAAAGGTTGCCTCCCAGAGAGTTTTGTTATTTCTCTCAGTTTTGCAGGCCATTTGATTTAAAATAAAACTACTTTGGCTGAAAGGAGGTTGCTTTCCACACTGAAATATAGTTCCTGCTGCCAAATTTAGGCACACAAACATGGAGCCTGGCCAACATTTAAGGGTAGTCTTATGTGAATTGTATATTTGCTCTAGATCAAGCCAAGAGGACTCCAGCAACCATAATCGTAGCTGAAGAGAACAGGGTGCTGTTTGGTTCATATCCTTTAGAAATCAGGTGCTTCACAAAACAAAACCCNCTCCTTTAGAAATCAGGTGCCATTCTGGAAGGGAACACAGCAGGTGCTTCACAAAACAAAACCCACTATATAATGTTTTAGAAAAGAAAGAATATATATAAATGTCTTTTCCCTGCTCCCCACACCCCTTTCTAACCCAACCTGACATAGTGAAATCAGCAATTACTCCCAGCAATTAGTCAAGCACCTAATTCTACCCTTTAGGACAAGTCACAGGTTCCATTATCACATGAGTTTCCCATCTTACACCTGACAGAGCTGATACCTTCAGGGGAAAACTGCACTTGTGTTTTGGTTTTTTTTAAGAACACTGCTAGAGGTCTCTTAAACACCAAAGGCAAAAGGGAAAAAGCTTCTCAAACACACCCCAGCCCTTCAGTGCAGCTTGTAGGACCCTGAGACACACTGAGTTGCATTTAAGGGAAAGAAACGATCACTAAGATCCAGATGAAGTTCTGAGCATCTCTGAGCTGATTTTTACCTACTCCAGGCTGGAACACACAGCAAACAAACTGGATTTCTCCTTATTGGTGTTAAGCGTTTTCTAACAGCCCTTTAGAATGGAAGGAGACAACTTCCCCTGGCTCAGCAGAGCAGATCTCATTCCTCTCTCCAAGCATATACCTGAAACCCAAGTGCTAACGTTGAGTCAACTCCCAGGCAGACACACAACAGAGAGCTTTGCCTGGAGCTGCTTTGGATCCGTGCTTTGCACTGCTCTCTCCCAGTCCAGCTCCTCACAGCCAGGCAGAACAACACAAGCTTGTAAAGCTCTGCAGAGGCATGGAAGCTGTCATTCCCCCCAGCAGCCTGCATATGCTCGGGTGACAGAAATGATCTCAAGGAGAAAAAGAACAACAAACCAACAAAAAACCCCTCCTCAACCTAAAAAAACCCAGTAAAGCTCATTCCTGAGGACCCAAATGCTGTAATGTATATTTATTTCTCCATCAGCGCAATGCAGAAATGTTCAAGTGATGTTCACCTCACAGCCCTGCTCCTGAGACAGCTGTCCCTGTGCTGAAAGCTAAATGTGTGTATTTTTATTCCCTCCCCTTTCCGCTCCCCAGCCCCATTCCATCACTCAAGGAGGGCTTGCACCCAAGGCACAGATAGCAAGATTGTTATTTTCTGCTCACTTTCTTTTCACAGTCCCAGGTTTTTGCATAAAACACTTGTGAGAGAAAACCTTTCCTGTCTTTCCCGAGGGCTAGAAGCCTCTTCCTCAAGGAACTGATGATTTTATCAGAAAGTAGGACACGTTTAGCTCCATCCTGCCTTCTGATGGGCCTACAGCAGAAGTTCTCACAGATGGCAGGATGCCAATAACAACACAGGCCACAAAGACAGTAAAATTAGGCACTGAAAGTTCTCTGGAGGATGCCCACTCACATCTAGGGCAAACAACAGAAAAGATAATAAGCAGCAGCATCTTCCGGACAGTAACTGAAACAGTACGAGCGGTCAGGGAAGCCGAATCAAGCCCCATTAAGCCTGAGTGACCAGTCACAGATCCTGCCTTCGGGATGTACCTGGTGATTCTGCTGCTGAACAGTCTCCAGCTGGCTGTTCCACCAAGAACCAGTGCTGACAGCGGCAAAATCCCTCTGTCAGAGGAGGAAACGGCTCTGACTCAAAAGCACCCAGGGAAGGGAGCTGGTGAGTAACATGGTGCTGTTTACACACAGTCACGTTGCTGACTGTAACTGTCACCGTTTCTTCTACTATTTTCTTTCTTTGGCACCTTCTTCTATTACTGCTTCTTCTTCAAGTTTAACCTATTCCTCACCATGCTGATAAAGCTAAGCCAGAAGTATCCTCTCATGAATTGTTAATTCTCTTAAAATAAACCTGATGATGAATTCCAAGCTGGAGTATTGTGTTCAGTTCTCGAGCCCTCAACAGAGAAAGGACATGGAACTGTTGGAACAGGTCCAGCGCAGGGCCACCAAGATGCTCAGAGGGATGGAGCAGCTCTGCTGTGAGGATAGGCTNATGATTAGTTGTTTTACCTGAGGTGCTGACTCCTCCCTCAAGACTCCAGATCCTGGTCTCAACACCCAGTCACTTTGCATGTGATTATGGGACTCTGAAGAGCTTGCAACTGCTTAGAGGCTCCAGGATTGCTTTCTCCAGACCTAGACATTCCAAAGGAAAGGACACTCCCTCAGCACAGGACCTGCCTGATCCAACCTCAAGTTTTGTTTATTGAGCAAGTGGAAAAAACTGGGGTTTGACCAATAATTCATGTTATTTTTCTACTTTAAACAAAATTTTAGCCACATTTCCTAAGAAATCAAGGCATACACAGTTATATGATCCCACTGTCCATTCAACCTCCTCCTCCTTCCCCTTATTTTGAAACACAATAAACAACTTCAGCTACATTGAGAGTAGGGGTCAAATCTCTGAATTTTATAGTTCTTACAAGTTTTGTAACCAGCAAAACAGAGGAAAGATGCCTTAGTGCCCATGCAGTGAGCAAGACTAAAAAATTCAGTCTTATTTCAGGGAACTGATGCAAGAGTGACGTATCAAATGGTCATTTTAAATTCTCTGACTCACAGAACCCCTTGTTTCAGTTTGCTCCTCTGTCCTACAGGGAAAGGTAAGCAAGGATAGGCAATTCCACAGGACAGCCAGCACACTCTCTTTGCTTAAAGTCACCTCAGACGTCTACAAGAGCTACATATCCTGATTTTTTGGGTTTTTAAATTTAAAAATCAGTAGGAAAAGCAAATGCCGCTTCTCAAAACCATTTCAGTTCTGCAAAAACTCAATGCTCCAGCTTAAGTCCAGAGTGCTGTTATTTTTGGCGAGTAACCCACCCAAGCAAACCCAAACCAGGATGTTTTCACAGTCAAAACAGAAACGCCAATAGCAAAACAGCATGAATGGTGAAAAGAAAAGATGTAATTTCAGTTATCCACAGGTGCTGTTTGCAAGATCAGTAAGATCACTTGAGTTGGATTTTCAGCTAGTGTAAACAAGCAGAGTTTATTAACTTTGGAATACGTGGACTAGGGTTCGCACCCACTGAAGCAGAGCTGGCTTTGTGTTTTGAGAAGGCCCAGGTCAGTTACTAAAGCCAATGTACACACACCAACCTATCCTAGGTAACATTTTGTCAGTTTTGAATATGAAAGTGTCCCATTTATTATGGGTATTAGCTCACCAGATTAAAGGTGAGCATTGTTTCTGCTCAGGAGTTACTGGGCAATGGTAGTCAGGTAACAGAAGGAGCAAGGTCCTGTCAACCCCCTGAAAGGTGTGTTTTGGACACCAGATGCTCACAAACATTCCCTGACACAGGCTAACATGCACTCCTAAGGCTAGTCCTGAATTTACTAATGGAAGAAAGAATAACATTCTTTCCACAGAAAGAATGTTCCCACAATACAGACAGAAAAAGAACCTGGGCTCCCAGTGCCAGAGTTATGGTATGCAGAAAAATCCTCTTGCGGCAAAGGAAAAGGCATCACCGTCTTCTCCCCCCAATGCAAAAAACCACAAAACCCAACAAACCAAAAAACCCAAAGCCACAAAAAAACCACAAAAAGACGCCACAAAAAAAAACCACAAAAAGACACCACAAAGAAAACCCAACAAAATACAACCCCAAAACTCCCAAATCCCCATGTTCTCAGGCACACTACCTATCAGGAACCAATATAACTGTAATGTAAAGAATATCTCTCTGTGTTTGCTGCTGAAGTTGTGTGCAGCCAAGTTCACTGAGCATCCCACAGCCTGTCCTCAGCACCTCAGCCACACGCCCCTGCTCCTGTGAAATCAGGTGAAAACACTGAACAGACTCCTTCACTCTGGAGCCTTCCAAGCTGACAGTCCATCAACCTAACAAAATCTGACTGTTCGGGTAGTACCAGCATAGGTTTTTATTCAGGCTCCTCATGCTTTAGGATTTAAGGATACCCCAACCTTTTGCACATCTCCAAACAACCTCTGCAGCTCCTGGCTTGAATCAACTTCAGGTCTGGTCCCATAAGCAGGGAACTGGAGGAGCCATCATTACATTCCACTCCATTTCCTCTCCGCATGACTCCTTCCTGAAGAGCCAGCACACTGTTCTTCTGTCTGTGCCAAGGACAGCCTGGAGAAGGCATCCAGGAGCTCAGACTCATTGTCTGCATGACCTCAGGGCTGCTTTAACAACTAGCAGACTATCTAACATGCTTTGGAGGGTAAACACCAGATTTTCAAAGGAAAAGAGCATCTTGTATTGACTGCTGGACTTTCCCTTTTCCTATGACAAACTCAAAGTTGAACAGAATTAATCTGAGCCAAAAGCACAGCAGACAATTCCCAAGAAGCCTGTTCCCGTGGAGAACTGGAGCAAACAGCTGCCATATAGAGCTAAAATCCCTTCCACAGACTCCACACCATCTACACTCTGGTTAACTGCTCTTTTTTTGTGCCTGAAGAGGTTAAACTGAATTGCTAAACTGCTGCAATTTACACACACTTTAAATGTTTCTACTTTCTACCCATTTAGGGTTTGATCCTACCAAAGGGACCAACTTTCTTGGATTCCTCAGCTGCACTGTAATAGAATTGGCATCTCAGTGTGGCTGCTAACTTTATTAAAAGGTAATTGAAATAATCTTTATACTCCCCATCAGTACCACAGATCTGCTTCAGCATTATTTCTAGAAATCCCTTGTCATTGCTAACAAAATCACCATCCCCACCGGCTATCTCCAGTCTCTGTAATATACAGCACAAATTCCTCTAGCAACCTCCTGCTGACTTTCAACCATTTCCTCTCAGAGCAGCAGAATAAGGAGATGAAGAAATCTTCAAGTCTTAAGATATTTTGAGAATTACAAAAGTCAAACCTTTCCTGCCTGCAGTGTGTTAGGTACTCGTGCTCCCCCTGCAGAAAAATAGGTGCAGCTTCTGTCTGTATGATTTTCCCAGTTCAGCAAAGCCAGTTTAAAATTGCATCCTGTGGTCAAGAGAGCTAAAGCAAGTTGATAGAGCCCTGGTATGTGATACTTGATTAGTGCCACGTAAGAAGGCACAATCGTTGCAGTATCTGCCCCAGAGAAAACACAAATCCCAAGACGTGCTTTGAGGTCCTTCAGCAAATAGGAAAATAGCATTTATGTGACTAAGAGTGGCAGTGATTGCCATGGATGGTTTAGAGAGACTTTTGTAAATTACACAGTAGTTCCAGACTTCTAAACATAGCCGTGTAATTATGTCTAATAGATGTAAAAGTAATGACTGCTCTTGGCAGACTACGATTTGGAGGACTGGACTTAGTACTTGAAGAGTATACCATTTAATAAGCTGCTTTACTTCACAGAGACCTGCAATTCACCCCACAAGTACCCTCTATTAGGGATCACTGCCACACTACAAGAATTCACTTGCACTAAAACATCACAAAGAACTGAATTTTTATGCTTTGCAAATCCCACTATTTCAATGATTCTCTTTTCTGGTTACTATCCCAATGTAAAAACAAGTTAGAAAGCAAGGTGGTGGTGCTGACCTAGGAAAACAGCATACAAAGCCCTCTGCCTGCATGATCCCACCACACACGAGTACAAAGGACAAGTTTGTGATCTACAGCCCCATCATAATGCTCCCCCAGAGCAAGAGAGGTTTTATATCAAAGTAGAGAGAGACAAGACCAATTTAAACCTTAGTGGAGAAAAATTTACACTCTCAGGCAGTTTGTAGATTTGGAGACTACAACAGAGAGTAAAGATACAGGGCTACAGCTTGATATATCCTCACAGGATTAAGGTAGACAAAAAGAAAATCAAAAATTAATAAATCTCACAACTGGAATCAGAGGTAGAGCACTGATAAAGTAGCAGGGCATGCTACTTCTGCATTTTATAGTTTTCTGTTCTGTGTAATTCTAAAAGCATCCCAACTCTTCAACCTCCTGGAAACGTGCAATCTGATTACCAATTTTCCCTCGACAGAATAATAGCAAACTTGGACTAAAAGCCAAAAAGAGAAGTCATAGGACAATGGCAACAACAATGCTGGCATAAAAGCTCTTGAAACAAGTGCAACAGGGGGGAAAAAAAGACATGGGCCCGACTTCAAAGTTACTAATCCTCTCAGACCTCAGCCTTTCACCTCTGTGCAGGGAATATGTATTGATATTTTAGAAATGCTTCGATGCCTTCTACATATTTAACAAACCTGTAAGCCAGAATCTACACTCCATCTTCTCTTGCTTGGTGAGTTTCTAAGGCTCGTGGCTAGCCATCCTCCTCTTCACTGAAATCCTGACAACAGGCTCAATCAAAGGGTCCTACCCGTCTTGGTTAAAAGTAACTGCAGCCTATTTAAAGCACAAAAAGGATGGAGCACCTTTTTAACTTGATTGATTAAAGTTACCTACTTTTAACATATGTTTGGAAAAAAAAAAAAGAACTTTAAAAATGTGCTGATGGCACGTTTCTGAAGGACTTTGATACAGATCTCAGAATACCAACAGTCCTCTAGCAAGATTAATCTCTTTTTAAGTGTGGGCGTACCCTTTCTTTAAAACACCAACATAAAGATCTAGCCAGCTTCTACATCAATGGCTAAAGGAGTTCCAGAGCCTTTCAATTTACTGCCATCTAGCGACAAGAAGAGCAGAGTAAGGATATAAAAGAACAAGAATTCAAGAAGATTTTTTCAAAATGGTTATACTTAAAATCAGGAGAATACTTTCAATTATCCCATCTCCCACAACCAACTGCTTTTATTGTACATTGTTCAGTCAAACCTCAAATAGCAACTGCAGAACTTCAGCTGGGGTCTAAGACACACAACACAGGACTGTCTGCAGCTGCACCAGCAGCACCAAGTCACTACACAAGGGCTCACACCACTTTTTTGAGGAGGAAGATCACAATCCTGCCAAGTTTATCCTTGGAAAACTGCTCACCAAGATTCAAAGTCTCCTCCTACTAATCATATTCAGAAATCCCACTCCTCCTACTTCATCACATTCAGAAAAAGGTTAAGAGGAATTCACATACTTAAATACTACTTTTTTTTTTTTAATTACAACAACAGGTTAAACCTCATTACAAATGTTTTTATCGCTTTGAACTTTTCAGAAATATCTTGGGCGTTTGCCATCCTGCAGGAGCACTTTTCAACCCAGCTCTTTTCCAGATGCGCTCCAAATCTTTCTCAAATTTCATCTAAAACAGAAAAAGAAAAAGAAAGAAAAAATGGTAATAACAGCTCACAAGTAACACTCAAGTATTCAGCCGCTGGCATAACACACATGAAAGAAACAAATTATTTTTAAGTAGGCAGCTGGTTCCAAGTGTGAAAATAGTTCACTTTACTGCACAAAATACATTGAAAACGCACAAGGATATTGGTAGCAAGACATTTACAAGTCCTGTGCGAGGAAAACTGAGAAAATTAAAAACAAAACCATAAGAAAATTAAGAGGATTTCCACATCATAGCACTCAACACTGCTTCCTACAAATCTGAACACTGGAATTATAGTTAACACCACTTTGCACCTAAGCAAGGTAAAAATTACCAGAGAATGAACTACACTGTATCAGAGCAAACCTAACAGGCTACTGAAAGGCAGTGCCCACGTCTCCCCTCGTCACTTCTGTTAGGGGATGCAAAAGGCTTCTATATAGAAAAAGACAACAGGAAGCACTTAAGAACGTCAGCAAGACAAGAAAGAAATTAAGATTAAACTAGCCTCCCTGATACAATGCAGACATGTGAAATAATCTTTGACACAAACAGTAAAATTCTTTTCCATTAGCCACATGTATTTATAAGTTATCACGCACAGGAAGAATTATTCCTTGTAACTATCACACATGTATGTTTACAACCAGAGAAATATTCTAAGTTACCATTTCTCAAGATGTACAGGTCAAACACAAAACAGAAAAAGCTATTGTACCAGTAAGTACTGAACTCACTAAGGCTCCCAGAGCTGCTGGCATTTTTTCCCATATCCATTCACTTCATCATCTGATACCTGAACAGAGGCCAGTTTGAGAAGCAGGCACATTTATGTCAACAAGTTCTCTCTACCCTGTGCTTACCTGACGTTTCTTTTTGCGACCTTCCTTTATCCTCCTCCGTATAAACTTTCTTCTCTTTATCAGCTTTTTGAATTTGTGCCGATTCATTTTCCTTCTGCGAATCTCCAAAACGTTCTTACATTGAAGACTGTTGTTCAGTGCTCCTTCCCCTTCCTCCACAGCAGGCCCCTCATCAGTCGGGGGACAGTCATATCGCTGGACAGGTTCATAGCCCACTTCTTCCTGAGCATTAAGGACTTCTGCATTAGGAAGGGAGTACCTAACTGTCAGCCAGCTTTCTAAGGGGCTGATGGAAAGTTTTCTGGGGATCAGCATCTCTTCCAGTTCAGGATCCAGAGCATACCACTGCTGAGGCTGCACTCCATTCCTGTTAGACGGCTGAGTGCTATAGTGTGCAGACGTAGAGTGACAGCAAAGAAAGGAAGACACTGTCCTGGGCAAAAGGCGGCCTTTGAGAAGAAAAGAACTTCACTTAAGAGGCAGAATTTTCAGTGTCTTATAAAAAGCTCTGACCAGCTCTCAAACCACCAGACTACGGCGGCCAGTATAATCTAATAAAGGAAGTTACTTACAAAAATTATGTTCCTATCACAAAAGCAAGCAAGTATTTATTTTAATGATGTCTGCTAAAATTGCATTACCCAGTATTTTACTTAGTTATCAGTGTAAGTGCAATTTGGAATGACAAGAAATTGTTTGCTGTATGAAGCCTTTCTTCTGCTAAGAAACCTCCTCCAAACCTTAAAAGAGGTCAAATAAGAGCCACACAACACTGACAGCATCCAGCAGGGATATAAGAACATTCCACGACCACCGAATCAACAAGAGCCTCACCACCCCTGCGCTGCTTGCTGGAAGAAAAAAGTTTCTGGGAGCCTAGTTACTCCAGAAAAAATCAGGAAAACTAAGTCACACAACACCTGTTTACCTGCAATGCGTGAAGCCTTCAGTAACTGGGAAGTCACCTGAGATATCAACATATTGCTTCACTTTGTTCACTGTCAGAGTCAGTAATGACTGTTAAAATAAGAACATTTATTAAATGAAGCAAACGTATTAAAAAAATAAAAATAAAATTACTCTTAAGTTTAACCCCAAACTCTCCAAAAGACAGTGGGAGCCGCTCTAAGCACCCTCCCTATTTTACCAACACACTGCCGGACTTTGCTGCAGGGGCCTGGCTCGCAGGCACTGCTGAGGTGATTAATAAAGCTTTACCTGTCCCAGGTTTAAAAATAAAGCAACTTCAGCCCCGACCCCCCAGCACACCTCAGCCTGAAGCAGAAATCCACCGCAGAAATCACAAAAAAGGCGCCCGTTGCCCTCAGGCCCTGAAGGGCAGCGGTGAGGCCTAGCCAAGGGCCGCCATACAGGCGGAGCGGCCCCAGGCTGGGCGGGCAGCCTCCTTCCCCACACCCCGGCCAGCAAAGGCTCCCTCAGGGCTACCGTTCCCTCAGCCCCGATAGGTTTTCCTCAGTCCCGATGGTTTCCCTCTAGGCCGCCGCCATCACTCACCATCCCCGCCCACCTCCCCTACGCCACCTCCGGCCTCCGCTGGGCATGGCAGCGACCCCTTGCGGTGCCCGCCGGCCCTGCCGCCCTGAGGCTGAGAGAGGGTTAATGGTCGCCATCGCGGCCTCCTCACTCCTCACTGAGGGATGTCGGCCCTGGCAGCCTGGGCACTGTGGAAGATGAGGGTGGTGAGGCACTGGAACAGGTTGCCCAGAGAAGCTGTGGCTGCCCCATCCCCGGAGGGGTTCAAGGCCAGGCTGGATGGGGCTTGGAGCAACCTGCTCTGGTGGGAGGTGTCCCTGCCCATGGCAGGGGGGTTGGAACTCGATGATCTTTAAGGTCCTTTCCAGTGCAAACCATTCTATAATTCTATCTTGTTCTTGTCTCTAATAAAGGAGAACAGAAGCACAGGGCTTCTTGGAGCTGTATTTTACAACCAGAATCTGAAAATGCTGTAAATTCCATAACACCGAGCCTGGTGTTGGTGAGGTCCCATCATGAAGTTTTTGGAAGTGCAGACAGAGACTCAGAGGGGAGGAATGTCACAGCTGTGAGCTGCTGCCTTCTTTTGCATTTGTTAAGACAAGCACACTGGCTGAGTAGATGTTCAAAGTGGTGATTTGATCCCTCAATCATTTCCTCCTGAATCTCGGTGGTCTGCCATCTGCCAAATTGGACCAGTCCTGGGTCTCTGTCCCCCAGAG
>VXBW01007666.1:1169134-1198428 GCA_013400375.1 Thinocorus orbignyianus
TCTTTAAGGTCCTTTCCAGTGCAAACCATTCTATAATTCTATCTTGTTCTTGTCTCTAATAAAGGAGAACAGAAGCACAGGGCTTCTTGGAGCTGTATTTTACAACCAGAATCTGAAAATGCTGTAAATTCCATAACACCGAGCCTGGTGTTGGTGAGGTCCCATCATGAAGTTTTTGGAAGTGCAGACAGAGACTCAGAGGGGAGGAATGTCACAGCTGTGAGCTGCTGCCTTCTTTTGCATTTGTTAAGACAAGCACACTGGCTGAGTAGATGTTCAAAGTGGTGATTTGATCCCTCAATCATTTCCTCCTGAATCTCGGTGGTCTGCCATCTGCCAAATTGGACCAGTCCTGGGTCTCTGTCCCCCAGAGGGGAACCCGGTGGTTTCAGTGTGGATTTGGAAGAGCTGAAAACCACAGCTTGGATGGGAGTGAGTCAGCCCCGTGTCATAGCTTGGATACCCTTCTGTCTAGGACATTTGATACTCATTAATTGATTTGGGGGGATCGTTTGTCTACATGGATCTAGGAGTTCTGGGGGGAACTGAGTTGCAAGTGGCATCTTGTCAGGATCCCCGAAAAACATCCCCCTGCATCCACAAGAGGGAATGGCTTCAAGCTCCAACCAGGGTAGGTTTAGACTGAACATTAGGAAAAAATTTTTCACAGAAAGAGTGGTTGGGCATTGGAATAGGCTGCCGAGGGAGGGGGTTGAGTCCCCATCCCTGGACGTGTTTGAGAGTCGTTGAGATGTGGCGTTGGGCGATATGGTGTTGGGGAGAACTTTGTAGAGTAGGGTAGATGGTTGGACTTGATCATCCTGAGGGTCTTTTCCAACCTAGATGTTTCTATGATTCTATGAAATAGTTCAACTAATTCAAGCTGATCTTGCCCGGTTTGTGCTGATGCTGCAGTCCCGCTGTGAGTTGGAGAGTCAATGGCTTTCAGCTGACAGGGAAGCACCGTACCTCGTTAACCTCCTCAGGCACAGCAACACATCATTAAAACCAGAAGCATGGCAAGCAGTTGGCGTGGTGAGACTTCATTCCTCTGTCAGTGTGGGGATGGCAGAGGGCAGCCGGACACCTCTCCTTATGCCCCCCTCAGCTTCATCCGAGCGCAGGACCCACCGTGGCTGCTGCCCTGGCACTGCCATGCCTGTCTCTCCCACTCACCTGCCTCTTGTTTGTCTTTTCTTACCCACTACGGGAACCCACTGCCTTGGCACAGCATGAAAGTGCCTAATCAGCTGGCATGAGGGAGCGACATTGAAGCCAAACCCAGACTTCAAAGAACTTTTCGCTTTTATCCCTACTCCAGCCAGAACACAGAGATCTTTTTACCAGCTGCTTTTAGTATTTTATATGAGAACAAGGGTCTGTCTCAGTTATAGGTACACCCCACCGTCTTAAACCCATCCAGCCCCAAAGAGACAGCAGTGGTTCAAGTTTCTTCCTGCCAGGTAGCAGTTCTCTTTTCAGGGAAGAGAAACCTACAAAGAGAAATCTACATACAGATAAATTAACTGAAGTGGTTTAGTAAACAGGCTGTTTGTTTAAACAAGACTTTATTGAAGACACTTTAGAAGTGTATGTACAAAACAACATTCCCACCCCCATATTAGGATGTTAGTCACCCGCTGGGAACAAAGCAAGTGCCTGGTGTGTGCTGTCAACCTGGGGATGCTCAGAGCTTGCTGAGAAACCAGCAGAAGTACCAAGTCCTTGTAGTTTAGAGCTGGGCAATTTCAGCCATGGCTCAGTTAGGACTAAAGGAAAGCGAAGGACCTTTTCCAGAGACATGTCTCCAGCAGGGTGAACATACTGGAATCTGACAGCCTACACCAGCACTTACTCTGAGATCATATCAGTTACTTCTGCAGAGAGCGAGAGACCCACTTTGGTTTTGGAAGAGAAGAGGAACCAGCCCCTGGATTTAACTTGCAGTTTTTAATCTATTTTTAGATGGTTCTAGGAGATCCCCATCACTAAGAGCACAGTAGTATCTGCAGGAAGCATTGGGACAGAGCAGTAACAATACCAAGTGGAAGAGTCAGCCACCTCACTTTCCAAATACACCTAGAGAGAGAGGCTGGATATCAGACTGGCTATTTCAACTAGCATATAAGAACACCCTAGAGACACAGACGTTAGTGGCACAAGTTAAATAGCAAGTGACATGCTGTTTCTGTGGTATACTCTGCACTTCTACCACGGTAGAGTTTCCCCTTGCCAGTCCAGGAAGGAACCATTTTCTTTTTCACCAAGACGATCCAGAACGGAAAGAATTCCTGGGATAGCTTCTTGGACCTGCATGGGAGCCTGGAGCAAATCAAGTTTAGATTGTTACTGGGAATATCCTGCAGAAGAGAAACAAATGCACTTAAGGAGTTACTAGAATCAAGTGGGATGTATTTTCACATTTCATAGTGTGCCTCTGCAGCACATGGAAGTGTGTACTGTACAGTGAGTTCTTTCTCAAGAGTTGGTGTCGGGAGATATTCACTGTTTAGCTTAAATAAGTTTTAATTAGAATAAGTTTCTTAGTGTTATAATATGGTGCGATTTATGCTGCTTGCCCCACTTGACTTGGCACAAGAGAGATTTTGAGGTTCAGAGATTTGCTGAAGCCTTTAGGCTGCAGTAGAGTTAATTGCCTCAGTGCTTTTCCTAGCAGTCGCTCCGTGCTGTGTTTAGTCTTTTAGTATGAGGAAAATGTCAATAGTACACTGATGTTTTGGTGGTGTTTTCCCCATGTCTGGGACTTTTCCGTTCCCCACATTCTGCCAGCCAGGGCAGGTGCACAAGAAGCATAAACCAGATGATAAGGAGGCGACAACCCCCAGCAGAGACCAAATCAACAAGATAAGAGCTGCTAACAGCCAGCCTGGACACAGAGAGAGAATCCAGGAAGGTGTTAGAAGACCCCCAGGTGCGTGGGGCTGGTGGAGACTCCTTGAATGGCACAAGGGAGTCACCCTTTCACAGGTTCAGAGAGGTGTCACTTACCATGTTTCCACCCATGTCTGTCTGGAGCCAGCCTGGGTGCAAAGAAATGCAGAGAATTCCGTCCGATTTCAAGTCTGCAGCGAGACACCTGGTGATCATGTTCAGCGCAGTCTGCAGGAGTGGAAACCATCTATTAGTTTTACAAACCTTGGGCAAACCTTCAAGCTAATTAACTTCCAGTTATCCAAGCTAATTCCTTCCACGGTGCTGCCTCGTGCCAAATGAAGGGGCAATGAAAGTGTCACAGTAACTTATCCAGACTTAGTGGGGGCTTCATTCTCAGAGATATCTGTTAAGAGAAGCGTTGTGAAAGCTCTCTCACTATCAACCATTCAAAGATGAAGCTGAGTTATGATAGAAGATAAAGTAGCATTTGAAACTCTTAAGGAGCTGTGTGGAAAATAATATTGACATAAGGACTCTGTTTTTCTGCAACAATCACTACACAAACATTCGGGTTTTTTACTTCTGAACAGGAAAACAAGCATATTAACAGCTTATGAGTAGGTGGTGTAGGAGAAAGTGTATGTCTAATCTTGACTATTTGTACAAACTCACTGGATGTGACAAAACTAAAAACTCCACCTCTCCCTAACTGTGTACAGGTCAGCACACCTTTTGGTGAGTTTCATGCCTACTTGTCTTGCTGGGACTGGAGAGGAACACTGCTAAAAGGACACACATTTAATGGCATTAGGTCCTCCCTAGGTGCCCAGTCCCTCTGAAAAGGATCTACATCAGAGTAGCGATGGCAAACTTGTGAGCCTGTTCTTATGGAGCATGCTTGCTCCAGATGTACAGTTTTCATAGGTCCCGTTTCCACCCACATGAAGAACAAGAACAGTTCCAGTTCCAGTTCCAGCCTATCCAAGGAAGTGCTGCACACCTCAGATCATCATCTTAAGCTCAGACTGGTCTTCAACTCCCAGGCCTGCCCTGACCTGCTGAGCACAGCCCAGGAAAGCCTACAGACCTTTGCTATCCTGTAGGGGTAGACCTTGAGGAACATCTCATTTGCTTGGACGAGTTGCATGGAGGCAGCAAGAGAGGACATATTGATAATAGCAGCTCTGTGGCAGCCCATTCCTGTGCTCAGCTGGGCTGCCTTCCTCAGAAGGGGTAGAAATGCCTGTGAAAACAAAAGTTTGTTGTAATTTCATCAACTTGCTCTTGGCCCATTCAAGGCAAGCTGGGCTCTCAGGTTCTGCTTTATGAATTGCAGTACAACTGTGTGGCACCAGCCCAGAATGGTGATGGCTCCACGAACAAGCTGGAAACCTTTCTATAACAGCCAGCTATAAGTAGCAAGGACCTTCAGTCTCTTCTGCCCACCTCTTAAACCCAACCTGTCCACTGAAGTGACCTCGTACCAGATGGATTTAGATAAAGACCCTTGATAGAAAGGATCTCTTGTTCCTCTCTAGGCACACAGTTTGATATCAGACCTGTATCTGTGCAGTTCCAAGGTGACAAATGTTTTGGTTACTGGAAAAGCCTCTTACAGTATTGTAGATGAAGGACATTCCTCCAAATTCTTACCTTGGTGACCATCAGCTGGGCAACTGTGTTGGTTTCATAAATGGTGAGCATCGTCTCTGCTGTGACTTCTTCCAAGGAGGCAAGCACGTTGATGCCAGCGTTGTTAATGAGGCAGTTCAGACCTTTGTCTCCCACGATTTCTTCCACTTCCTTGACTACTTTCTTGATGCTGTTCTCACAGACCACATCTGCACAGAGGAGCCAAGAACAGCCACAGTGAACAGTGAAACGTGTGGTTCAAACACCATCTGTCACTGTGCAACACATGAGATAATGATGCCCAAAAGACCATATGTAGATTATGTTTTCCCAGTGTTATCTTAAGACAAGGATGATGGTTTTCAGCTGCTGGAGCTACTGACCACCCAGGAGACCAGTTTCTTTAGATGCACTCACCTTAGTTCAACATACTTGTGTGTAAGCCCTTTACTCACCCAGTTGGAGGAGCTTGATATTGCTGTATTGCTTGCTAAGCTGCTGGAGTTCCTAGGAAGAAGAAATTATTTGGGTTATTTTTTATATAAATGTGTATATATATCTATATCTTCCTGTCTACTACATAAGAAAGTTTGAGATCTGCACCTCCAGGACTGTAAGTGCTATTTATTTTTCATAATTGGACTAAAGGCAGTGATGCTACTTTGCTTTCCTCAGCTTTCCCAAGAACAAGATCAACAGCTCCAAGAAACTGGACTCTTCACCTGCTTAGTCAAGACAGATTACAGCGGGAGTTCTCAGCACCTACAACCCAAGGGTGTGTTTGCAGTGTAACCAAAGTTCTTCCACCAAGCAGGTACTGTTGCCAGTTCCACAGGAGACCCGGTGCTCAGGCTGCATTCCAAAGTAATTCCCCACTTTTGCAGGAAAAGTCTGATTTCTCCTGAAGCTCAGCTAGTGCTAGACATCAGTTCAGGGCAGCAGGAATGCTAAGAAAAGCCGTTTAGAATTACTGCTTGCAGGAAAAGTTTCCCAGCATGTTTCCCATGGAAAATTCTCTTTCCCTGCACTCTCATCAGCTTCAGTTGTTATAACCAGAAGCAAAGTCCAGATGAAATTGGTTACATACACAGCAACTGTCCACAAGAACAGTTCTCTCTCTCCTAGATAGCTATAATTCAGTCATCTGGTCACTACCTCTCAACAGAGGTATGATGAGTATTTCTGGAGAAAATTAGTACTATAGTGGTGTTGCTGCTGGACAAAGTGTGTCCAAACTGGATTTATGGGCCCAGCTGGAATACTTAGGTCTCTGTGCCATGGAGCCAAGCAGGAAGCGTGGCCAAGTGCACCAGATGGATCACATACTCCCAGCTACGTTTAGGAGACCGAACAAACCTGGCCAAACATTCCAGCTCAAGCAAATCCATTTCTTTAGGAGCCCTTTGGGAAGAAGGGTCAGGGGGGCTGATTTTGAAAGAGAACTTCTTTGCCACTTGGAGACACTTGGGGACTCCGTGTCCTCTGTCAAGCTATAATGCATTACATCTTTTAACTCGGTTCATACCCTGCAGGATTCGCTCCAGCCTTGTTTAGAAAATTTGTTTTCCCACTGAGGACAATCTACAACAGCAGTTAAAGCTATTGAGGGGAGGGGGAAGGAAGGGGAAGGAGTCAGAATCACAAAACCAGAAGACATTCCTTCCCTTGGATAGAGCTTAATGGGATGGTTTTCAACAGATAAAAGGCCCAGAACACACTATCTTGTTTATTGATAGTCAGGCATGAAATAGTTCTGCCATGTCAAGGCCTGCAATAATTATGTGAGTTTGGACTGTCTGCTGGACGTGGTTTGACAATAATCACTTACTCGATAATGAACTCCAGAAGTGCTCTGGCTTCTTGAGGTTTGTTCAGTTTATTTATAGTCAGATCGCTTTACTCTACGACAGAAACAAGCTACTAACTTTTTGCTAAAAGGCCAGAGATGTTTTGTGCAAGTGAGAGGCTTCTGAAGCGAGTAAGCAATATGTTCATATCAGGAACTCCAAACACTGTAGCATTAAAACCTTCTCCAGAACGTAAACAACACGGAATTACAATTGCTGCATGCAAATCAGGTTTAAAATTCAATGGGTTTTCCACTTAGTTAATTAGTTAACAAGTGACTCCCACTTCAGTGGTTTAAGTTTCTCAGAAGCCACTTCCAGGCACAAAGCTGACTTATAGACAGCTTCGGTCTTCAAGAACGTTACTCTGCCTGACATAAACACAAGCTGAAAAATCCAGTGAGGAAACCTAAAAACTGGACAAAAGCCTGTTCTTTTCCCTACCCTTCCCTACTAGAAGGAACATGTGGAGGGGAGGACCGAGACAAGCTCAGAAGCGGCTGTTTCAAGCCACTGACCACGGATCCTGCTTCTCCTCTTCCCCCAACCCAAGTCGTTTTACTCAAAGAGCTCAAAAGCCTCCTGTGTCCAGAGAAGATATCACTGTGAGGCATGAAGAGACTAGTTAAGGACTCCTCGCTGAAGGGATGAGCTTGACTGAAACTTGCTGTGGTCATCTGTCACATGCTTTGAGCTGCCCCCATTGAAAACAAAACCAAGCCACCACACTAAGACAAACAAACAAACAAACAAACTTCAAATAAACAGCAAGCCTACAGCACCGAAGTTGTCAGCAATTATTATTTGTTTTTGCAGCAGAACTTGTGCTCACTTTTTTTATGCCAACACAGTAGTGCAGAGACACCGCACCCCAGACAAATCAATATAATCCCTGGGAAGGCAGGATCTCAGGCAGAGTCTGAACACGAGGCAACGCAAACTCAAGAATCATAGAATGCTCTGGGGTTGGAAGGGACCTCTGGAGATCATCTACTCCAACTCCCTGCCAGACCAGGTCCACCCAGAGCAGGTTGCACATGTCCCGGTGGGCTTGGAATGTCTCCAGTGATGGAGACTCCCCCACCTCTCTGGGCAGCCTCTGCCAGGGCTCTGCCACACTCAAAGGAAAGAAGTTCCTCCTCATGTTGAGATGGAACTTCTGATGTTCAAGTTTGCTCCCGTTTCCTCTTGTCCTGTCACTGGGCAGCGCTGGAAAAAGACTGGCCCCATCCTCCTGACACCCACCTTGTAAGTATTTCCAGGTGTTGATCAGATCCCCCCTCAGCCTTCTCTTCCCCAGACTAAAAAGCCTCAAGTCCCTCAGCCTTTCCTCATAAGAGGGATGCTCCAGGCCCCTCAGCATCTTTGTGGTTCTCAGCCGTTCCCTGTCCTGACTAAGTGAGCTCGTTGGCACTGCAGCTTTATTTTTATGTCATTTTATGTGATTTCATTTCAAAGCATCCCTTTCAAGTCAGGTTTAGTTTGTGCACTGCAGTAGCCAACTTAAGAACAAAAACAACAAAAAAACCACCCCAGCACATACCCCTAATACCGTGTGTAGCACCATAGCCCTCAGAGTGCTCTGCACCTGAAGAATTACCCCTGGGAATCAACTCCTAGGGACTCCAAGGAAAAACTTTAAACTCTGATTAGCATCTGTTGTTTCCCGCTGGCTGATTTTAATTACGATTAACAAAGAGCCAGCCTACTCCCATTCAGACAGGATCCTCTGGCGCTCAAGGCCGCAGATACGGACTCATCGGTACACGGGATATTTATTGCTAGGTTTCAACCAGGAATGTTCTGTTGTCCTTGTCATTTAGCAAGATTTACTTCACCTCCTTTATGAAACCATTATTCATTTCGGTTACAACTCTTGGATGGAGCCAGGCCGTCCCCCCGGGGCCAGTTGGAAGCAATCAAGGCAAACTGACAGCCTGGAGGCGGCTTTGTCAGGCAAAGGGTGCTCGGGTATCCATCCCTTCACATCACTTGGGATGAAGTCAAAGATGTCTCATGTTTGCCCTGTTTCTCCAAGACAGGCTTACTCAGTACAGCCAACTTACTGTTCAATCGTGTAACAGCCAGCCTACCCCCAAATCCACAGTCCTGGCTGCGTCGGGAAGAGCCAGACCTTAATGTTGTAGGAAGTGCAAGACACTTCCAGAGAAAACAACAACAAAAAAACCCTCCAATAAAGCTAAACAGTGCAATAACCCAAAATTAGAAAGACATCAAGAATGCCCCCTTGGCTTGATACAGCACATCTGTCTTGCCAGAGCATCGCTGCAGGGCTTGCCCAGCTGCTCTCCCCGAGAGCAGAGCACATGGCTCAGATATGTTAGGAAAGAAAGATTAAAAAAAAAACAAAAACCAAAAAGAAAACTGGGCAGGACCAAAAAGCTGACAGAGACAGTGTGCAGGAACACCTCAGCGAGAGCTCTGCGCCCGAGCAGGGAACAGACACAGCGCTGTTAGTAACACTATCTCCTACTTCAGAGGAAGGGAAACAGCACATTAAGTCCTGGAAGCTTTCCAGGACCCAGCATCGGCCTCTGGAGCTGTGAGGAGCTGAACGTTTTCTTGTCCACCTGGCAACACCTTTGGGCTTACGGGGCAAGCAGAGGGGGAACAGGAGATGCTCCTGTCCCGAGATCCCACGCTCTGCTCTCAGCAGAGCCGAGCTGAGCACGGGAAGCACCACGAAGAGATTTATACCCACCCTGCCAGCTACCTCCCTGCCCCAGAAAGCCACCTCTTCCTTCCACACTTCAGCAAGTCAGAGCGGGGAAACTACAGGAGGTACTGGGGTTGTCTTGGACTTTGGATCAGGTTTGGTTTTTCCCTTTCATAGGGAAGCAGGATGAGGGGGAAGAAAGAACAAAAAAGAAAAGCAGGAGAGATGGGGAGGAGAATTACAGATGGGTTTATGAGCCCGTACAGGCTGCCTAATAATAACTGTACTGTGGTTTTGTCCATCTGGAGCGCAAAGACGGGATGTCAGGATGATTTTGCAAGAGATTTGTAGCTGCTGCTTCCACTCTCAAGGCTGGAGAAGCCCAAGCAAAGGCAGCTGAGAATCAAAGTGCAGCTGAGGGAGTCTAGTACGGTACTTCTCAAGGAGGGGCAGCGGTTATCTAGATGCGCCTGCAGCCCTGCTGCTGTTATCGTGTGATCTGAAGCCCATTTGTTAGGCAAATGTTCTTGCGGAGGCCACCTAGGAACTCTTCAGCACAGGAACTCGAGTTATTACAACTCTTGCCAGCACAGACTCACATGCAAAAGCTTGCAGCTGTTCAGCATTAGCCCAGGGTGAGCAAGTTACGGGAGACAGGCTGCTCTCTGTAGTTAGCAGAGAGAAAGCCCAGGCGGACTCTTCCCCAGCATCTCTTTCTAAAAATCAGGTCCTTAAGGGCTGTCTGTCTGCATTTTGGAGGACTCCAAAGTACACAGTTGCCTGTGTACACTCTGCTGAGGGATTCTCTGGATAACTCTCTGCTGCCTGGGAATCGCTGCTGACTGTTGTCCCCAAGGTGGGCGCTGGATTTGCCAGTAGCTAAGTGTATTTCATCACTTTTGCTCGGAAAACTGGATGATTATTTTTAAAAGGGCTTTTCATTGAAGCTCTTCTCATCCTTTCTCCCCCCTCTCTGCATCATTCTAGTCTAAAAATGCTGTTTTACCAAACGAGTTGAGAGCAGTATTTGAGAGAAGTGTCCAAATTTGCTGTTCTCCAAGTTCATCCTCTGATCCAGGAGTGGAATCGGGGGGGTCAGTGCGTTCGTATTAAGTAAGATTTTTCATATGGTCACTTAGCAGAGAGCAAAGTGGGAGGTAAGAAGACTAGGCAGCTTGAATCACTGTCAAGAAGAAAGAAAAAAGCACCAAGCCCTGACAGCCCAGGTGTGCAGAGAAAAGAACAAACCCCTCAACTTCACAGCCCAGGCTGTGTGGCCAACAGATGGGTCTTAGATGGGCAAAGCCCATTTCGTGTCAGGGTGCAAGAACCTGAACTCTGAGTTTTCAAGATTTTGACTGGAAAGTCAGCGAAGTTTTCTGTCTGGAAAAGAAAAAAATAATAATAATAAAAAAAAAAAAAAAGAAGAAAAGAAAACTCACTGAACCTTTGCCTTGCCTTACCATAGCCCGCTCAAGCTGCATTGCCAACTTGGACCTGAGTTTTGAGACAGTGAGTTGTCTACGGTGCTCAGACTCCTTGCCAGAGGCTGGAGCAGGTCTGTGCTCGCCCTCTGCCAGCCACAAGGACCAGCAGCACGGTGGAAACGCTCCTCAGACGGTCAGATGGTTTTGTGCCAGCTTTCTGCCTTGCAGATGGGCCAGACGACAGGAGGGAGACTACTACAATACCTTTTGCAAAGATTTCCCTCCCTCGTGGAGCTTCCAAACCCATCTGTTCGAAATATGCTTTCAGCTGGCTGCAGAGGTTTCTATTGATGTGCTGCCAAAGCACAGCACATGGCCTAGAGGTCCTCACAAAGAACAAAAACCCACCCTTATCCACCAAGGACAAACTTTCTCCCCCTTCAACCTCTCAAATAAAAGTTCAGGATGCCCCCCGTGTGGCCTGCAGGATCACCACTTGGGGTTACTGGAATGTGGTTCTTGGCCAGCCTCCTGCCATCAGGAGCCCTGCTGCCAGCAGTCTGTCCAGGCTTCTGCTGCTGCTGCTGCAAGTGAGGAGTGACCCAGGTTCTTCCCAGGCACAACCACGCTCCTTGAAGGCTATTTCATCTCCTTGTGCAGTTTTACAAGCCTCTTTGCTCCAGATTTTTTTTTTTAAAAGTGCTGGCAACGCTAAGAACCTCCCAAAATTATGTTAAGGTCTGTCCATCCAATGTTTCCCAGGAAGTTCTTCCTATTGAAGGAACCCTTTGGCTTCTCCATGTGATTAATCCGAGAGCACCATCCTGAAAAATCACTGCTGAACACAAGGGTGAGGTGGTGAGAAAGAGAACCCTCCCTCGGCACCAGCTGAAGCAGCTCGAGAGCAAACAAGCAACACAAAATTATTCTATCTAACGACAGGTCAGATGGCTCCCCTGATTTCCCGTCCCACTGCTGCTCCGTGCTGTTGTGCAATGGCTAATAGGAAATACCTCTGGGACCAGAGCCAGGACTTGGAACAGGAGTTAGAAGCAAAGAGAGTGGTGGCCAAGTACCTGCTCGGGAGCTCAGGTGGTGCAGAAGGGGGGCAGAGACCAGGGAGAGGGGGGGAAGCAGCAGGAACCAGCTCTGAAAGGCAGACTGTGCAAAGTCCAGTCTTGCCAGACTGTTTCTCAGCCATTCCATACAGAAATATCCAAAATGTGCCTTTATGCTGGAGAAAAAACACAAAATTAAGGCTTTTCCCTTTGGTTTGGTGAGCACCTGCTGAGCAGCACGGTGCTGCTGGGGAAGTGGTGGTGCCAGTGCAGGCATCACCCCCCTGTGCCACCATCCTTGAAGGTGTACTTGGAGTTTTTGTGCATCTGAGCAGCATCCACCATAAAGGAACAGCCAAAAAAAGCTTTCTTTACCTCTGCAGGTGCCAGGGAATTAATTTGCCTTTTGTTAAAAGAGCCTTATGATGTGCTTGAAATAAGGGAGATGCAGAAGCAGGGCTTTTGGGATCAGTTCTACCAAATGCTCGTGGCAACACACAGGGGTTTGAAACAGTCCCAGAGCTTGGATTCTCGCAGCTCTGGAGCACTAGAGAATTTCTAGAAAAAGAAGAGGGTGATGCCTCTTAGATACCAGAAAGAAATTCTTTGCTGTGAGGGTGGTGAGACCGTGGAACAGGTTGCCTAGGGAAGCTGTGGCTGCCCCATCCCTGGAGGGGTTCAAGGCCAGGCTGGATGGGGCTTGGAGCAACCTGGTGTGGTGGGAGGTGTCCCTGCCCAGGGCAGGGGGGTTGGAACTGGATGATCTTGAAGGTCCCTTCCAACCCAAACCATCCTCTGACTCTGCTTCACTGCCCTGGCAGCATCTGCCTTACTGAGAAGAGTCACGACCAGACTGGAGGCACAGCAGAGGACACCAGTGGCCACAACGAGCAGACTGATAACCCTCATTATCGATTTGCCTCCCCAAAAGTTCAGGGAGTGCATTTAATTTGTCTGACAGTCACTTATAACAGTCTGGGGCTGGGGAAGGAATCCAGACGCATTACTGCTCGGCTGTAGCAGCAGGAATGCTGGCTGAAAGGGGGGAAAAGGGCTGCGAGTGAACTCACCAGCAGCACAAAACAAAAGCTCCCGTGTTTTCAGCAGGAGGCTCTGGTCCCTGCCCAGCCAGGAAGAGCACTAAGAGAAGTGTTTAATTCACCATTCATCTGGGCTTCCCTACTTGTGGCAAGTCCAACGGAGAAAGGGAAGAGACAGATGGGCACAGCTCCTTCTAGGAACACAGAGATGTGTAGAAGAGACAAGGAAAACCGTAACAGGCTTCACTGGGAAGGCTTCTGGGGAATGCACGATTGCTGCGGGGCTCCAGGTCCGTGCAAAACCAGAGAAGGCCAGGAGATACTTATCTCCAGCTGCAAATCCAGCAGGAAACTGAGGGGCTGGGGGAGGTGGCTGGCAGGAAGGCTTGAGATACTGCAGCCGTCCAGCTGCCCTCCTCCTCCTCTTCCTCCTCCGAGGAACCCTGAGAAGTACCCGAATAGCCCTGCCCCGCTCTCATCCCACCTCCAGCCCCGGAGAATTCCACGGCACCGGCTTTACCGGACCCCAGCAAAGCTCAGCCCCAGCTGCGGGCCACCAGTACCGGGACGCAGAGAGATGCTCGACCCGTTCCGCGCTTCCAGAACCGCCTTCTCCTTCCCCCCCAACCCCAGGGCTACCGATAGACATATCCTCCGGGATACAATTCCAACTCTACGGAGTCCCAGCAGCCCAGCTAGCACCTGGGGGATCCCGGTCCGGAATGGAGCGGACGGGAGGAGGCGCGGTGGTTCCCCGGGGGCTGGCAGCATCCCTCCCCGGGGAGGGCAGCATCCCTTCCCGAGGACCCCCGGCATCCTTCCCAACCCCTTCCCCGCTTTACCTGCGCTTTCTCGGGATATCGGCAGGTGGCAAAGACAAAATCCGGGGAGGGGTTGGCGGCTGCGAGCCCCCGCACCAGCCCCAGCCCGATGCCCCGGCTGCAGCCGGTGATGAGCACGGAGCGGCAGCGCGGCTGGGCCATGGCTGGGCTGGGATCCGCTCCGCTCCCCTCGGTACCGTTCTCTCCGATCCCGCCGCCCTTCTTAACCTGCGCGGAGAAGGAGCAGGAGCCGGCATCNCCCGCATCCCATGGGCTCGGATCCCGCCTCCCTCCGAGCGTCCCGGGGCGGCTGGTCCACGCTTTGGGAGGATGCTGAGAATCAGGGAATCACAGAATGGTTAAAGGTGGAAGGGATCTTAAAGATCAGCCAGTTCCAACCCCCCTGCCCTGAGCAGGGACACCTCCCACCAGCGCAGGTTGCTCCAAGCCCCATCCAGCCTGGCCTTGAACCCCTCCAGGGATGGGGCAGCCACAGCTTCTCTGGGCAACCTGTTCCAGTGCCTCACCACCCTCACACCAAAGTTGTCCTTCCCTAGATCTCATCTCAATCTCCCCTCTTTCAGTGTCAAACCCTTCCCTCTCCATCCCATCACAGCCCAGACAGCCAGGGATGTTTCCCCGAGTTTTCCTCCATCACCCCCTACCCTCCATCAACAAATGATAGTTTTCCAGCAGAGGATGATAAATCCATTCTTCCTTCTCTCACAAAGATCAGAACCTCAGTCACGTCCTGTACAGTTACCCAAGTCCCTTGTTTTCCAAACTTCTGCCTGGAAAAAGCAGACCCCTCCTTGTCATCACAGCCCCAGTGCAGCTGCAGCTCTGCTGGGCATCGCCTGCCTGCTCCATAAACCTCATCCATAGAATCATCTGGGATAGAAGAGACCTTTAAGGTCATCTAGTCCAACCATCAGCCTAACTTTGATTAAAAATCCCATCACTAAACCATGTCACTAACCATCCTTCAGACTGACAGCAACTGGATGAGGCCAAAACCAGAGTCAAGAAGAGAGCAGAAGAGAGAAAAGTTCCCTAAGGGAGTGCAGGAACTGGACCCATGTTTCTGGATCCCCCACATCATGGACCAAGCAGCCTTTTGGGGCTGGCACAAGCGTTATTTCACTACTTATTCTTCATTCTGGGTGACGTGTTCCCGGGAAGGGCTGCAGGAACTCACTTTCCTCACTCCACTTCCCCACCGAGCTCGTGTGTGCTTTCCCAGGTAAATAATCTATGATTGGATCTGCACAGTCATGCATATAAACGGGGATATTTAGGTGTACGGGCTTTAATTACATCTGTTAGTACTATATTGCTCCATATTTTCCTTTCTTTTTTTTTTTTAAGAGATCAGTAAGCTTTTAAAACATTAACTTCATCCTGATACATGTCAAGAATAGCCTTTCCCCTTCTACTCAGGATGCTAAAACACAAAGAAAGTTGATAATTTGTTCAAATTCTGTGGAGAAGCCTAGAAAATCTGATTATTTCCCACTTCTTTATTGCTAAAAAACTGCAGTAGCTCCAAACAATGTACAGGATCCACGTATTCGAAAATGCCTGTTACTGCTAGGGTGCTGAAAAGGTTTGAGATTCATATCTCACGATCCTGGGGCATGGTGAAGATGACAAGATACTCAGAGTCATTTCTCACATCTCAGGCCCTTAAACACAAAAATCGTCGATTGCGAGCGAAGCCGAGCAGTGGTTTTGTCGTTCTTTGTGTAGAAAGTCATGAGAATGATGTGTGTAGGGTCACAAAGATGCTGGGAGGGCTGGAGCACCTCTGCTGTGAGAGAGCTGGGGCTGTTCAGCCTGGAGAAGGCTCCGGGGAGACCTTNCAGCTCTCACTGGAACTGCTCACCACGGGTTTTTACCACGTTCTACATCCTAGCAGCTGGTTCCTCAGCCTGCTTTGGTCTAAACTCCTGAAGTCAAGCCCAGATTTCAGCACGTCTTTTAACCACAGGCCAATCAGGCAAGTTTTTTCTTTGCTTTTTACCTCAACTTGAGTTGAGCTGGGTACACCAGAGGCAAAATCACTTTGCTTAGTAATTTCTCACCTGTGTTTAAGGGCAATAAAAACCAAGAGTTGCCTGGCAACCCCCGGAGAGGAGTCACCTGGCAGGACAATGGGGAAAACCCTCCAGTTATTTTGCTGGAAGCAACTCTCTGAACTAACGGGCACCTGCAGGTTTTGCATGGAATGAGCTCCCTTCATTCAGCTCCTCTTTGGCTCAGGGCTGTCTTCGTGCAGGACACGTTGCAAGGCAATTTTTTATTGGAGTTTTTTCAGGTCTCTGGGATTTTTTCCATCAAAGAACTTATTAGAATATTTCTACTGTTTGTGGAACTATAAATCCTTATTAGAGATGATTATCTGTGGGCAAAATGAGGAAAATAAGGTTTAAAACAGACACTCCCTCTGACTAAATGGTTTTTAATCACCAATCCCCAGCCTTCTGGTCAGTGAATTCAGCCTGAGCAGCCTCTAGGAAGTCAAACATGGGAAGAGCAGCCACCCTTCACAAACACAGGACTCTGCCATAAACCCAGGCCCTGATCAGTATCAGCACTTCAGACCCGGCCACATCAGATCTTCAGGAGCCTTCAGAGGTGGCAATGGACCCCAAAACTTCTGAACCTCTCCACCCCACTGGTTTTCCAGAGGTTGGAAGGGCTCAGCACCCAGCTCTGGCTGGAGGCAACATGTGAACTACTGGAGCTTACGGTAAATCCCAATTAAAGCCTCTCTTGAGCTGCCCAACAGGGATCTGGAACCTGCTTTTCTAGTCTGATCTCAAGAATCCCAAACACTGCTGTTCATTCAAATGTTCTTTGATCACATCAACCACCCATTCCCAATCTTCAGCTCACCCAACGAGGGGACCTTTCCTTTTGGTCACCCCCTGCCCAGCCCACACTGAGCTAGAAGTTCTGTATTTGAGGAAATAATTCTTTAGGCTCCCACCTGGAAAAGGCAAGATTTGGTGGCTGACCCTCTGGAATACACTGCTGACGAAACATCAGCCCAGGGATCATTTCCCAGGAAGGCAGGAGGCTGAGGCTGTGCTGCCAGAGTGGGGAGAAGGCTTTATTTGAGGAAAGAGAACTGGAGCCTGGCCGAGACCACGGTGTCTTCTAAGACAAAGGTTTCAGTAAACACTGTCCTGTCAAAGCTCCTGGCTGAGGAAACATCCTTTCCCCACGCAGAAGGAATTAGGGATGAACACCAGATACAAAGATGACAGAGAAGTAACCTGAGATGTCCTCACCCAGTTCCAACCTGTTGTGGTCTTCAGAAAACAGAAACCATAACTCACCTCAGGAGCTGAGACTTCTATATACACACGTACATAAAACTGTGATGGGTTTCTTTCTTTATTTTAGGAAAACTTGGCTTTGTTTCCTCAGTGTGATCCACACAGGTTTTTGTGTTCTGTAATCTTAGTAACCATGAGAACTAGCTCTTTTTTTTTTTCCTGTTTTCTTAAAATGACAAGTTCAGATTCTCTGAGTTTCCTACCCAGAAGGACTACAGGGTGTAAACAAGTTCTGAGCACTGTACGATCTGTTATTTACTCACAAGTGCTGGTAGCTGCGGGGAGCTGAGGAAAAGAGAATCATCTCAGGGCTCTGAACCAAACCACCGTGCACAGGCTGGAGCTGGAGGAACTGGTCGGGTCAGAGATCGTCCTACTTTCTGCCTACAAGGAGTTAGACTGTGCCCTGGATTCAAGGACAGGCATAATAATCCTAGAATGGATCGACTTGGAAGGGACCTTCAAGATCACCCAGTTCCAACCCCCCTGCCCTGGGCAGGGACACCTCTCCCTAGAGCAGGTTGCTCCAAGCCCCATCCAGGGCTGCTCCAGCCTCCTGGTACTGAGAAAAGAGCAGTTAATCCTGAGGAACAACACAATAACACTATTTCTTCATGTTTTCTCCAAACACTGAGCTGATTTTTTTTCCAGGCTTTTTTTACAGCCCCACTCATGGAATCCAAGCTGGGAGGTGGTGCCTACACCTTAAGCTGGAGAAACGCACCTTCCACCCTGGAGAATTTTTGTGCATTGGCAGATGTTGTTTGCTATCACCCATCAAAACAGCGGGATTCCAAACTTCAAGGAAACGAGGATTTAAGTCAAACCTTTGTGTGTTCACTACTGCAAAGAGCTTGAGCTGAATCTCAGAACGACTCCTGGGAACGCCCCGAGCTATTTGCTGTTTCCAGAGCAAAACACGACAGTTGAGTTCTCATCCCTCAGCACAGTAAATGTTCAAAAACTACTCGCTTGTAAATGTCCCCCACACCCCCCCGTGCTACCAAATACACACGATAATGCTTTAATCTCAGACTTCCTGAGCAGAAGTAAAACAATACAAGGTTTGCTCACCCCTCTGGCTGCTGGCCACGGCCTCCGGGCAGCGAGAACAGGCACCTCTATCAGACACAGGGAACCTGCTCCCCCCTCCCAAGAGAGAAACAGCCCCCAATTTCAACAGCTCCATCTCATGTCACCTCTCAGTGGCATCTCCCAAACCCACCTCCTCTCTGCCAAGTGTGGAGCCATCAGAGTTGGGCTTCTTCACTGGTAAAAGACAGATTGTTCTTCTCTAGAACAGGACGGCTTTTAATCCTGTAATATAATCCCGTTAGTGTTTTGGAACCAAATCACTTTAATATAAAAATATCCACACTTTCTGCCTTGTTCTTTTTCCTCTCCAGATTTTAGCAGATGTACTAGGGAAGGAGATGAGCATTTATTCAGAGCTGTTGGATCTGTTCATCTGCACACCAGTTTTGCAGAATCACACAATGATACAGGGCTGGAAGGGACCTCTGGAGATCATCTACTCCAACCCCCTGCCAGAGCAGATCCCACAGGAACGTGTCCAGGTGGGTTTGGAATGTCTCCAGAGATGGAGACTCCCCCACCTCCCTGGGCAGCCTCTGCCAGGGCTCTGCCACCCTCAAAGGAAAGAAGTTCCTCCTCACATTGAGGTGGAACTTCTTCTGTTCAAGTTTGTGCCTGTTTCCTCTTGTCCTGACACTGGGCACCACTGGAAAAAGCCTGGCCCCATCCTCCTTCAGGATTTGTAGGTGTTGATCAGATCCCCCCTCAGCCTTCTCTTCTCCAGACTAAAAAGCCCCAAGTCCCTCAACCTTTCTCCTCTTATGAGAGATGTTCCAAGTCCCTCATCATCTTTGTTGTCCCCTCTCTAGCAGTTCCCTGTCCTTCTCCAACTGGGAAGCCCAGAACTGGTCCCAAAGTGGCCTCCCCAGGGCAGCACAGAGGGGCAGGATGACCTCCCTCCACCTGCTGGACATCCTGATGCCCCCCAGATGTCATTGGCCTTCTTGGCCATAAGGGTCCATTCCTACCTCATGGTCACCATTGTTTTAGGACATAGATGCTGTTTGTTATGCCAAGTGACATAGAAAAGCCCAGAATAGTCTGAGTCTTACCTTTGTCCTTGTCCATGCTGCTTGCAGGGGAAGAGGGTCACATCCATAGGCAGCAGCATCCAGACATCCCTAAGGTAATTCCTCCTGAAGCTTCTCTGGAGCAGCTGCAGCTCCAAAACCTGCCTCCCCATGTGTGTCGCTCACCTCAGGGACTCAACAGAGGCAATTCCAGAAGCATTCAGAATAGAATGAAGTAATTAAACAGGGAAAAGCTAACTACCTTTAGATTAGGAATTAATAGAGATTAGAGCTTGACCTGCTCCAAGTCATATCCAGGTAGGAAGAATAAGAGATGTATAAATAGCAGCTCTTGAACGCTTTTAGTTCAGGTTTGAATAGATCCAAGTTACTTTTTGTATCATGTTTTGGTTTTCAGGTTGATGGTTGGGCTACACGATCTTGAAAGTCCTTTCCAACCTAGACAATTCTATGTTATGTCTATGTCTGAGATACTTGAATAATTGTATGTCTACCCAATTATTTAGCATAAGTATGGAATAATTAGTCTCCATCTGTGAGCAGAGGTCAAGTCAAGGCAGATATTTCACTGATTCAGGCACGCATTAACTCACACCCAGTGGCAGCACCGTGATGGAGCTCCGAGGAACCCTCTATCTCTGCTGCCTCTCTCAATTAGCTCTTTTCTCAGCCATGAGAACTATGGTAAAGAACTACAAACTAATTACTGCCACTATGAGGTGACTGGGAAATAATTAGTCTTCCCTCTGCACTGGAAAGAGGGGCACCCACTGGAAGTACCCAGTAGTGCTGTGTTTCCAATGGGTAACCATGAAGCATAAAGCAGAGAACTCCTGTTACAGATCAGAACATCAGGGAGGGGCTGCAGGGGGCAGAAGCATCACTTAATTCAAACAAAAACTCATCAAGTTCCCAAATACATCACTGGTAATTAACCCAGGGTGATCCCATGATCTCCAGAGCTCAGGAAATTGGTAGACTAAAGGGTGGCTAAAGGAAAGCTGCAAATCCTTCCACCCACTTTGCATATATATTAAAAAAGTAAGAGAACTGCCCAAGAAATTGGCTTGAGTTTAAAAGAAGCATTGGAAGAGTCACCAAGACCAACCACAAAACACCTCAGGTATCTTGTTTGCCTTCGAGTGGACTGAGGGAGTTTTAACAAGCTGGAAAAGGCTCCAGTCCCAGCCCCCAGTTTCACACCAATGTGCTCCACCGGGACAGCGACTGCACCAATACAGGGAAAGCAGCTGGAAACAACTGGGAGTGCTCCAAGATCTACTGCAATTGGACAACCTCTTCATTCAGCACCACGTTTCCTTATGAGTAGGCACAGTGGTGGAGCTCATAAGAAACTACTCTCAAGTAAATTTAATAGAAAATCAAATACTTTAATGAAATTAGGGAGCATGAGAGTAACAGCTCAGAGATACCACTAGAACTGATACTACTGGGCTGTGGAGGGGGTTGCTATTAGGTTTTTTTTTTCCTTTTTTTCTTTTTTTTTTTCTTCTTCAAATGCGCTGTTCTTCAACAAGCATGCAGATTGACAAACTACTAATTCTTCCGAGTGTCAAAGATCCTGAGTAAAGAATTCCAAACCACTTAAAATGAATATATAAGGAAATGTTCTCATGAGCTGGTGGCCCGCACGCAGCATTTGCACAGATAAAAATATACTACTCTCAATACACAGAGCTAAATACTTTCACATTTATCAGCATTTTTCTACACAAGTCTTTTCGATAGAATTCAAGTTTTGAATTTGCTGTATAGATCTTCCACCTGTATTAAACAAATGCTTATTTACATCGTGGATAAAGTGTAAAGGGCTAGTAAGGCCATATTGCCATACTGTACTGTACTGTAACACTGCAAAATATATATATACACATAGATAACCTAATATAGGCAACAGGTCTAAAAAAAAAAAGTCACCTTACATTTGTACAACATCATTGGATCAGTATGAAAAGACAGCTTTTGTTAGCACCAAGCCACTCCAACTGGTTTTACCACCTGTCTTGAGCCTTCTAGTTCCACAGGGAAGGGCTGTTTCCGCACAGCGTTCCGGCCCGCTCAGCACCGGAGGTTCCTCTTGCAGAACTGGAAGTCCCCAAAAATCCACTCGCTCTACGGAGAGCAGGTCACTAAAGGGCAGGAAAAGGAGCATCCAGAGACGAGCTGCGCAGCATTACCGGCTGACACTCCAGCAGAACACTCACCAAGACATTGACCAGATCGAGTCCTTCACACCATCAGCATCTTTCCTTTGGATTCATGACAGCAAGCAGAGAATTCCCAGCGGAATGAACGTTGCTGGGTGGTTTAAAGGGAAGGTTAACCCTCTACTGCAAAGACCAAAAGAGGGGAAGAGCTCCATTGCTTAAATTCCAAAGGAAAGACCTTTTTTTTTGGGCTCTTACTCATCGCCTGTGCCTGCTGTGGCCAGGGTGGTCTCGGTCGTAGCGGTGACTGGCTCGTTCGTAGGAGCGGGAACGCTCGTGCCTGTGGTTTCTGTAGTAGTGACTCTTCTTCTTGTACTTCCCAGAATGGTCGGAGCGCTCCCGGGATCGGCTCCTGGAGCGCGACGAGCTCCGGCTGCGTGATTTCCGGGGTTTGTGTGTGGAATATTTGTAGTCTTTTGATTTCTTGTAACTTCTCACCTTGGAACCTTTGTAGCTGGAGCTGTGGTTGAACTGTCTCGGGGGGGAGTCGCTGCGGCTCCTAGAACGGCTGTGGGATTTGGAACCACTCGATGTGGAGTAACTTTCACTTTTCCTACAGAAAAAGAAAGGAGAAAACATCTTTTCTTCATATTGAATGGAATTATTCTACATTATTATCAACACCTACATGTAGTCACAACACATAAACACACTTTAAAGCACACGCTGCTGTGTTATTTCAGTTTCCTCTTGTTTAGAGACTGCCAAAGCTCACCCTGTGAAGTTTTAACCTCTTACAATAGCACCTACCTGTGTTTAGGGGATGCAGACCTGGATGGGGACCTTGAGTAGCTCTGATCTCGACTGCCACTCCGACTTCTGCTTTCTCTTCCTTTCTGAACACTGCAGGAGAGACAGTAAACACAAAGTTATTTGTGTTCCAAGTAATAACAAGGAAAAAAATAAGTTTCCTCCTTACAGAGGCCTCACCCGTTTACTGGGCTGTTTGAACTCATTCTTTTTGCTCCTTCTGTTTTCCTCTTAGCATTCTTCATCGCCTGAACAGGTAGTGGGGAAGGTTTATTTCCTCCTTTAACCTCTTTTGGAGACTCTAAGAAAAACAAGTCTTTGTTACCTTATTTTGAAAGCTGAGATACTGCCTCATTTCATCATCTTTGTAATAATCAGTCCTGTTCACACACAGGTGGCATGGACGGGCACACACACACACACACACACGAAACAGATCTGAAGGACTTCACAGAAACTTCAGCTGAAACATTTCTGCAAAAATACCCAACTAAACAGTTTAAAGTAACAGTCACACGTTGCTTTCAACTTCCTTCTCTTGCCAATTACTCATCTTTTTAAAGGTAAACTGAGGAGGAAGATGGTAAATGTTCTCTTTGAGGCAAGACACGCACTAGACTGGAAACATCAGACCAAGTATGTAAGAAAAATATTCCACACCCATCACCCCAAAATGCTACTGCTATCAGAGTTCCTAACCCTACCTCTGCTTTAGTATTTCTTTAGCATCACATGCCAATTGCAAGCATTTGTTTCAATTTACTCCCAAACCCACATAAAAGCAAGTCCTTGTACTATAGACATTTAAACCTTAATCTTAATTTGATTTTAGCCTTTATCTGGTTCAAGAAATTACAAAGTTAAAATGCTATTCCAACTCTGCCATCTGAATAGTCGTTAGAAGCCAGCTTAAAAACAAGGAAAGACAAACCACACTGTATTTACTCTTTTGGGACACATATATACATTTAAAGTGAGTTATTAAAAATGAGTTATCCACTACTTACCATTTTTTGGTGCAGGGGAAAACCCTGATGTGTTGTCCAGACTTGGGGTTCCCTCAGGTACTAGACCTTTAGCTTGTGCTTTTGCCTCTTCAATAGCCAACTTCTTCTTTTCCACTTTACTTTCCAGATCAGATAAATCAACCTGTGAAGACAGAGAGCACTGAGTGGGACAAAAATTAATAAGCTAGACTTTCTGCTTACTTGCTCTTGGGGACAGATAGAGGGAATTCTAAGGAGACCCAGCCACCGTGATGACTATCTCATTCCACTCAACGTCCAGACTCACAGCTCATTTCAAACAGGATAAGGTTTTTCCAACTTGTGTTCTAAGGAGCAGCCTTTAAGGAAGGCTCCCAAGAGGAAAAAAGGAAGCAAACCTTTTTCCGAGTATAGAGCTGCAAAATTTTTATGCAGATTTCTTGAATCTCTTCCTCTGTTGCTCCAAAGAGTAAAAACCAGTGCGGGCGATTGGGAAGTGGAATCTGAAAAGGAGGGGAAAACATTCTCAGTTTTCTGTTTCTACTAAAAGACCAAATAAACTTGAAATTAATGGAACTACACTCACCTCCAGCGTCCTGGCTGCGAGGTAAATGCAGGCACAGGCAATGCTTTCTGGCTGGAATCTCACAAAAACGTCTGTTCTCAGGCTGTCATTCATGTAATTCCTGAAAGACAGGATACCAAGGAAGTTGCATGGCATTGCAAAGTTGTTTGGAGGGTTTTCTGGGTTTTTGCTTTGTTTTTACTGTTATAAGGACTATTTCTTTCTGCATTCAGTTACTGCATGCAGTTCTTACTGCATTCAGACTTTACTCCTGCAAATTTAAAGAGAAGTTGAATGATTTTACTAAAATAAAGAAAATTAATCCCTCAAGGGGAGGGATGTGTAACAGAAATTTAAGTTTGACTGACTGCTGAAAATTCAGTGGTGAAAAGAGAACCAATTTTAACTTCACTTTTCCTCCTGGACCTCTACCAACCTGCTCTCATGCAATAGACAAGTTATTTTCATCAAGACAACATACAATATAATGGGAAGTACTCAGTTCTAGAGTTTTAGGTTCACATGTTTCTCCGCAATAGGGCTGAGCCCAAAGGGTTTACTGGAAGCTGCAGCTCCTGGAGTAGATCTCCCATGAAAATGAAGTCCCACTTCAGCACGCGTCAAATTCCATTGGAGATTTAAGGGGTCCATTTTCCTTCAGAATCATGATTTTCCGTCCAGAACAGAATTCCTTTTGATGTAAAAAGCAGCCATAGAAGAAATCAGGGTGTTTGGGAACATCAATGCAGGAGAATAGTCAGTATTCAGGCAGATCTCCTCTTTGGCACATGAAATACGGGTTCCAAATTGTCCCATTTCAGTAAGGTTGCTTAAAATGAACATTCACAGAATGAGAAAACTGTAAAATATTGCACATATGCCAGTCAGTACACTTAAGCATTATTCTTCTAAATCTTAAAATATACAAAGTAACTTCCTCTGAATCTGTCAGCTGATGTGCTTAAAAAGAAAATAGAAACTCTAGATAATAGAGCACATTTGTCAAGCAAAGTGAGGAAAAGCTAAAACGAGACACAACAGAAAGTCCTCAAAGCAATATGCTTCCTGGAAGTAGTTATTAACCTCATGGGTACCCAGTACACAAGGATTCACTAAACCCCAAGACATCCAGACCAGAGACCACAGTCCAGACAAAAGGAATTTGAATCCCACAATTATCAAACTCCCAGTTGTCTCATTTACACTAAGAGCAACTGCTACAGCAGAGAAGCAACACCAAGCATCAGCTCGTCTTCCTGGGAGGAAGGAGCTTCAAAATCTACTTTTCTTGTCCCACTGCAAAGGGAGAACAAGCCTTTGGGCAAAAGAAGCAATAAAGAGAAGTGGCACTTGAAAGATCTGGAAGTCATACAGCCTTTGGCTCATTTGCCAACTTGCTTTTAGGTTTGTACTCGGCATGTTTTCCCTGTGGGCTCGGGATCAGACACGTGAGGAAATGAATCCTTGTCACAATATTTTAAGAAAAAGGTACCGTTTAAAACTGCACATTTCAAAAGCCAATTATACTGGATATCCCCCAGTTTTCAGGTACTGGAAGCAACAAGCATCAGTACATAAATACGGTACTTTAACATCTGAACCACTTCTTAATTGGGGTAATTTCCTCCCTCCTCCTCACCTACCCCTCCTTCCATAGCAAGGGGAGAACTGGTCCTGAGCAGTCCGTAACTCACATCCAAGTACTTCATGCAACGATACTGGGAAAGTTCTCCAAGTCCCAAGTGTTGCATCTGACTCCAAGCTTCACGCACCTACTCAAATGTTTTCTAGCCAGCTTACACATGGCAACTAGATTTCAGCTTTTGGTGTGTTAATGCATCCCTTTAAGACTTAAACCCCACCTTAATTCGCTTTAGCATTTAAGAACACATCATTTTAACAATTAGAGAAATAAAACATTAAATATATATGTATATAGAAATCTTTCAGAACTTTGTAACAATCAGGTTATCAAATACACAAGAGTCAAAATGCACAGTGAAAATAAAAGTCAAAAAGGATAAGCACAAGTAGCAGTTGGCCAGTTACTATACTATCATGTATATACCACCTGTCTAGAGCCAGCCTTCTCTTGGGTAGAGCCTGCTTTGGTTTGACTGAAGACGGCAGCTATCCCTGCACCATAGCGCTTGGGCAGCAGAGGAGAAGTCTTAGTCACTTACCCTCAGAGGCTACCCTTTGATTAAAAGAGTACAGAAAAGAAAAGTCAAAACTGGTTCTCTACACACAGGTCACAGTACCAGACAGTTCAGTCAGCAGAAATATGATCTTTGGATTCACTTTAAAACCACAATATTGTTAAAAACAAACTAACATATTGTCTAAAAGCCTTTTATCATTTGGTAAGTTCAAGACCTGCTTCCCATCCCCAAGCAAATCTTTACTGTAATGAGAGTGACAAGGCAGAGGACATTTCTCAGCAAACATGAAAACATTTGAGTTTATCCAGTCTTAGAAGCTGACATCTTGCATTAGCTGGACAGATAAATAACATTTATCTGCGCTGACTTTTTGATACACTTGTAACAGAGCTCAAGCCCTGAGAAAACTCATTTCCCAGCACTGGTAACAGACTTTAACTACACAATTATCTCTGAAGAACAAAAAAAAAAAAGCCCAAGGAAATGCTATAAACCCACTCAACATTTTCCCTTCAGCTGAAAAGTAAAAGCAGAGAGGAGGGAAGTGAGAAATCAGGGTGGAAAACTACCTTACCATTAAAACAGTGCCTCTAACTTAAGAGGCCGATCAACATTTGGGTAGTAGTTTGGGGCATGCCAAGAAACACTGGAGCTGGCCCACAATCACCTCTGAGCAATGCTGCCCAGAAGTGCCTCAAGTGACATATTTCTGCTACTGCCCCTGCTGGTCTCTTAGAAGAAAGAAAATCAACTTACCATGAAGTCTGGACCAGGTGTTGGTTACGTTCACATTCTAATACCTGAAGGTACATAACGATTATCTGGAAGATACGGGTTATCGAGTTATTAACAAGAATCTTCAGAGCCACCTGCTTATTTCAGAGGGACATCCATGAGGCATCTGTTATTCTCTTTCAAGCTCTAAAACACTCCACAGGAGAGCACGTTTGCAACATCCCCAGTGTTTATCCACACAGCTTCTGCTCTCCAATGCCAAGAGTTTACCCAAGTTGACACTCGACCAGATCTGACCTTCCTAGCTCTCCGTCTTCTGAGCTCAGTCACCATCCTATAGTCATCTAGAGGTCTTGTCTTCAACTGTTCTCAGGCTAGGTATGTTCTCCTACACAATTCACGACTCCTTTTTAGCTGTAACTTGGGAGAAAATATTGCTAACCGCAACAGGCAGTAACAGAAGCATAATGGTGTTTGCAAAGACCACGGTGTGTGTCACTGGTTTACTCAGTTCTTCTTTGGTTTGAAAGGAAAACAAGGATGCAGATAAAAAAAGACTAATCTAATAGCAAAAATTCATTAGCAAACAAGCACAATTGTTCCCTGGGGTACTGATGAGTGAGTTCTGAAAATCAAGTAGGCTTTAAATGATCTTAAGACAGCAGGAAGGAAGAAAGAGCAAGATCCCAAGTTCTGCTGGCACACAAGCAGATCCTTTTACCACATGTTGATACTAAGGCATAACATTAATGGTTCTAAAGCACCAGCTTAAAACATACACAGTATTTCTGTCCTCCAAGTGTCAACCTAGTCTGATATGGAATACTTAAATATTGCAAACTGCCTCATTTCTAGTCACCTGAGTGTACTTTTCAGAACCTAAGAAACACTCCCAGCTAGCTCACGTGGGGTTTAATACCCTCAGAATGTTTCCACAAAGAGTGATCATGACACATGGTGTTTCTGTTGACAGGTTATCACAACCCCAGGTCTCCAAATTCCTTTCTGCTGAAGAATCTACACTTAGTTGGCATTTTTTTAATCAAAGCTACCTACTCGTGTAATTTGACTTCAAGGAATACTCAGCACCTGCATCCACCTCCAGTCACCATTCAGCAGTGATACAAGACCAACTACTAAGAATCTCTTAAACAAGAAAGATATTGGGATGGTACAAAACTAGCTTTACCAAATTAGCCTGCCTTATCAGGTACAAACTACCCAGCTTCTGTGCAGACAGGCAGTCCACACAAAGCACTTCCAGGATATGAGACACTGATGTAAAGTTAACTTAAGCAGTACAAACCTTATGAGGGTGTTTTACGTGAACACAGAATCCCAACTCCTTTAACACTCTTCTTTCTGCCTTAATAATTTGGTTCTTCAAGTTCACATATTCTTGATCCAGTATGAGAGGCACAGGTTTTCTGCAAGAGAATTTCATATTCTGAAGAAGAAAATCTTAACTTCCAAGAGTACTTGTAGGCAGGCTGTTTTTATGTAAAAGGCATCACACTATTTAGAACAAAGATCTACTTTATTAAGTAAATATTAACTCACTTTTCTCCTTCATGAGCTCTCGTCAAGATGTTCCCTGATTTATGAAACAGGGAATGATACTATTATGGGCCCATAAAGTTTAAAAACTAAAGTACAGCATAAATACTTCAGATTATTTGCAAGTCTAAGCTTACTTTTTTTCCCGTAGGTGTCTGAGGCGATGGAACACGTTGATCACATCCCTGATGCGCCGCGGTGCTTCTTCAATTTTGGATGCCAGGTGAACACAGGCCATTGACACATGCTGAAATAGAAGCATTGCAACACACTGATGTTTTGCTCAAACCAGGAACTGATTGCCTCCAACAGCTTAAGGAGGAATAACAAGAGAAAACAGGGGTAAAACAAGGAAATACTAGGAGTTTGACAAAAATCAGTACTATGTAGCTTCATAAAACCATTGATCGATAAGTAAAACCTACAGGGTCACCCTCAACACTCTCATCACATGCAAGCAGACAACTTGCCAAAACAGATCAAAGATTAAATAACATTTGTAGCCATATACACCTTTTAAATATGTTCTTACCTCCATGGAATGCTTCACAAAAGACTTGGTATAAAAAAAACGTTGAAATAGCACCTGTCCTGTAGCCATGGCCACCTGAAAAAGAAGTAACCGCAATAAAGTATTAAGAAATCAACTACCAGCTCCAAAAAGAAATCACCTAGAACGATTTCAAGAGATTTAATACCCAGAAAACTACCTCAGCTAAATCCAAGTATAGGATTAAGTCCAGCAGTATCTAAAGAAAACTAGGACCCTCGCTTCAGTAATGAATTAAGTTGCCCAAAATGTTATCAACACCACAAACACTCTCTGTGAGACACGTGTTAAATCACAAACTTCTTTTATGAAGTATGAAAACACATTCCAAATGGAATAACAATCATCCCAAGCAGTACAATATAACCCAATAAAGCTGAAGGTTGTAACAGCACGCCAGAAAAACACTATTTTTCCGGTGTGGATGAAGAGAAGGATCTAATCATACCGCGATTTGTGCGTACTCGTTAAAACAATTGATTTATTGGCACTCTCGGTAGCTAGAAGCCGCCTGGGAAATTTCACAGGCGGAGAGCAACGAGTTCAGCAGGAAACAAAAACCCTCCCGAGATCACTACAATCCAAAAGAATTTAAGAAATCCTTTTTTTCCCCAATCCACAGCCTAAAACAGAGGATTACTCCCGGCCCCGGCCCCCCCCCGCCGGGAGGAGGCGGCGGAAGCCGGTTACATCACCCTCTTCCTGCTGCCGGCCGGGCGGGGAAAGGCCTCAGGCCCTGCGGCCCTCCCGGCCCGAATCCCGGCCACAAGGGGCATTTCCCTGGCTCCCTAACCGCGGATGGAAGCGAATACCGGCTGGGGAAGGCCGGGGTGTCGCAAACAAAGCTCTTCCCTGACTGGAAGTCCACACCCGCCGCGGCCTTCTCCCGCCCCC
>VXBW01007666.1:1201740-1214873 GCA_013400375.1 Thinocorus orbignyianus
GGGGGGACTGGTTTTAAATTGGAAGAGGGGAGATTTAGATTAGATACCAGGAAGAACTTCTTTGGTGTGAGGGTGGTGAGGCACTGGAACAGGTTGCCCAGAGAAGCTGTGGCTGCCCCATCCCTGGAGGGGTTCAAGGCCAGGCTGGATGGGGCTTGGAGCAACCTGCTCTGGTGGGAGGTGTCCCTGCCCAGGGCAGGGGGGTTGAAACTGGACGATCTTTAAGCTCCCTTCCAGCTCTAACCATTCTATGATTCTAAATTGCTGTGGGCTCCTCGAATTATAGCAGACCCGTCTCCCGCTGCCTGCCCTCCCTCTACAGGGCCCGGGCTGGCGGTCACCCCGACCGGAGGACAGGCCCGGGGCGCCTCGGGGGGCCGAACCCCTGCGGCGGGCACCCATGGGTGGGTTGGGAGAGGATGGAGGACACTCACCCGGGCGTATTTGAGCACCTCCTGCACCCTCCAGAAGCGGTCGGTGAGGCGGCTGCGGAGCCATAGCGGGACGCTCAGCAGCACCATGGCCGCCTCCCCTCAGCACCGCCGCTTCCGGGGCGGGGGCGGACCCGGGCCCACACCTTCCGCCGCGGCCTGAGGCGGAGCGGGGCCTGCACCGCCCCGGAGAGGAATGGAGTGGTTAAAGTTGGAAAGAATCTTACAGATTATCAGGTTCTAACCCTCTGCCCTGGGCAGGGACACCTCCCACCACACCAGGTTGCTCCAAGCTCCATCCAGCCTGGCCTTGAACCCCTCCAGGGATGGGGCAGCCACAGCTTCTCTGGGCAACCTGTTCCAGTGCCTCACCANTGTGAATCTTCCTTGTCCCACTTCAAAATGGCTTTAGGTTCAGACCTAGATGAGCAATGGAGATGCTCAGGGGATGGAGCACCTCTGCTGAGAGGACAGGTTGAGAGTTGGAGGGGGTTCAGCCTGGAGAAGAGAAGGTTCCAGGGAGACCTTAGAGCCCCTTCCAGTCCCTAAAGGGTCTCCAGGAAAGCTGTGGAGGGACTCTTGGTCAGGGAGGGGAGCCATGGGACATAGGGGGAAGGGTTTTAAACTAGAAGAGGGGAGATTTAGATGAGATATTAGGAAGAAATTCTTTGCTGTGAGGGTGCTGAGACACTGGAACAGGTTGCCCAGAGTAGTTGTGGCTGCCTCATCTCTGGAGGGGTTCAAGGCCAGGCTGGATGGGGCTTGGAGCTCCCTGGTGTGGTGGGAGGTGTCCCTGCCCAGGGCAGGGGGTTTGGAACTGGATGATCTTTGAGATCCCTTCCAACTCTAACCATTCTATGATTCTATGAAAATGAAAATTTATGACCTGTAAGAAACCACAAGATGGTGCTGTCATTATAGACAGTGGGAAAGTTAATTCTTAGGAGCAAGCGTCCCTGCTGTTGGAGGAGAGAACTAATGAATTTCTCTGATTGTCTTTAATCGTTACCAGTTTCAGCATCTCAAAGCAATGATGCTCCTGTTGGAAATTGCTCCATAACTTGTGCTATCACCAACACATTCTTTCCCACTTACAGGCAGGTACTTGTTAAGGATGTGGAAATTTCACAGAATTAGAGGCGTGGAGACTCTTTCTCACTATCACTGAAAACTTTAAAATATAAAAGCTGTGTGGAAAGGAAAGAAATGCAGACTTAATATTTTATTGTTTCCACAAGTATCGAGCTGTTTCCTTTTCCTGTCCCTCTGTCTTTAAGATAGAACAAATCAGCAGGAAGCCTGCGAGACGGGCAGAGCTTGATATGAACATCAAGAAACAGATCGTACTGGGTCTGAAAAGAGCAAGAATATTACAAAGTGCTTTAAAAAAAATGTAAGTGGTTAAAAATTCTTCAGCTCAATCAGCTTGGCTCTTCTAAGCTGTGTTCAGTAGCAAAAATATTGATGGTTTCACTTGGTTTGTCATTTGGTTTTGGGTTTGTCAGCCCTGTGGTGCCCCAACACCAGCTGAAGTGATTTTGGGGGAGATTTTTTAGAGCTCACAATCTTTCCATGTGTTAAGCCTAAACTTGATTCTACTTCCTGTAGGTTTGGGGGTTTTGTGTGGGTGCTTGTCTTGTCCTTTCTCCCCTTAGAAGGCATAAATCAAGCTTGAAAAAAATATTACAGTTATAAGTCAGTTGTTATTGGACAGGCATAATAAATGCTGAGACTCTTTGGTAGCTTCCATACCATTTGTCACTTTTATTACATCCAATAGCATCTGTTTTCCCCCTGCGCAGATTGAGGGCTTTATTAACTCTGTGGCTGGCCAGTGCAACAGCCGAAAGCAGGATGGATTCAATAGTTATTTCCCTCTGGGTGTCTGTGCATAGATCTGTGCAGAGATGTCACATTTTACAGCTCGAGAGAAGGCTGCTACCCCTGCATCTTCCCCCGGGACCCATTCAGCCTGAGAGCTCAGTGAAGGAAATGGGTGGAACAAAATGAAAATGGACTTTTCCACACTCTGATGTCTGTTTTAAAGGTTATTTCTCTCCATATTTTTTAATATCTCTCTCTCGTGCATTTATTACTAAAACATTTTCACAGTATGTTCCCCTTTTTCTAGGGGAATGACTGTCCAGGGTCGCTCCTGGGATTTACAGCCTCATCAAAAAATCACAATCGATCTGCAGACTGAAGTGGTTTTGAAATCAATTTTAAACAAGTGGATTAGCTAGTACACCTTTCAAAAATATTTCAGTGCTTGACGTCCAGAAATGAAAAAGTGGAGGAACATCTTCATGCTTGGGAGACAGCTGTGTATTGGTTTTTGACTGACAATGTAACAGCTGTGGCAAATAAATTTATGATATTTAAAGAAGTAATTTTCAGATATATTTTTCAGTCTGGGAACCAAGGAAAACCATTATTCCCTGTGATGAGAGCGTGCAGTATCCTGTGGTACTCGAGATGTTCTTTAGCACTCAGCTGGGTGGGGTAACAGAGACTAGAACAATATTTCAATGGAAGGAAATAAGATTGTCAGGGCAGTATTCCACAGAGAAATTCCGCTTATCCTTGGCTCCTTCAAACCTCTTCTACTCAGTTCTGTGCTTCTGGTTTCACTTCTCTCTGGTAAGACAGATTCAGGTGGTCCCGGACTCCCCATTGTGGCTGGGAAAGTGGCAGGTTGGCTGTGGAGAGCCTGGTGCCAGAGACTCCTGGTGCCTGCTGCCCAAAGCTTGCTGGATTTCACACTTCTCCCATACCCTGCTCCACCTAGGGCAGCTGAAATCAATGCAGACAGATGCTGACTTTAATCTTTGTTATAAATTAATGTTTTCTCTTATTTACCAATATATTCCTTCTGGAACAAACCAAGGCACCAGTTACTGGCAGCGCTGTCAGTCTCAGAATCTATTTTTAACCTTCTTCCCCTCTCTTGGCACATCATCTGTTCTTTTTTTCCTCCACAGAGACAGAACTCAGCAGAAAGAATAAATAATAACAAACAAAACAGATTAATTAAATTCGGTGTCACCTTCAGCGCTGGAGGAAATAAAATTACTTGAAAGAAATCTAGTTTAAATCATTAGCAGCAGTCCCTGGTGAGGAACAGCCCAGCTACTTCTGCTCTGGGTGGAGAATGGGTCTGTGCCCTTCCACTATTCCTTTCTGGGGTGAAAGGCTCTTCTCTCCAGCCAGACAACACCAAACAACGAAAGGAAACACATCTAAGTCCAACAAAACCCCACCATAGCCAGAGGAATAGCCACTATTTATCCATTTGGGATGAATGCCAAGCAAAAACAGCAATTGAGAAAAGCTACTCACACTACTTGGTGAATAAAAAGGATTCTACTAGAGATACAGGCTCCTGCTTTTATTTTCTCCTTCCTAAAACATCATGAGGAAACTAGAATTTCATACGAACAACAAACCTGCCATCGTTATTTCCACAGTTTGGTTTGAAAAGATCTTTTAGAACTTGAAGTGAGATGGTGGCAGATAGGAACTAAGGAAGGGATAACCTGTTTTCACCACTGCAAGAAAGCTTCCCTTCTCAGCACAATCCTTTATTTGGGGTGTGAGGCTCCTCAGGGCACCAATAAGCCTCAACCGTCCTGATAAGCATCAGCTGAGGCTTCCATCCACACCCTCTGCTCTGGGGCCTATTTAAGCTCAGATCCAAGACCTTCCCTTCTCTCTGGGTTGCTGTTGTGGGTGTACACCACTTTCTGGGATTGGGTAGGCTGTTACTAAAGCTGGTCATGGACCTTGTTCTGGATTCTAGCTTGTAGTCTGACTTCTTAGCTTGATCTTAGACTTGCCTTATAGTTGTAAGCTTCTCTGAAGATCTCTTAGTTGACTCTGACCGTAACTTCTGAGTTTTCACCTTGCTTGGGTTCTGTGGGATGGAGTTTTGGCTGGCAATCCTCTGGCCTGCCAACTGGGGTGTTGCACTTGGCTCCCCATCTCTTGAGAAGCAGCAAGAACTTCATTATTGCTAAGCTTCTAATAGTCTACTCCACCTGAAGTTTCATATCTTTCTGATGGGCTTTGAGGTATGTCAATAGTAAGCACAGAGCAAAGCGTCCCTTGTAGTTATGAGCTATTTCTGCTGTTAGTAGCAATGATACCCCTGACTTGTGAGCTGGTACAAATCAGCCAGATGAATATTTACTGGTGAATACTGGTAGAGCTAAAGTTTTAAGGTCTCTCTTGGATGTTTAAGAGGCTCTACAAAAAGAGCTATAGGAAAAAAATGAAGTAGTACATGTGGGCCAATTAATAACTTTCATAGCTGGGGAATTGCATTACAAGTCTGGACACTGTTGAGCTGTTTAGAAGCTACTTACTTGTTTCAAGAGGCTTTCATCTCACAGGAATCATTCATTACACTGTTGAAATCTATATCCTCACAACAGCTCTTCAGCTCACTTCCAGTTTTAAAGCCTGTCTTTTGATATTGATTGTGTGTGGCAGGTTGCAAATAGTCTCCATTTGTCTCACTGCTTTCTTCCCGCAAGTGGTGCGTAACACTCCTCCAGCCCAGGGTGTGAAGCTACTTTCAGCAGCAAGAGCAGAAAATCTCTTCGATTAGAAGACAGTCCTTCTGGCTACATGGGCCTGTGTCTTTGTAGGGTGATATTTTTGCTCTCTGCAGTCAGGAAGATGACTCATATGGCACATAATGGAAATAACAGCCTGAGAAGTGACTTGGGAAGCTACATCCACATTGAAAGAAGCCTGGAAAACCTTTTTGACTCTCTGTATGCCTCTTGCCTGTTTCTAAAACTCACACAATAAGATGTTGAGCACTTAGGCAATACATATGGAGCACCTGGCACAATGGAGCTTAACTTTGATGAAAAGCAGTACCAGAAATCAGTAACTGTGTGCCATGAGTGATGAAATCGAACCTGACAGTGCGTTTGTGTTGCTCTCCTCACTCTCTCCCAATGTTGTCGTTTTATCAGAGGTTGGTGCTGAGCTGTGGTGTGTTTGGAATGCAGCTGCCCAGAGGTTTATGAGCCCTAATTTAGCATAGAATGGTTTGGGTTGGAAGGAACATTAATGATCACTTTGTTCCAGTGCCACCCCCTGCCCTGGGCAGGGACACCTCCCACCATACCAGGTTGCTCCGAGTGCCATCCAACTTGGCCTTCAACCCTCCAGGGATGGGGCAGCCACAGCTTCTCTGGGCAACCTCTTCCAGGGTCTCACCACCCTCAAAGTGAAAAATTTCATCCTAATATCTAATCTAAATCTTACCCTCTTCTAGTTTAAAACCATTGCCCCTTGCCCTACCATCTGGTAGAGCTCTTCTAATGGGCCACCAGGAAATGCTTCATAAGGAGGTCAGTCTAAAGCCTTGGGGAAACTGTCTTAACCTTAATTCTACAGTGTATATTGTTACAGCCAGCCAGTAAACAAGTAAAGCAGATAAATAAACCAAAACAGCCAACAATGGCAGGGGAATAAGTGCCCAAAATATAAGATTTTTAACAAAAGCATTTAATGAAGGAAAGCTAGGACTCGCCTGCATTATAAAATCATGATTGCTATAAAATCATTTTACATTTAGTATTGTGTGAACCTTATTTTTCTGCTAACTTTTTCCTAGGGTAGGATTTTCCAAGAAAAATAGTGTCAAGTGGAACACAGGACTCCTGGATTCTTTCCCTGAGCTGTGCCTTCTGGCAAGACCTGTGTTACCTCAGTTTCCTCTGGAGTTAAGGAAGTTTTCTCCCTCCTGCAATGCTATGACCATGAATGTGTCTAAAAGGCTATGTAAGTGTGCAGATATCACTCAAATTCTGAAATAATATTGATCGTATGAGATTAAATAATTGGTAATTGCTATGCATTTGCTACAGGAATAGCAACCTGTTCTGCAAAGAACAAGATTTCTGAGGTATATAAGGGCTTATTATAAATTTATCTACTTTTTTATTTGATCTGGAGAGAAATTGTTGAGAATGAATCAGAGGCAGAGTAATTAAAAGGGACTATCTTGACCTGGGAAGGTATGGTTTGAGCGTGGCTCTTGGTTGCTGGATGCTAAATCAGCTCAGCAGTGAGAGAGATGTCAAGGATTGGCTCGCACAGAAAGCAGCTTCAGAACCTACTCTGTAATCAGAGCAGCGTTGCGAAGCTCCGAGAGGAAGACACTGCTTGGATTGGAGAGCCTGTGAGCGCAGGCAGCGGAGAGCAGTGACACCACACACAGCTCCAGGCTTTGCTCCCAGCTCTGCGAGGTGTGAGCAAGAGCTCCTGCGAGGCAGAGAGTGGAGAAAGGGCTGCTCTTCCTTATCTTCACTGCTCACCTCATTTGGATGAGACTTGAGCAGGAATATTTGCTTGGTTCCAGGGTGGAGAGCACGGGAAGACGATTTGAAGTCAAGGAACTCTCTGAAATTGCCTAAACCTGGTTTTCTGAGCAAACAGCAGAGCTCAAAGGTAGAGGAGGATATTAAAGCGAGGTGCTCTCCTGAACCAAGCAACCTATCGAAGCTAAGACGGCAACACTTTGGGACCTCTTAGCATCATAATCCTAAGAAGAACAACAGCAAATTCAGGAATACTATGGATTCAAAAGCAAAGCAATAGCTATTGCCAACTTTAGCAACCACATCTGCTTTAAAACTGAGGTTGGGACACGGCTGAAAACATTCTGAAAGGAAGTAACCTGTGTTGGCCAGGTCCTGGGAGAGCAGGTGGCCAAAAGAAGGCTTTCCCTCCTTGCTCCGTTATGGTCTCTGGTTAAGGGTTCTTGTCCACGTGTGGAAGAGGCCTCTGCGAGTTACTTCCCAGGTGAAAAAGCAAAGAAACTATTTTGGGTTAGAGTGTGGGCTGATTAGCAACCTTCTTGAAGAATGTCTGGCCAGGATACTGAGGACTTTGGCGCGGAAAACATCTCGGAGAAGTCTAGGATGATTCCTAGCCTCCCACCATATGACATAAATGACCAGCTCCTTCCTAGGGAACCACGGAGTGCCTGGTGCTGCTTGGCGTGGACCCTCTTGGTAGTCACCATGAACTCCTTGGTCTTTTTAATGAATTTGCTCCTGATGTTTGTTATCTTCACCATTTTCCTGCTTCCTACCATCGTGGTGGTTTACTTTGGCTTCCAATGCCATTCTCGGGTAAGTGAGCCTTGCTCCACTTGGCTGCTGAGAGCCACCTCTAAGGCAGGACCATCCATAAAGGGGTTAAATACACTTTTACCCATTCCTTCTTCCAGTATTTTGGGAAATGGAAGCTTAATTGGGCAATAAAGTTATATTCTGATGAAAATAACAAGCAGCTGTGCTAGGTCAGGTGAATATAGTCCTGGGCTTGGCAGAGCTGCTGTTTGCATTTTAATGTTGTAATATTTCTCTATTTTCTGTGCCCCCTGTTACCTGAACTCTGTGATTCACCCAGCTCCTACATGGGCTCTGATGGGGTTTGTTACTTTCCATTGAAGTAAGCCTTCCATAGTTCATTATATTTGATCAGCCTAGTGACTAATTCTAGCACTAGTAAAGTCTAACAGAATATATAATCCCCCTTATGCCATTCTGACATCCAGATGTGCTCCCAGATGTGCTGTACAGTTTCTCACAGCAACAAACGAGCCAGCTTTGTCAGTAAGGGCTCTGTGTGTATATCTATCTTCCAGCTGATTACTGTCCTTTGCATTTTGTAGTTCACTAGTAAAAGTGCCCATTCTGTAGGTGGAATCTTACTTTGCTCATCTGGAGTCCTTTAAACTCTGGGACACAACAGCGTGCTAAGATGTACTGTTGGCTGCAGGCATTTATAGCTTGAACTTGGGAGATGTGCTGTGATTTTTTTTCTAATAAAGCCATTGTATTGTGTTACTCAGCTGATTTCCCAGCAACACGAGCTGTCAGCCCACAGCTGCCCATCCCAAAGCTCCCTGACAAAGGGACTGTGCTGCTATTGTATCCTCAGGACTGAGAAGTTCACCTCTGATTTTCTTTATTGCCTTGAAATGATGACAACTTGTTGAGCTGCTGTTATTGAAAAGCCTTTCCTGATCCCACAAACTAATGATCAGGGAGACATCTCTTATGGGGATTGTTTTGTAAAACAGGGCAAACACAAGTGCTGCTGCTGGTTGGAGTGAAGCATAATTCATAGAGAAATGTGGCTGCCCCATCCCTGGAGGGGTTCAAGGCCAGGCTGGATGGGGCTTGGAGCAACCTGCTCTGGTGGGAGGTGTCCCTACTCATGGCCTGTGGTTTAAAATGAGATTGTTTGGAAAGCCCTTACATTTTTCCTATTGTCTTAAACTGATCCTTGAAAGTCATAAATATGGACTTCAAATTGGACCCGAAATGGGGGAAGCTCTGAGGACTGCCTCCCAGAATTCTCCCTTCCAGCTTCGCTCCGCTCGACCCTCACCTTGGAAACCCTCCAGTTCTGCTTTGCACGCACAGTGCTCTCGGCGTTGAAGGCTTTGAGGAGATGTGAAAGGTTTTTGAGTGCAGTTGGGTCCATCAGCAGTGAGAGCAGCAAAGTTGCTCTTGGCTGTGAGGAGTCTTTCAGCACAGACTTCCCTTTGGTAGGTGAAAAGAGGGATTGTGGTGATAGGGCTTGATGAGAGCAGTCCTTTCCCTTCAGGCTACTGCTTTTCAGTGCCTTCCTAGTAACCAGAGGCCCATCTCTGCACTGCAGATCCATTAGGTGATTTGTATTATTATTATCTTTTGAAGTATTATGGGTTGTGTTTCTTGTACTGCTGAAAGAATCTGGTGAAAGGCAAAGCAGCTGGGGGAGGTGGGGGTTGCCTGGAGTGGTTGATAATGCAGGACATCTGAGTGGCTTGAGTCGGATCTCCTGCTGCCAGGATGAAAGGAAGGCTTTAAATGCCACTCAATGAGGAGCAGTGAATGTGCTGGATGCTTGGCAGCAGCATGGGGTGAATGGGCTTTCCTGGCAGATCTGGCAGTGGGAGGAGATGAGGAGGTAGGAATGGGTACAGCGTGTACCACGGGGAACACAAAGGGGTCTGTTCCAGGGCAGAAGTCTGGGCGGTCTCCGGCCAGCGGGTAGCTGTGGAATGACCAACCTCTGGCTGTAGAATTGAAGAAAAAACCAAACCATCTTGCTGTATTTTATTTACTTTGTTCTAATTTCCAGTGTGTTGTGCCACCCACACTGATGTGGCAGCAGGAGGCCTTTTTATTTGGTTTCTGCCCATCAAAAGCTGAGCGGTGCTGTTCTGATGACTTAATAAAGATTAGTGCTTCCTGCTCCGGGATCAGTGTGCAGTGCTCTCTTATCAGAGTGATGCTGAAATAACTGAAAGCTTGATTAAAACCTCTTGTCAGTCACATAGTGTGGCCTGAAGATTGTTGGGCTCAGCTTGGAGAGAGGGAAGAGGGGGGTGTCTTTCTGTGGAAGCACTAGAAACCCAAGGGTACTTTGGTTGCATACAGGACAGGTGTGTAGAATAACTTATTTTATTGAAGGGTAACTCTTCACAAGCCATAACCTAGTAAGTTCTCCTTGGGGGAAAGTTCAGTGTGGGCCTTGGCAAGATGCTGGTCTGCCTCCACAAGTTCAGTGCAGACTCTAAATAGGTTTAAAATGAGATTGCCTGCAAAACCCTTATATTTGTCTTAAGACTTGTCTTAACCTGGCTCTTGAAAGTCATCAAGGTCTGTGACAAGCTCTGTCTCTCTTCCCACAGGTGCTGCACTCGGCTGCCCGCTACTGCAGGAGCATCTTGGATGACAACAGCTCTTCTGCCCTCATTATCCTTGGCTTTGTCATCATGTCCCCGCTCATTGTGGTGGCCATGGCTATCTACTGCAGCCTGGCGAGGCGCCTCCGCCTCTTCATGTGCTTCCAGCCCTACAGCAGGGCTGTCTACAAGGGGGTGAAGTGGCGCTGGTATGAGGAGGGAGGCCTCTGCAGCTGTGCCAAGGGGTGGAACACTCAAGTCAAGGCCTGGGTATGAGTTGGCACCACCTGGGACCCCACCGTAGTCAACACCTGCTTCTTCCCTGCCCCATCCATGTCCACTGTCACCTCCCAGAGTCACTGTCCTGAAGTGTCCTAGATATGAGAAGAAAGACATCTGTTGATGAACCATCTCCTATAGCTTTGTAAAGGTGTAAGATTCTGCCCACCGTGAGGGAAATAGAGAAAACAAGATCTTGACTGTAAAGACAATGCTTAGCCTTGAAAAGAAGAGGGTCTTCTCCCAGTACCTGTTGTATTCAGAGCACAGCAGTGTTTGCAGTGGTGACAGCATGTTCTGCTTCAGATGGGACACAGAGTTCGTGTGTGCAGGATGGAGCAGTGGTGAGACTTTGCTGCACACCTCAGAGAGGTCTCTTTGGGAAATGCAGCCCTTGGAGCATCCAGCCAAGAGGAAGCAACTGTGGTTTTCCCAAGTGTCAGACTGCCGATGTTCCTGACCTCTTGTGAAGGCATCTGTAGGTCACAGCCTCTGTGATGTTTGGGATCTATCACTTCCCTACTCATCGGATATTCTTCCCTGATTTAGTAATCCATCTTTTCCATGCCTATAGTAGTGCTTGTGCTCCTTTTGCTGTTCCTGACATGTTGTAAATTGCAACTGAGTGAAAAGCACAGTGGCTGTGAAAGGTCTGGTGGGTAGGGAAAAGCGTGGCAGGTGGTGCATGATTCCCTCCATTCCCTCCTTTCAGATCACAGTGGGTCTCTAGTGTTCAGTTGGTGGGGTTTGTGTGTGCTGCCCGTCACTGTGCTCCTGCTGCCTCATGTTCCCCTCTCTCCCAAATATAACTGTTTTGAGTGTTGTGTATGAATAAAGATGGTGCCAAATCTCTGCTGGGGGAGTTTCTCTGCTCTGTCTCAAAGCACTGGCTGGATCAGAAGCTGTTGTACCACAGCACTTATCGCTGTAAGGGCCACCAAAATGCTCAGGGGACTGGAGCACCTCTGCTACGAGGACAGGCTGAGGGTGCCAGGGTTGTTCAGCCTGGAGAAGAGAAGGCTTCGAGGAGACCTAAGAGCAGCCTCCCAGGATCTGAAGGGAGCTCCAGGAGAGCTGAGGAGTGTCTGCTTCCAAAGGCCTGTGACAGGACGAGGGGCAATGGCTTTAAGTTGGAGAAGAGCAGATTTAGGTTGGATATTAGGAACCAGTTCTTTCCTGTGAGGGTGGTGGAACACTGGAACAGGTTGCCCAGGGAGGTGGTTGAGGCCCCTTCCCTGGAGATGTTCCAGGTGAGGCTGGATGAGGCCCTGGGCAACCTGGGCTAGTTGGGAGTGTCCCTGCGGCTGTGGGGAGGTGGGACTAGATGACCTTTGGAGGTCCCTTCCAGCCTGGATGATTCTTTGAGTCCCTTTAATGTAATTTCTGTGTTCTCTGAGGATTGATTTTATTTTGTTCTAGTCTGTGCAGTGAACAGATCCTGGGGGATGTTTGTCTTCCCCCTTCGTTGTGCTTGGAATATGGTGGGAAAGACGCACACACAGGTGGGAAAAACTCAGAGAAGGCATCAGGAAGCTGTTCTGGATCCAGGGGATTAATAAAGCAGTCCTTCTTCAATTAGTCCCTTTAATTAAGAGCCAACTTAGTTTCAGGAGCACATGATCATCTCATGTTGTGCTTCTGCCTGTGGGAAGTGAAACAACCGTTTAAAAGCAAATAAAAGCAGAAATTGCAGTTGATCACGCTGCTGGCTGTGTTCATCGCCCTTCCTCCTTGGTGTGGCCTTCTCCTTCCTCCCTGCTCTCCGCTGTCAGTCTCTGCCTCATCTTGAAGAGTTAAAAGGGGAGAAATAGTTGTAAGTTTCTGACAGGGCTGAGGGAAAACGGAGGAAAGTTCCATTTCGTGACAAGGAGATAACGTGCTACAGGATAACAAGGTTTTGCCTGGAGGCAGCGTTTGCTGCCTGAGCGGAGAGATCTGATACGAGCTGTGGCTCCTTTTTCTCACCTGTCATTTAATCCAACTGCTTTTACAAGGAAAATTCTCCAACCTGGCAGTGGTGTGAATAAGGTGGTGAACCGATCCTCTTGCTGCCTCTGCAGAAGAAATCAAAGAGTTCTTGGCAACAGCCTTCCTGAGAAAACAGACATTGATTGAATTTGGGATTTTGACTTTGCGGAGAGTTTTAATAACAAGGGGGAAATGAATCTACCTGAAAAACACGCTTCCCCTCTGCAGCAGAACAAATTTCATGTCAGATAGTTCAGGCTGTCCCCCAGGGGTGTCCTGGCACGGGCAGGGAGCAGTGCAGTGCCGTGGCTCTGATGGGAAACTGGTTTGATCCTAAATTTCCTGCAGAGAGCACAGAGAGGCATCCCAAATACCCTCATCTTTGGATGGAATCCTGAGGGCAGCTGTGCCAGGCAGGGGCTGTGCCCACAGGTGCTGGGGGAAAGGGTGCTACCGAGTGACCCTTGCCTCTTCGGGACTCCCAGATGGGGCTTTGTTCCCTGAGTTCTCAACCCAGGGCTGAGTTTAGAGGAGGGGGACAGAAAGAAATGTATTTTATCTGTTAGTTTGTTTGTTTGTTTGTTTTTAAGTCTGACTATGTATGGATTTAATTTCCCTGCAGCATCCTCTCCATAATTCAAAGCCATGGCACTAACCTGGTACTGATGTACCTCAGAAGATGCTAAAATATATTTCCATCTGATGAGGCTTTGGTCAGGTGTAGTGTTATCATAGACTCATAGAATGGT